>CM029374.1:6919244-7458946 GCA_017165825.1 Hepsetus odoe | reverse complement strand
TCAGTACTGTGCAAAAGTTTTAGGCAGGTGTGAAAAAATGCTGTAAACAAAGAATGCTTTCAAAAATGGAAGTGTTAATCATTTATTTTCACACATTTAAGTTCAACACATGAATTTCAACAATTTTATATATATATATATATATATATATATATATAGTCACAATTTCAAGCAGCAAGTGAACTATTAATTCTTCAAGTTCATGTGTTGGAAGGGTCAGTTTGTGATTGCTAGACTACTGGGTCATATCTTCTCCAAATTAGTAGAATTTGTGGGTTGTTACTTTCAAGTATTGGTTAGTAGGGAGGTCCAAGGAAGTTAAACTTAAGTTGGTGAAGTGAAATGACAAAAATATACATATAAAAAAAAAATAAATAAATAAACAACTGAAAATTAACATGTGCAATGTATTCACCCTAAAAAGTCCTGGTGCAACTAATTACCTTCAAAATTCACATAATTAGTGAAATTAAGTCCACCTGTTTGCAGTCTAAGTGTCACATGATATGTCAGTATAAACCTTTTCTGAAAGGCCCCAGAGGCAGCAACACCATTAAGAAAGAGGTCACACCTTGAAGACCAAAGAGCTCCCCAAACAAGTCAGGTTTGAGTTGTAAAAAATATCCAAATCTTTGATGATCCTCCAAAGCACCATCAAATCCATCATCTTCAAATGAAAGAACATGGAACCGCAACAAACCTGCCAAGAGAGGGCCACCCACCAGACCGGGTAAGAAGGGCATTAATCAGAGAGGCAGCACAGAGACCAAGGGTGACTCTGAAGGAGTTGCAGAGTTCCACAGCAGACACTGGAATATCTGTTCATAGGACCACAATAAGCCGTACATTCCATAAAGCTGGCCTTTATGGAAGAGTGGCCAGAAAAAGGCCATTACTTAATGTTAAAAATAAGAAGGCATGTTTTGAGCGACTCCCCAAATGTAAGGATGAAGATGCTCTGGTCAGATGAGACTAAAATTAAACTTTTCGGCCGCCAAGGAAAATGCTATGTCTGGCGCAAACCCAACACATCCTATCACCCAAAGAACATCATCGCCACAGTGAAACATGGTGGTGGCAGCATCATGCTGTGGAGATGTTTTTCAGCAGCAGGGACTGGGAAATTGGTCCAAGTCTTTAACAGTTTTAGGAGGATTAGGAGGATTATCTTTTGACCACCCAGTGATCTACATATGAATTCATGCATAACAAAGCCATCTAACATAAGGCATGAAGCAGTGAAGAAACAGGTGCAGATGATAGGTCTAGTGATTAGTATAATGATGCTGCTGAATGCTGAGTGGTTGGAACTACTTTATTTTTAGGCATCTCTCGGCTTGGGGAAAAAAAAATGAAAGTGACTGTTCTTGTCATTGTGAAATGCAACAAAATTCAACCTCTGCGTTTCACCCATACAGCAGGGGGCAGCTATTTAAAGCTCCAGGGAGCAGTAATGGGGAGGATACCTTGCTCAAGGGTACCTCAGGGCAACCCAATGGTCTGGGAATCAAACCCACAGACTTCTGATCCTGGGGCCAACTCCCTAACCAAGTCACTCTTATCCAGAGTGACTTCCATGTCCTAATTACAGGGACAGTCCCCCTGGAGCAGCTCAGGGTCTTGCTCAGGGACCCAGTGGTGTTAGTGCTAGAGGTGGGATTTGAACCTGGGATCTCTTGAGCCATAGGTCCATAGGCAAGTACCCTACCACTAGACCTCCACCACCCCAAGTTCACACACATCATCAATCTCCTCAATGTGTGAATCATATCTTGAACATAAAAAGCTTCTTGAACATAAAACGTTTGCAACTAAATACCATACAACAGTGTAGAAGAAATCTAATGTAAAGTCAGTATTCCAGAATGGGTTGTGATAAATAGTCAAATAGTATACCTATCATTTATATTGTTATGGTGCTCAGTATAAGATGTAAACTTTTTAAGAATACATCAACTTAATAAAACAATGTTAAAAGAAATACAGCATTGGGTGATCTGTGCTTCACCAACCACATTTCAATATCTACATATAATCATGACCTACAGTATTGTTCTAAAATCTTGAGCAATCCCACATATGCTCATATTGTGCTTCCTAAGAACCAGACGAGAGAGAACGATCCAAAACAAACTGCTAATGAAGTCTAAGCCTACCTCAGTAAAAAAAAAACAACAGTGGTGCAGCTCTGTCAGTCATGGACTCACCTCCACAAAGCCCAGATCTCGACATAATTGGAGCAGTGTGAGATTATCTTGACAGAGAATGAAACAAAGGGCAGGCAGTATCCAAACAAGAGCTTTCAGATGTCCTTCAAGAAGCCTGGAGAACTATTCCTGAACACTACTTATAGATATTACAAGAAGAGTTCAGGCTGTGTTAAAGAGTAATGGTTGTCATTCTAAATATTGACTTTAAAGCACGTTAGAATTGGACAAACTCCATTTGTATTATATACTGTATTTATAAGTTATCATGTGTTGCAATTAATCACTGTGCCAAGGAAATGTGGTGTGCATCAAGTTTTTGTTTTTTTTGCACAGTACTGTATCTAGCTAAGACAAATGTGGAACAAATCTAATTGGTTTACATGAAAATAAATAATATTTTAAATTCTAATTGAAACAGCCTGATGCACTCCCCCCTTTCATGTGCATTTTTGCCACAGGATGTTTTATATATACACTGTTTTATGTGCCTTACTATTTTATTTACATATATGGTGAAGCACTTTGAGCTTAATTTTGCATATGAAAGGTTGCATGACTTTTCATTTGTACTAAACTATTTATTTGTACTAGTAATCATTAGCATACAAACCATTTTGTGAAGAAGGGCTTGAATGTGAGGTATGAGTTGTGCATTGCATTGCGTTAAGTGATTAAATCATACAAAACTTTTCCCGTAAGAGTACTGTATAAATGAGAGAACATTAAATCATTATAGTCTGGTATAACCTAATATATATATGTATATAATGATTATTGTATATGATTATGGTACAATGATTATTGTAAAACCTGTATTGAGAACTATAATGATTTCATGTTTTTGAAGGTTTGTTTTTTGTAATCTAGGTAGATTTCATGTTTTTGAAGGTTTATTTTTTGTAATCTAGGTAGGTGTGGTACCAGTTTCAGATTTTTTAAAAATGTCTATTATATTGGCATTGGCTGATACCTTTTTGGTTCAAAATGCTGCTATGCCTGGCAAACTGGCTCATCTTTGGAATCATCTTCAGATGTTTCTTGACTGTTTCTTGCCTCAAGTTAAATGGCTTTGTTATGCTTGAATGATTTATGTGTAAGTCACTGTGTGGCTTAACAAACAAAAATAATCCTCTGAAACTGGCCCAGTACAGCAACTGCAATGAAAATGAGATGCAAAAATGTTGTCATTCAGAAAGTAGATAACTGTTTCTTAGCAAAAATTTAAAAGTTTTAAAATAGCACCATACATTTGGAAGCAAAATTATATTTAAAAGTATTGCGGTGCCTCAAGACCTATGCACAGTATTGTATATATATGAAAAATCAGAAATCGGCATTGGCCCACAAATCCCACATCTGTGCATGTAACCCTTAGGTGAGCATTCATTTTATAGCACAAAGACAGCGACTTGTCATTGATTTATATAGTGATGTCGTCAGCAATCACTGCCTCTCTCTTGGGCTTTAGTCTGAGAAAGAGAGGAACAATCCATGTACTGTTTATAAGAAAATGCATTCGTTCTTCTCTAAAGTTACTCATTCTTGATTTCCACAGTTATTTGTGTGTGTGTGAGCGTGTTTGTGTGTGTGTGAGCATGTTTGTGTGTGTGTGTGCGTATGTGTGTGTGTGTGTGTGTGTGTGTGTGGGTGGGTCTGTCTGTGTGTGTTTCTGCAGAGTATGGTGTTTGGAGAACTGAAATTTGTTTCTGTTCTCTGAGGTTCTGTTTTGAGGATGAGAATATTTTTCTTCTCATTTCCTTCTTAAAAAGCCTCTTCCCTTTTTGTCTCTCTTCATCACTGAAACACAGGCATGTCGTTTTGGGCTTATAGAACTCCATTGCCTTAGGGAGCACTTATCAGCGCTACCCAACACACACACAAACACACACACACACACACACACTAACACTCAATAGCTTTACACAACTTTTGTAGTTGTTCATGGTTCACATCTTACAACAGTTTACACTTCCAATGTTTGTGGACATATGTGAGCTGCCCTGTATTGAGAAGAGGTGGCACACTCAGGCCTGCCAGTGCCTCCCACTGCTTTTGACCCTTCCAGAAAAAGCAGCCATCCAGAAACACCCATCTGTACTGCTCCCTCTTTAGAGAGCTCTATGTGTGTGTGTGTGTGTGTGTGTGTGTGTGTGTGTGTGTGTACAGAAAAGGTATACCTTAAACAGTCCTCCACCAGCTAAATGTCAGAATATAGGTTATTGCAGCTGTATTTAGAGTTACGCAATTCTAATTAATTCTGAATGTGAGATAACAGTGGTGGCTCTGCCCGAGTGGGTGAACATTTTGCTAATATTAATGGCAGCAGCTCATGCAAATGATCTAGTCTGATGTAGCTGATCTGGAGTTCAGGTGAGGAGAGAAATCTGATGATAGTGGTTTCGTCAACTCTGGTGGAGTAGCTCACATGGAGTTCGGGACACCCTCATGGTGATTAATGGACTTGCTTTCCGGAAATACCTAAGCTGTCCACCATAGAGGTGGTGGACAGCCATGCATCTCAAAAAGAGAGGAAACCTTGGTACTTCAAGAAATTTGAATAATACATGATATTTCATGAAATGTTTTTCATCTGATAAGTTTGGATGGATGGACCAGTAATGCCAAAAATATATATATATACCAATCCATTAAATCCACTTAAACAGGGGTAAATGTGTTCGTTTAAAAATGCAGTTGGTTATAATTGTATTTACAATATGATCAGAAAAGCATATTATGATACAATTTTTCATGATAATAATGAATGACTTCATATTGCCCAGCTATAATCATAAAAAAAGCCTGCATTCTTCATTTAAATGCATTATCTTACATTTGCATTGTTTAATGCAATCAAAAATGTGAAATTAAATTGGTTTCTGCATGTTTAGGATTGAATGTTATGTTAGTTTTAATTCAGCCGGTCAGGCTGCTGATGCCTGGTCAAAAATACATCCATAATTAGCAGTAGTTTGTGCTGCAAGAGCGTTTTATCAAACATTGCATTTTTAAACAGGCACATTTACAGACATTACATTGCTGATGTGGTGCTAGAAGAAGAAATAAAGGTGTTCTTGAAGGCTATCGTTTGGTTCATACCTTTGTAAAATTTGTCCTCAATGGGATCTTCTTTGGGATCATGTCATTGGAGTATGAGGAAGTTGTAAGAGGAAGCCGGGAGTGTCAGAGAAGTATGTCAAAGTGGGCCAACTGCCTGAGGTTCATGGTATCAGACAGCAGCTGATGCTTGCTATGGCGACAGAAGGGCAGCATTGGCACCTAGATGTTTGACCTTTCACTTCCCTGAGGACATGCACTTCTTGCAGTTTTTAAAAAAGTGCTCACATTGTGCATTTAGCTTATCATAATGAATGGCTTGGTGGACCTGAAACGTTACATGCTAAAGCTGCAAGGTATGGAATAAATGCCATGTTGCATCTATACTCTATACTATATATAGTATACCTTACGATACATCAAGACAGCATTAGTAAACCATCAATTTAACAATGACTTGTGTTGATATGTTTTGTGAGCATTGACTTAACCATGCTCTTATCTCAAAGGGCTTCTTTTGTAGCCACTATTGCAGAGTCTAAATGTTTTAACAAGCTTGATGTAATGTGGTGATGTATTTCATAGACGTGCGTCTACCAGTAGCCTAAAACCCCTAAATTCAGTCTATCTCTTGGCTCAGAGATCAATTACCAGTTACCTTTACAATATTCACCATTTTTGACCATATGCCATATTTAATTAAAACTGTTCTTGCTGTAAACAATGGAAAATATCAGACTTGTTTAAAGACTGAGTCGTCCTTCATGTTCTAAAAGTGTTTAATGAGGTGACTACATTAGCTAAGTAAATTATCTTAGCTTTTTAATGTCCTACCTAAATATCAATATATCTTTATTGTTACCCACGTGTTTATTTTAAAAACAATCTTATTGTTTTTAAATGTATTGTTTTTAGTTTAATATTTCTTAATTGATAATCATTTCATTTTTGCCTTTTATGTTCTGCATGTTTCTCTGTATTTTAGACCGAAAATAAAGGTTAAATAAAGATTGGTTCTAACAGAATATTGCTAAATATCCTGTTAATAATGGCAGTAAATTAGCTTTAGTAAAACTTGTCCTACCTTGCAGGAGTATAAAATATAGAAGAATGTGATTATGATTGACATATATATATATTTATTAGTATATTATTTAGTCAAGATGCTTATTACACACAGAAGAACTTGCACAGTGGAAATTAGGTGTAGGCATAATGTAGTTTTAGGGGCGTTGCCCAAAGGCTATTATTACTATAGCATGGTGTAGCCCAAATGTAGAACTGAACTCCAGTCTGCTGCTTAGAGAACAGAAGTCTCATCTATGCTGCACTAATTAGTATAATTAAACATTTAGTGGTTTGTGTTAGGGGTTACTTACATACAAACCTTGCTAGTGTCCTTTGCAAAAGCAAATAATTTTATTATTTTTTATTTGAGCCCAAAATGAATGGGAGATTGTCATGTAATGGTCTTTGCACAGACAGAAGCCACACACAGTCTTCCTCCCAGTCTGAATTCCAGTGTCTATTTCTGAAATATTGAGCAGGCAAGTTTCATAGGTGTGCCACTTCTATATATGTCACCATTTTAATAAAGCATAAATATCCACACCTTTTTTCTCATTATAATGCAGGGAGACAATTTACGATCTTGTGACTTTGGTCTCACTTTTTTAGGGGATGAGATGTCATGAAATATGGATCCTTTTATTTTCCTTGAGCCTTATCCATAGGGTGTGGAATGGGGATTTGAAGCTTAGTTTTAGTTTCAATTTATGACTTTTTATTATTTTATTTTTTTTGTGCAAGCATTTATTTTGTGAGGTACTTACAGTTTTCCAGGAGTAAATTGAGTTTATTTTTTTCCTATTTCATGCTTTTAAAAATGCTTTGCTTCACTATTCAGCTAAATTACTTTATAAAGGCAAGGTCAAATTGTGCACGTAGGACTTTCTCTCTGGGAGTATATGTCATTCATTAAAGGCTACAGTTTTGTTTAATGGCTTTCTATTACTGCTGATGCCCCAGTCTTTTTTTTTAACCTAGCTTATTTTCCAAGGTAGCAAGTATGTGTGGGTGGAGTGTTTCTGAGGGTGGATAAGGATTGTGATGAAAGTGAGGGTTGGTTGTGGTTTGAAATGCATAGTAACAAGACTGCACATCTCTTCCCCCTCCAGAACAATTTTATTGTGCTGTATCATTTCCCCATGCCCCCTTAGTGCATAGAAAAATGACCTAATGCTTAAAAAGCTGTGAGAATATTTGCAGTCAGTCACAAACATTTCCTTTATTTTACAGGAGGAGGCAGACCCCTGGTGTCCCAGCACTTTAACTGAGGAAAACAAGAAGGTAAGCTCAGAGTCAAAGCAGATTTGTTGTGTTTGTGTGCAAATGATGGTTGTTGAAACAGCAGTAATATCATGATGCTTAAAAACATTTGTGCAATACACAAAACATAATGTGTAGTTTTTTCAGACAACTGAAATTTTACAGAATGCATCAAAACAATGAACAGTATTTAATGCTTTACTGCTTGTCATTGCCAAAGGAAATAGTCTTTTTTATTTTTTTCACCTTAAAAATATGCAGTATAAAAATTTTGCCTCTTAATATTTTGGTTTTAAAATTGAATCTTTACTTTTTTTGTTTCTGAAACAATTAAACAAATTAGATATTTGGCCATTTATTTATTGAGAAAAACTATAATGTATAACATACCTGTGAGTGATGCTTTGTATTGCTCCCCTTGTATAGCCTTAACAGCAACTAAATTTTTCTAACTGTTGATCAGTCCTGGATTTTTAAACGACTTCAACTCTAAGATGCCGGGGGGTTTTCCCACATGAACTGCTTGCATGAGGTCCTTTCACATGTCTGTTGGACTAAGGTCAGGACTTTGACTCTGCCATTCCCAAACACTTACTTTAACTAATTGTAGACAGGTATTTAAGTTATTTTCTATAGGCATACTCTGCAACCCTGTCATGCCCACCATGTTTAGTGTTCTGATGTTGGACTCATGAACATTAACATTAGTGTAGGTGAAACTTTCAGTAGATTAGTAGTTAACCCATCTTTCTCTGACCTGACAGACTTTTAGATTATGCCCTCGGAGGGATCGTTGTTGGTCGACCAATTCTTTGGACTCACCAATCCAATGTCACACAGATGACATTGTCACAATGGTCCTTACTCTATCTGTGGTCTCAAATTAAGGTTGGAAAGGTTCACATACTTTTTCCGCTCACAGATACAAGTCCACATATTTGGAAATGCCCCGATCTCCCTACAGAAGTGTCCTCAAAATATGTGGGCTGTGTGAGCATTCAAAAGTGAGTCAGACTGTGCCACTGTGAGTGAGAAGCCAGTGGAGAAGAATGCCAGACACAAGCCCATGGGCTACCTCCACCTCCCCTCTCTCTCACCATCTCACTCTACCCCTGTTCTCTTTAATGTGCTGAAGGCATCCATCATCAGGCCAACTAGAGCGCGACAGCAGCCACATGCACTACCCTTATAACCCCCCTCTCTCTCTCTCTCTCTCTCTCTCTCTCTCTCTCTCTCTCTCTCTCTCTCTCTCTCTCTCTCTTTCTCTTTTTATATATATATTTTTGTCAAACAAGAGCATCAATGTAAGCAAAGCAATCACAAGTCATGACACGACAGCCATGTGTAACTGCTACCAACCCTGACTTACGAATAGATGTTTTCTGAATTTAACACTGGCCCTATTGCTAAAATTACAACTAAATATCATTATGGTATTAAAATCACGTAAATTAAATGAATGAGCCCTTAGTTTCTATTATTACATTGAAGAAATGTTAATGTCAGGGGTGGCGGTGGTCTAGTGGTAGGGTGCTTACCTTCGGACCTCTGGATCAAGAGGTCCCCGGTTCGAATCCCACCACTGGGTCCCTGAGCAGGACCCTTAACCCTGAGTTGTCCCAGGGGGACTGTCCCTGTAATTAGAACATGTAAGTCGCTCTGGATAAGAGCGTCTGCTGTAAATGTAAATGTCTCACAAGACCTTGTTTTATTTGGACTATTTTGTCCTGTTCTGCTTTACTTAAATTTATACAAGAGCATAGCTATAGAAGACTTTAAACAAGAGAAAGGGATATCTTCAAATCTTGATATATGAAAATAACCACAGCGCAGTAATGGTTAACAATTAATTGTCATTTTATTATTTCTCTTGCATTATTTGTACTACAGTTTTTCTAGCAAATAAAAAGATATCCACTATATATCATGGTATATAACAATAACAATCTCACTTTATCTCACTTTATCACAAGCTGTGTCTTACAAATAGCATAGTCTTCAAGAATATTTTTGTCTCATTCAGGAGAACCAAAGCCTATAAAACCTATTGAGGCCAGGCTTCAATGCGAGTTAACAGCAGATGCAAATAATCAATGTTTACTGGACTTCAGGCTTTTACAGCTTTACTTTGGGAGTCAGTGTTGGTAATGGGAGTGCTTTTTGCATGTGAAATCCATCTCAATGTTTGGTTTTCTGTAAGCCTTTACAGTCATCAATTTTTTTTTCCCATCAGGAAACATAGCTTCTTTGTGTGACACATGCTGTTTCTCTTAAAGTGACTGAATCTCATAATTAACTGCCAATGTTAGCACTGTAATCAGTCACTTTTCTCAAACTTAAAAATATGTTTCTTGAACATGTTTCTGTTAGAGAGTCGTTCAGAAACAAGCATTAGTGCAGCTGGCTTTATATTTGCATTATATTTGCATTGGTTTTCGTGGCTGTTTTATGGAACAAACCATAAATAAATTGTAAATAAAAGGTTTTTTTTGGTAAGCTGACAATTTTGGTCTAGTTGTCTAGAATGACAGAACTGTAGATTTGTAAATTATTATTGTTGTTGTTGTTGCTGTTGTTGTTATTTTGCAAATTAATAGCATAAATCTACATTTTATGTCATAATTGAACATAAAACAACACTGCCTTTCACAAAGTATCTTTACCTATTATCTCTTAACAGCAAACACATTTCCATATTAATACTAACACCAGTTTTAGTACAGGCCCTACCTAGCAGTGCATGTGGTAAGAATTATGGATAGCCCTCTATAAAAAAGACTTTCTTTAAAGTATCTGCAATTCTTCACCTTCATTTGGACTAAACCAGCAAAATCCTAAAATAAAGCCAGATATTCTAAGAACATATGATACACTGCTAGTATTGAGATAAATGGAATCCATTTGAGGCTTTTAAAGTGTTCTTGTATTTGCAGTACCAGAGAGCACTTTGATAGAAGCAGAGGGGAAAAGTTCTCCCACTGAATTTGCTGTCCCTGTCCATTTTAGAGAACTTCAATCCAGAGTGTCATTTAGCAACATTCGTGCAAAAGTAAGACAACCAGACTTAAAACGCTTTGCCAAATCTATATTTGTGAGTTGTTTTTTTCTAAGTTCTACATTCATGCCTGAGTTTTAAGTGGATAACTGGGTATGGTATACTATTCAGCACCTTTTGGCAAAGAGGAACTGCTTTTATCCTTGCACCTGTATCTAATGTTTTCTCTCGCTCCTCTTGCTTACCGTTGCGATGCTGCAGTCAGTCTTTTGGAAGCAGCTGTAATTGACACTGGAAAACCATAATTCTTCTTGGATATTGGCAGCATTCACCATCTTTCAGTCTGATATGATTCATATCAACTTTTTTTTTCCTAAGATCTTTCAGTCATTAGTCTGTGTGTGCTGTGTGAGTAATAGCTGGCATTTCTGCCAGATTTTTTTAAATGTCAAATGCAGCAGGTGTTGAAGAAACCATCTGTTCCTCTGTAATAATGTACCTATATGTCAACAAAAGATCTCATTTAAATGTTCATTTGTGAAATTGTGTAGTATGTGTGTGTATTGTGTGGGTTTAACTCGTGGCCTTTCAACTTGAAACACAAGGCTGAAATTTGAGGCAGAGAAAGCAGATGGTTTGATGTGTTGCAGAACAAATGTTTGTTTCTGTGCATTTGTCTGTGCATTTTAGCCATTTTACAGGGAGTGAAAGCAGACCTCTCCTGATTCTTTTTGTTATTCCATGGAAGGGACAGATGTTATTTTCTTTTTAGTCTTTTTCATGAAAGTCGCATGTGCTGAAAGCACACATTTCCTTGTGAAGATGAACGATACCCATATATACAGATTTTATGTTTTTCTAGTAATACGAAGACATATGGTCATTAAAAAGAGCTAAATTTAAGAAAACACACACACACACACACTGTTCAATATACTGATTTGGAAGCATCTATCTTTTCACTCAGCATCAATCACACATGCATTGATCACTTTAAAGTCAGTCTTACACACACACAAACAAACATACAGGTACAAAGCAACATAATTCATCAATCAGCATTCATCACACCCTTCATCATCCATCACCATCCATCACATGCACATTGATCATTTTGAAGTCAAACAACTCTTACCCTGTTGCATGCACACTCACACATAAGCAGCCAATCATCAAGTGAAAGTGAAGGTGACTTTTCTTTTCATTGTGAGAACACACAGCGCAGCACACAGGGAACCGCATTGGACTTCTGCATTTAACCCATGCACACACAAACACACACTGAGCAGCTATGAAAGCTGCCAAGGGAACAGTGACAGGGACGGTGCCTTGCTCAAGGGAACCTCAGGGCAACCTACTGGTAAGGGGTTTGAACCCAGTCTTACGATCCTGTGGCTAAATCCCCTAACTATTAGTCCACTGCTGCCCTGTGTGTATGTGTGAGTGTGTATGTGTGTGTTTGTGTGTGTGAGACCTTCATTTGGATAGCAGCAAAGCCCTAAAATAAAGTCAGGTATTCTAAGTACATTAGATACACTGCTAGTATTGAGCACTAAAGTATGACTCAGCATCTTCCAGTAGCGTTGCACTTTGACCTCTGAGGCCCCACACATACACACACATACAGAGTTTAACAATGTTGGCTTCAATTTCCACTGAATTACATCCTTGTCACAATAGCAATAACCCACACAGCTGCATGTGTTTTAACAGCTACATTTATTAATTTTATTTTTGTAAAACTGCTGCACTGTCACAAATACACACACTGTCATTTTCACTTGAAAACTAAGCTTATGAACAGCTCATTAACCACTTCATATTTTCAAACTGTTCAGGGAACCCCCTTTTTTTAGATGCTGAAATTGCTCGGCAACGGCTATTCAAGAATTCAGGCAACCCCTGCTGGTGGGGTTTATCTTAGAGCTGAGACTCAAACTAGTGATCAATAAGGTCTGTATAGCCTTGCTAGCCTTCAGCTTTTTGGCCAGTTTTCATTGCATATTGAACATATCTCATTGAACATAGGACAGACAATGGATTTTGAGCTATTTTGAACATTTTCAAGTCTTAAAATCTGATGTTTAACCTGAAATATAATGGCTTTAAAAATGTTTAGATACTAAAATTATTAAAAGTGTAAACTTTTGTAACGTGTAAAGTGTAATGTTATCTGTTTGTAAAGATATTACATGGTTGAGTGCACTTTCTCAGTTAGACAAAAATTCATGGCTAATGTCACATCATTTTTAAGCCATTCCATTCAAAATCAAATTGTGGATTTTGTGTGCTTTAAGTAAGCAGTTTAGACAGGTTGTTTTCTAACACAATGAACTAAATGCATTTTACATCTGGTACAAATGTCCGAATACTTTTTTGTGCTGTTCTATGTAAATTACTGTGTCATCAATCAAAAATTTGTCCAAACCTTTAAAAAGCGGATAATTCAAAGTGGTAAAGAATTACTAGTAAATTACTTTACTCTAGGCATTCTGCACATGCGGCATTTGATGAATGAAGTTTTAGTAAAATATGTAATGAAACCATTACAGTATCATACAGTAATAATATTAACACAATACATTTGCATCATTTTACTGTTTTAAGCCATATTTTGGTGTGGTTTTAAAACAATGTATGATTATCAAATGAATGATGATTGTTAGCTTGCTTCACATTGACAGGCTCAGCTTCTGGTTTATTACTGTTGTTGTGCAACAGCTCTGTGACCAGAGAAGAATATCTTCAATAGATATCTGATTTTATGTGTGACAGTGCATCTTGTGTTCCATTTAGAAGGCCGCACATTACTGATTTCATTCATCACTGCTATATCTGTCAGTGTCTATTAACACCCAAATTGATTATTATAGGCTTGTCTTTGCAGAAAATGACTGCTTATCTCAAAGCAGTGTATAATATTGGAATATGTTACAAAACACAGTTCAAGAAAGACAGTAAAATTAATTTACTTTTGTTGTCATGTTGACCATTGTAGTACAGAGAAAAACCAAACATTGTGCAGTTACCTTATTTGTGTGGGTAATGAAAAGGTTAAACAGTTAAGATTAGACTGGTTTTACACTTTTTTACTGCTTTATCTTGCAGAAACAAGTAAAGCATCAGCTTGTTAAATCCAAATTTAAAAGATGTTTTAGACCATGGCTGGTATTTACAAAATCTTAAGGGAAAACTAATTTTGGATGTAATAGTTCTGTGTTTACAATGGTAATTTTCTGATGTGGTGCAAATGGTAAATTTCTGTAGTTTTTTGTTTTTTTTTCTTGCTGACCCATTCCTTACAAATATACTGTTGAATCAGAAATGTGATGAATAAGCAAAATTTTATGATTTGATTAATTAAACTAACCTGTGACATTGAATTCACATCAGAACGGGGATTATCAAGGTCAAACTGCTCACAGCACATAAAAAACTTGTTAGAAAATCACAGCCTCCATTGAACTTGATAGCCAATAGCAAATGATATTTGGTGTTGACATGTTCTAAACATTATATTGAGAAGATCAACTGGTTGATATGAAATAAAAGATTACCATCTCATTGTCTTTAAAAAGAAGACAAGGAGAGAAAAGGAGAATGTCAGGTGAAATGAAAACTTGAAGTTCCAGAAAAAATACCTTTGGTTGCCTAGAAACAATCCTCCCTTTCCTCATACCTTACCTGAGCATTGAAACACAGTAGGCAGGGAACACAGGTGCTGCTGGTTACCTGGAGACCGCACCTGCGTGGGTGGAGTTTTAGAGAGCCACTTTATACATCTGATGGACAGCAAAAGATGGTGACATTCCTCCATGTTTTCACGGTATGCCAACTGTGCCATATCACAGTCATGCGGCATGCTGGGAGACAAAAGAGTTTGGAACATGCTGAGGGAAAGAGAGCATTTGGAGGTGGTGTGAATTATATGTATTAACAAGGATTGTCGATTATTTACAAATGATGTGCTTGAACCAGTAAGTTTCCACTCAGATTTTTGTTCTGCAACATTCAAGGACGAGGCTCGGCTTGGAAAATGCTCCACTCCACATATGGCCTTGTTTTTCTTTCACATAACAAAAGTTCTCTGTTCCTCTTGTAGCAGTTTCTCTTGTAGCGGTTCATCTTGTAGCAGATTTCTGTGGTATATATGTGTGCACAAGGGCAATGAAAATACCTTCTCCATTTCCTTTTTGCTGCTCTATAGAGCTTTTCTACATTTGGTAATTGAAACTCTTTACTTAAATCAGTGAGTGTCCTCAATTGAAGGAAATTTCTTCCACAATGGACTGTGCAGGTGGTGGGTAGGGCAGCGGTGGCCTAGTGGTTAGCGAGTTTACCCCAAGATCAGAAGGTCATGGGTTCAAATACAGTCCATTAGGTTATCCTGAGGTACACTTGAGCAAGGTACTGTCCCCATCATGTCCCTTTAAATAGCTGCCTCCTGCTGCATGCATGTGTATGGGTAAAAAATGCAGTGGTTGAATTCCTTTGGCTCACTATGTGCTGTGCTGTACAGTGTATTCACAATGACAAGAATAGTCACTTTCAAGCATGTGTTTGGGTGACCATGACAAGGACATCCTGAGCTGTCCACTTGTGGTGATTTTATATGTTTGTGCGCTGTGTATTGCATGTGCACAGGTGCACAGAACTGTTGGAGTGTGGGTGTACGTAGGTATGAAATGAATAGGTAGGTATGAAATAAAAGGTTCCCAGGTTCTGTCTGTGATGTCTGTGATGACTGAATTTACTGGGTGCCGCTGTGTGTGCAATAGAAGATTTTACTCACCCCTCTTTTTCCATTCATTCATGCTATGAAAATTGATACATGAAGAGCACAGCATAGCTACTTTTGTTCAAACATCAGTAGAAATTTTCTATTTTCTATCTTACATCTTAATTAAAATATAAGATATCTTAAAATATCTTAATACTGATATATGTTAATTACAGATATGATTGTAATATGGTATCACTCAGATACACTTGGTCGCTTCCATTAAACAGTGCCACCATGTCTTGGAGGGTGTAGGCTAGTATGTGTTTTTAGGTGAATCATGTAAAGCCACCCACTTCATCATTTCAAACTACTGCTGTCTCATTTTTTTCTGGGAAGCTCTATCCATTTAAAGGAAAATGATAAGAGACCCCCACAAAAGGTAGCATTGTGGTGAGTAGTGCATAGAGAGAGAAGGCCATTCTACCTACCCAGAGAAAGAAGGGCTAGCTATCCTTGGATTCCACCACAAAAAAAAACTGTGTTATCACACCTGAGATGAGGATAACATTTAGACCATTTTACTGACATTGCACCTTTTTGGAAATGCAGCACCTTGAAAGCTTACAATATCTGACAGTAGCACTAGTGCTGATGGCATAAACTGTCAGGCACCCTCCGCCCTGTTCATAATATTTGGGTGGCGGATTGTTCTTAACACAGCAGTTCCTGTATTACTTGTTCTGTTATGAGACACTGATAACTAACATAACTAATACAGTTGTTACTGATTTTACTATTCAGGGAAAACCTACTAGTCTGGGTCTCAGATCCACAAGGGTTTGACAACTATTGTAGCAACTATTGTAATGATTATTATGTGAATTATTATTATTTTATTAATGGCATATACAACATAACTTTTTAACATAAACCATAGACACATTCTGCCTCTAGCTTTGTTTCTGCTTTTAATAATAAAACTAAAATTAACTGGGCTTTCCTCCTAATGACAGCCTGCCATCTAGCTTCATCCATTGCTAGCCTGCAACAGAAACCGATACCTGAACAAAACACCACTGCCTCCATTACAAATTTGTGATTACATCCTCCTAAAGAGGTCACCTTTCTCTTTGGTTCTTTTCTTCTTTGTTGTTGTTTGTTGTTTGTTTTAATCAGGCAACAGGCTCCCTCTTGCCTCACTGTCAGAGATCAGAGCCTTGCTTTGTACGTTTGGCATCATGCCGGGCATGCCAAGAAAAGAGCCTTTGGTTGGAGTGAGAGACTCCATTGAGATTCTAAGACTGGACGATGAGATACCAGCCTTTGGCTCAGACTCTAGTCCTCTGGCTCTATTGTCACTCTAAGACAGCCAGCTGGGAGACCTTAGTGACCCTCCATGTGGCAGCAGTGGGGACTTGGTGGGGTCATAAGGGTTTGTAGCTGTGGGAGGGTTGGTGGGTTGGGTCTTAGCAATGCCATCTTCACTCACTGTTTCCCTGATAATGAAGGAGAACTTAGAGTCAGAAGTGTTTTTTTTGTGTATACATAAAAAAAAAAACCTTTTAACTTGCTATTTGAAGTACAGTTAATTGGACATATTAAGGCAGCATTTATTGATTAAATTACCAGTGTAGAGTTTGGCTGTACTTTGCAATTTGAGTTATGAAATTAATAAAATTAATTTACATGAATTCATGGCAGTTGTAAAGGCATTAATCCTCCTGGGGTAGCATCACTATCATGAAATGAAAGTGACTACTTGTGAATGCACAGCACAGCACACAGTAAACCATGACAAAACTAATTATCTGCATTTTACCTATAGACACCATACAGCTAGGGGCAGCCATACTGCACCAGAGGAGTAGTGAAAGAGATGGTACCTCGCCCACAACCTTCCGATCCTAGGCACTAGTCCCTAACCTCTAGGCCACCAGTGCCCCGGGAATCACACCAAAAAACAAGCAAGGCAGTGAAAAGGGTAAAGTTTAACCAAACTAGCACTTTGTTTGACATAACTGCTTTTCCCAGAGTAGGCTATGAAGTAAAAATGAAACTCATATGAAAAACTCACATCCTGAGATCCAACAGTGGTTTAACATGGCTAGTGGTCGCAGTCTGAAAAGCCCTTTCTTCCATAAGCTGAGCCACAATAGTCATTAGTTAATTTCATAAGCTTCAAAGGTTTTTATTGACAGTTACATTAAGTTAATGTAAAGAGTCAGTGTTTGCAGTGTAGGCTCTTCTTTTTCAAGACCTCTGCAATTCGCCCTGGCATGCTGTCAATCAAATTCTTGCCCAAATCCTGACTGATGGCAGCCAATTCTTGCATAATCAATGCTTGGAGTTTTTAGTTTTTTGTGAGTTTTTCTTTGTCCACCTGCCTATTAAGGACTGACCACAAGTTCTCAGTGGGATTTCAGGTTTGGCCATGGACCCAAATGTCCATGTTTTGTTCCCTGAACCACATAGTTGTCACTTTTGCCATATGACACAATGCTCCATCATGCTGGAAAAGGCATTGTTTTTCAAACTGTTCTTGGAAGGTTAGGAGAAATTTCTCTCAGAGGATGTTTTGGTACCAATCTCTATTCATGGCTATACATGTTTTTCGGCAAAATTATGAGTGAGGCCACTCTCTTGGCTGAGAAGCAACCCCACACATGAATGGTGAAGCATTTTCAGGATGCTTTACCATTGGCATGACACAGGACACTCACGTTTTCTTTTTTTTTTTCAAATGCCCCAGATAATCGGAAAGGGGATTCATCAGAGAAAATGTCTTTGCCCAGGCCTTAGCAGAATTAGCAGAATCTACCTTTTGCAGAATTTCAGTCTGTCCCTGATGTTTTTCTTGGAGAGAAATGGCTTCTTTGCTGCCCTTCCTGACACCAAGCCATTCTCCAAAAGTCTTCACCTCGCTGTGCATGGAGATGCATCCCCGCTTGCATGCTGGCATTTCTGTGCAAGCTCTGCACTGGTGATGCCCTGATCAAGCAGCTGAATCATCTTTAGGAGACCAACCTGACTCTTTCTGGACTTTTTTGGGCACCCTGAATCCTTCTTCTCAACAATTGAACCTCTCTCCTTGAAGTTCTTAATGATCCAATAAATGGTTGATTTAGGTAAAGCTTCCCAGCAGCAATATCCTTGCCCGTGAAGCCTTTTTTCTGCAAAGCAATGATGACGGAACGGTCATGGTTAACAGAGGAAGAACAATGAATTCAAGCACCAGCCTCCTTTAAAAGCATCCAGTCTGCTATTCTAACTCAGTCAGCATGATAGAGTGATCTCCCGCCTTGTTTTCCTCCACACTCTGTGTCAATGAGAGGAACACTGAAACTATGTCAGCAGGTCCTTTTGTGGCAGGGCTGAAATGCAGAGTTAATTTTCATGGCAAAGAGGGACTTTGCAAATAATTGCAATTCATCTGATCACTCTTCATAACATTCTGGAGTATATGCCATCCGAGGCAGCAAATTTTATGAAAATTAATATTTGTTTCAGAAATTCTGGCCATGGCCGTACAACTGTACATAAGAAATGCATATATATAGACAAACACCCATACATTTACTGCACTAGGTTTCAAGGGGAGCAGAATACAGATTGTAGCTCAGAGGCCGGGCAAGCTCATGATGTTGATTATTACATGAACAACACTACGATCAATAGACAAGAGAAAGCCCCTGGCTGTTTACAAACAATAGCATCCTGCACTCATGAGACTACACGCTGCTGAAAGAGTAACACTTGAAAAGATTCTTCGTAAGAGTGGTCATCAGCCTTGATACCCTTAAACCACTCACAAAGAGAATACAGGATCAAAAAGAAAGGTGCTGATTTTTAGAGTTTCATTAAGTATACATATTCAGAAATAAAGATAGATAGACAATGGAATTCAAAACAAAATATTGTTACTGAGGACACTTAAAAATGCCTCACATAGTAGTGGGATATTTAAATCCTTTTTAAGGTTTGAGCAATATTTTTTTACCAGTCTGCAAGAAAAATAATACAGGTTACTCACAGTGTAAAATAAGGATATTAGCACACTATGGCCAAATCCCTTAATTCTTAAACTGACTTCTGTTGTGTTTGACAGTGTACCAGTCACTGTTATCTGAAAAAATGGACAAATGTTTATTTTAAATAATTTAAACACTGGAAGAAAGTGTACCTTGTTTTTTGTAGGCATAAACTGTGTCCATTTTCAAGACCATTAGGTGATCCACTAGGTGATCCTCTAGTGGTTAGGGAGTTGGCCCCAGGATCAGAAGGTCATGGGTTTGAATCTCAGACCAGTAGGTTGCCCTGAGGTACCCTTGAGCAAGGTACCGTCCCTGTTACTGCTCTTTGGGCACTTTTAATAGCTGCCCCCTGCTGCACATGTGTGAGTGTATGGTGTAATTTTGTTGTGGTTAGGGTTAATCTAGTGAATGAACAAAAGAGAAATCTAAATCAAATCAATATTTGATGTGACCACCCTTTGCCTTCAAAACAGCATCAGTTCTTCTAGGTACACTTGCATACAGTTTTTGAAGGAACTCGGCTGGTAGGTTGTTCCAAACATATGTTTCAACCTACGTGTGACACTGATGATCATCAGCACCTGTTTGGTAAAATTGGTTGATTATACACCGACTATAATCCTACAAAATCCCTGACTTTGTGCAAGTGTAACTACAAGAACTGATGCTGGTTTGAAGGCAAAAGGTAGTAACACCAAATATTGATTTGATTTGATTTTTCTTTTGTTCGCTCACTTTGCATTTTGTAAATTGATAAAAAAATAAACAATCATTATTTATATTTCTGAAAGCATTTTTTGTTTACAGCATTTTTTCATACCTGCCTAAAACATTTGCACAGTACTGTATATACTCCTTATATATATGGACTTTAGTGTAAGCTTAGCTACATTATCTTTATTGCTCCTATGGAAAGCTTATGAAGGGCAAAATATACCCCCAAAATATTTTTTTAAGCATAGTTCTCTCCTCTATTGGGAGGTTAAGGGAGTATTAAAACCAGCAATAGGGAGAAGTTAAACCATGGCTGTGGTGGTGTTGTGGTAAGGGACTTGGCCCCTAAGAAGGTGATGGGTTTGAACCCCTGACCGATAGGTTTCCCCGAGGTACCGTCCCTGCCCCTGTGCGCTGCATATGGCTGCACACTGCTGCATGGTGCATGTATGGTTTAAATGCAAAGAATGCATTTCATTGTGGTTCACTGAGTGCTGTGCTGTGAGCTCACAATGAATAATTGTCACTTTCACATTCACCAGTGTTTGCAGACAAGCCAAAAGGGCATTCAAAGGATTGGTAATGATGTAGAAACAAGTCAGGGTCACCAAATATTTTTTTGTGAAATGTAGAAAGTGGTGGAGAAAAGGAAAACCGTTTTCTCTAATATTTGGATGTGCATGTGTGTATGCTTATGTTTGAGAGTACTTAAGAGGTCTTGGAATTCTGATCACTGTAGACGACTAAAACTTGAGTGTGGGAGTAGAGTAGAGTAGAGTAGAGTATTCTTTTATTATCCCACGAATGGGAAATTTGGGTGTTACAGGGCTCTTATAAAAGTGACAGATGTAAAAGATTTATTAAAAAATAGAGACATAAGGAAAGAGGAACAAGTACAGGAGAAGTACAGGAGCTATAAAAAATAAATAATAAACAATCTATCTATCTATCTATCTATCCCATTCATCCATTATCTGCCGCTTGTCCCAAACGGGGTCGCGGGGGAGTGCTGGTATCCAACCCAGCGCACACAGGGCGAGGACAGGGGACGCACCCTGGACAGGTCGCCAGCCCATCACAGGGAGGAGCGGGACGGGGACGGCACCTTGCTCAAGGGTACCTCAGGGCAACCCATTGGGAAGGGTTTCGAACCCCCGATCTGCCGATCATGTGGTGGCCTAGCGGTTGGGGCGTTGGCCGCATGATCGGAGGATTGGGGGTTCGAACCCCTTCCCAATAGGTTGCCCTGAGGTACCCTTGAGCAAGGTACCGTCCCCATCACTGCTCCCCGGGCGCTTTCAATAGCTGCCCACTGCTGCACGGGTTTGAGTGTGCATGGGTTAAATGCAGAGGTCCAATTTCGTTGTGGTTCATGTGTGCTGTGCCGTGACCTCGCAATGACAAGGGTTGTCACTTTCACTTCACTTTTCATGTGGCCAACACCCTAACCACTAGGCCACCGCTGCCCCCTATCTATCTATATATCTATATATATATATATATATATATATATATATATATAGATATGTTACAAGATGTTACAAGCATTTGAATGTTGTCACAAATAGTTCATGTATTTCTTCCTCTCATTCTTGGTCTCTGCTCTGCCCACCCTGCATACCTTTGCTGTAAACATAATTTTTTCCTCATCTTCCCACAACAGAACAGTCAGATCAGTTTTCATCCTTTTTTTTCATCTAGATTTCATCCTTATTTTTCCCCCCTCTGATATGGTTTTTGGCAATAGCTGTCCAATCTGGGGGAGAATGACACATGCTAGTTTACCCTTTGGCATGACCTTCATAACTTTCACTGTTTCTCTCTCTCATACACAAATGCTCACATTGCCTATGGTCATGCTGGAGCAAAGTTCATCTGTCACATTGCTTCATAAGGACAGTGAGGGGTTAGGGCTGAGTCAGGGCCTTTTTCACAGTCTGGCCCCAATCAGTCAAGCAGACATAAAATGCATTCGATGTACTGTCAGCCACTACTGCATTGCAGTTCTGTGGCCTGAGGAATACTTCATTCAGGTTGCCCAGAAATGCAAACGTAACAAGTTCAGATATTATAGTCTCATTTGAAAATGCTCATTAACTCTATGTATTATTTAATCATTGGCAATATGGACGTGAAATATTGAAAAAAGCTGCAGTGCCAAATTTACCAACATTGGCTTGTATTAGAAAATGCAAGTAGATTGCATTTCCAATGGTAAAGTGCATTCAGTTCCATTAACTGCCTAAGCAGATCATATGTGATATGTGTGTACCTTTTGCTAAAACTCATTTCATGCTCATTTTAGTGTTTATCATTTTGGTTTAAACTAAGACCTGCCTGTAAGCAATTCAGCAATTCAGCAATTCATGCCCACAGTGTGCATGACAGCCTAATGTGTTTTATATAACACCATTCACGTAAACACAACACTAATGCCATTGAAAAAATTACCCTGCTGTTCTTCCATAATCCTGTCACAGACAGTTACTAAAACCTACAACTTACAGCTAGTCCAATTAAAAGGTAAAGCACACACCCACAACATCCTACAACACAGATTGAAAAGCAAGAGTCTGTTATCTACGACCGCATCTCTCTACTCATGCGTGCATTGCAAAGAGCTGATTCACTCAGTGGCCTGGGAGAGCTCTTAACTGGGATTCTTTGCCTGTAACCCTAATCAGTGGCTCAGAAAATGACTGAATGAGAGGGAAGAAAATATTTAAGTATCCCATTTACCTAAGCATTGATACCCTTTGTTATGACACCAGCAATTGAACTTGGGTGCATCCTATTTTTATCAGTGGTCCTCAAGATTCTTCTGCTTCAACTTGATTTGAGTCAACTTGACAAAATGAATTTGCTTAAGGAAAAACACCCTCCCACCTATCTAAGGTCTCACAGCTGATAGTGTATTACTTACAGAAAGAAATCTTATAGACTTACAGAAAGAAGGGAACCATAATGAACTATGGGAATCTTACAGAAAGTTAGCCAACATTGGAGAACCAATCAGGCCTTTATGGTACAGATTCTCAGCACATGAGAACAAGGATGAACAGTAATTCCACTATTCCAAACAGCATGTGTAGGGATACTCAGGCTACGGTGCTGACAGCTTCATGCTGTGTGGATGTTTTTTCTGTTACAGGGACTAGCATGGGAAAAGGAATATGGATGCAGAAAAATATAGAGCAATCCTGAGTAAAAACATTTTTCAAAATGCTGATGATCTCATGCTGGGGTAAAGGTTTACATTTTGACAAGACAACCAGAAACATACTACCTATAAAACAGAGGAGTGGCTTCACTGGGCCCTGGAGTGACCTAGGCAGAGTCTGTAACTGAACCACACAAAGCATCTATGGACAGACCTAAAAAGGTCTGGGAACTAACAACTAAGTAATCCAACCTGGTAAAGATTGAATGGTTCTGCCAAGATAAATGGTAGAGCTTTCTAGAAGATGTGTCAAATGATTGTATGTAACAAAGGCCATCCTTGCCAAAGGTGCCATTAGTAAAATTTAAGTAGTCGTGAATGCTCTGAATAATTTTTAATACAATATTTTTTATGTTTAATACATTTACAAACACACTAATAAACCATTTTTTGCTTCGTTATTCTGAAATACAAGACAGCTCTGAAACATAGCAAGACAAGGTCTAAAATGTTCCTATACCGTGCTCAGAAACAGTACTGTGAGTTTTACACAATATACTTGCATGGTACTATATATAATAAAAATGGAGCATAAGCATTAAAAATATATATCACAGTGATATACTTTTAAGCCTGCTGCTTTGCTCTGACTTCGGGACATGCCCTCTCTCCTCTTTCTGTTTTTCTATTGCAAACACACACTCACAACTCAGCACCAGATTGTCTTAACAGGTGTTGTCTGCAAAATGTGACACCTCTTGAATATAAACTGATTGTAGAGGAGAAAAAGCAATACTTTTACTCTTGATCACACTTCCATCCTTTCCAAAAGACTTTCTCATTTCCAATATGATGTTCTATAACATGTAAAGACACAAGGGTGCACCCAAGTCCTCAGGCATAATCTGCTCATTAGTAAGTGCAACCTTGGTTAGGTAATATAAGGCAGCGAACAGTATCCCAATCTCTCCCTTTTCATTCATACCCACGGCTAAACAAATTCAGACAAAATCTTTATTGTTTTTATTGTTTGTTTTTGTTTTTGTTTGCTTTTTATTTTATGTACATAGGTAGAACATGCCAGCTGCCCTTTACATTATGTTAATATCTCATGATGAAGGGACTGGCAGAAATGCCCCACAGTTCCATTGGGTTACAAGAATGTTTTATTTTGGACTTCTGGACTTTTTGTGGCAGCTTGAGCTCAAATAAACAAATACCACTTACTGTTGCTCGTATTTTTGTACTTTCTGCTTTTGTTCTGCACTCTTCATCATTTGCCTTAACCAAATAAAAAATCTATTAAAACATACGCAATTATACTAATTAAATAAAATCCTTTTACATTTCAAACATTGAAATTCAATGTTGTTTAAAATAAATCTTTCTTTTTTTTTTACATTTTCTTTGTGTATCTTAGGTCTTCTGATGGTCCTCTAAGTGTGTAAAATCCAAAGGTCACAGTTCTGGACAGTGGACAATTTTTGGAGGAAGTCGGTTTTAGTAGTGTAATGACCATGACAAAAGCATTTTCAAGCTCTAAAATGTCAGGGTTTAGGAAGCAAAACATCTGTCTTGAAGCCTTCAAGCTTCTAGTGCACAGCAAAATCTCAGTAGGGTTGTTTCTGATGTTTGGGTGTGAAAGATCCTAACCCTGACCTTATGCTTCACCTTCAAACTCAGCCTGGCCTTGAATACCACTAGGATCAGGACAGTTAGTCCCCAAGGAGCCCTGTGTGTATATACAGCCCGAAATTACACCTGAGCTTAGTGCTGCTTAACTTGTTCACAGTTTAGCCCTAAAGGCCCTAGTAGATTAGTAACACCCATTCACCCTTTGCTTCTTGTTCTCCTTGAATAAATGGAACAATTAATCTATGCCGCTAAACAACATAACTAAATAACATAACATAACTACTGAGCACAAGCTAATAATGAAGAGGTTTATATTTATTCATAGCCTATATGAATGCAACTAAACACCCTGTATGTATGATGTCTATAGATAGGGCAAGCTTATATACTGAGAGAACCAGTTGATAAAATTTGGTACTATGCTCCTGACTGCACATAAATATAACGTTAGCATCTCAAAATAATGTCTCTAAATATTGCTGCAAAAATGTAATTAACCTATTGTTCCACTTAACCCATAATGATTAATGCAACATGAGTCCAAACCTGGCTTATTTTAGAATGGGAACTAGGCTGAACAGCAAACTGTGTCAATCCTTTTAGATAACACTCCGTCTGGTGAAGAACTTTGATCAAATTCCTCTGCATTTATGATTTATAATGCTGATTCTAGATCAGCACCGTGGGCAGTCTGTGAAAACAGACTTCTTCTTCTTCTTTTGGCTGCTCTTGTTAGGAGTCGCTACAGTAGATCAACCCTTTTCAATTTTTGAAAACAGACTATTGTATAAAAAGTCAACCCTCAGCATTTGGCCACATAGTGATGTTTTGTTCATTTCAATAGATGAAGTCATTCTTTGTCCTGAGCCTGCATGGTCTGGGGAATTAGTTGAGTTGAGCTATTCATTTTTGTATCACTTTTCATTTGCATAAAGCTGAGACAAGCTCAGCTCAAATTGTTGCTTGTTGCCCTAACATTAAATCACATCTACAAATCACCTTCCACCATAGTTAAACCACCTGTCACTTTGTTACCTACTAATGTTAATTTACAATTAGGTTTGCCTCACAAAATGAAGATATTTTGTGATGCAGTGCTAAGAATAAGAATCCCAAATTTGCCATTTGATAAAAGGAGTACCATAGACTTTTTCCACACAATAGACTTGTTGAATAAGTGGCACAAGTTAATCATAAACTGTCCAGAGTCTTGAGATAAGACATAAGCATAAATAATAATTGCTAGTCATAAATTACCTGTCATTTTTGTCTCAAGTCAGTTAAAATGCTTTTTTTGCTTTAAAATGCTTTTTTTGTGAAAAATATATAATGCTCATTTGCCCATATTCAGTGTTTTATAGTATATTTTATATATATAAAAAAAAATATTTTTTGGCACTCACATTTTTATTAGTTTATGCTGGTAAAGACTGGCCATTTACAAAAATGAATCGTAAAAACTTGATCATGCTCTTCTGTAGCTTTAATCAGAAAGCAAGTCCAGCAGACATTTCAAAACACAGACATTAGTTATGGACTTACTTTTTCACCTGCCTTTGGGCTTCTACACTGATGCAACAAGGCTGAATTATTTATAGCGTTTTGGTGCTGAGTGAAATGGCTCAGATGAGAATTGCAAGAGCAAATCCTCAGAGTTGTTGCAGAATTATAAAAGCATTATAAAAGCCAAAACCCATATATTTCAAACAACAAATAAACTGAGAAAATCAAACACTACTAAACACCATTATCAAACTGCTGTTATTTTGTCTGTATGAAAGGTGTATGCTTTTCTGAAACCTATATTTGCTAAAGGCCTTCTCTCTGCAATGATGCTGGCAACCATGATACAGTAGCAGGCACAGAACAAACCAAGATCAATAATCAATAATAGAGTTCTGTTTAGCAGACTACATACAATGCACTGAACAAACTCAAACCATCCACTGCCTTAGGGACTCCCAGAATTACTAAAGCTGTTCTGAAAGCCATGATGGCTCAGCAGCTGCTTGTGCTTGTGCACATGAAAATTCAAACACAGCTAACACTTTGTCCCACATTCTATCCTCAAGTCTAGAAAATGATCACACTTGAAATTGTAGTCTGAATTTTTTTTATATCTTAAATAATTAGCCCCACCAGCAAAGAGAAGAGACCTTGCCAGTTCAATCATCTGGGCCAGCAGGACAGTTTGGGTGAGTTGGGTTAGATATTTCCACCCTTACATCTGAAGTGCTTCTGGGGTCAAGGCTCTTATCCCCATAACTGCTCCTTAGGCACAGATAATGCAGCCCACTCAAATATCTTCAATACTGGAGGGGTTCAGATGGGTTAAATGCAGAGGACAAATTTATTTTTGCCAAAAAAACCAGTAAGTCTATTTTATTTGGTGTTTTGGCATGAACAATGAATGTAGTGTGTCAATATCTTAAGGTTTCCTAAGTATAACCTCCAAAGGCTATGTTGAATAATATGTGATTATTAAACTTGTAGCTCTTGT
Organism: Hepsetus odoe; assembly: GCA_017165825.1. Taxonomy (NCBI): domain Eukaryota; kingdom Metazoa; phylum Chordata; class Actinopteri; order Characiformes; family Hepsetidae; genus Hepsetus; species Hepsetus odoe. The sequence goes on along the minus strand of CM029374.1, from coordinate 7,431,593 downwards.
GACTATTTTAAATAATGAAATTTTCACCTCCACATCTCAATAACCAATATATATATTGAGGGAAATGCTTGACTGCCTCAGAGCCACTTCCTTATACCACATTTTATGCAAATACATCATGAAAAGGAGGGAGGTTTGCAGCTATAGCAAAACCCTATTACAAGGTAACATATTGATGGATTTAAACATTGCACCATTTGATTGCATGGATAGACTTGCACCATAATCTATGACACATTGTGTAGTTTATGCAAAAATCCATAGGGGATTCAGTCTTTTAATACAGCCAATGGCTAATGAAGGATTAGAAGGCCTATTCTCTGCTTTTCTGAGTGGTGAGTCTGCAATGTTTGGCCCATCTGTGCAATTAATAGAACAGTATGCTGTCTCTCCTAGCTCCTTTCACAAAGAGTTGTTTTGACAAGACTACAGACTAGAGTGAGACTTGGGGATGTAAATGTGTGAGAGAGGGTGAAAGAGAATGAGAGAAAATACCAGTTGTTAAAGTCTCTTTCTCTTTTCCACTCACATTCTCTCTCTCCCTGCCACCTTCCTCTGCCATGTTCTACTGCCTCATGCAAATTGCTATCAAACTAACTTCCCATGTCTCATTTGCAAGCCTAATGCCTGTTTGACTTAGAACTTCTTTTACAAACATCTCAAACTCACCTGCCATTAAAAGCCCTTAGCCCTTAGCAGGTTCTGAACCACTCTCCACACCTCTCAGAAGGAAAGGGTGGAACCCAGAAAATAAAATCTTGGTTGTTAATGATTTCTGTAGAACTACACTTGGAGCACAGTAACTTGCCTCAGTAGTAACACCCATTGTTTTGTTTGAACAGGCTTGGATGAAAGCTTCCTGATTCAGAGTCAACAGGAAGGGTAAACTTATGTGGAATTTTTAAGAGGCAGCAACAGAGCACTCACACTAAGGTCAGCTAGCATCTGCAAGTGGGGAAAACGACAACGCACAGACCTTTGCCCAAGGAACCCAGACAACCTGCTGGCATGCTGTAACTGCCAGCCCACCGTGAGCGCCCCACCTCCTCCACATGCGGCCGTGGACGGGCTCGTGGCGCTGGATTACGCTGGTGCTGCTAGCATGGGGTACCCTGCTCTTCTACATCGGCGGGCACCTGGTGCGCGACAGCGAGCATCCAGAGCGCTCCAGCCGCGAGCTATCCAAGATCCTGGCCAAACTGGAGAGGCTCAAGCAGCAGAACGAGGATCTCAGGCGCATGGCCGAGACACTCAGGTCAGTAAAATTATTCTCCTTACTCTCCTTTCCTTTATAATATCAAACCATAAAATGCCACAAAACAGTGATCCACAAAACAGTGTTTATGATTTTCAGTATCCTCATATTTTGAGCAAAAATTTGTTTCAAGGAAAATAATGACTGCGACTATATCATTAAGTCTGTCCTATATATTCTCTTGAGAATGACACATTCAGAAATTTAGGCTTTGTCCCTTCAACTCATCATAATCTGACCCCAGATTAGTTATGGCCTGTGTATTGACCAGAAACATTAAAAGTTGCTTTATTGAAGGAGAAGAGTAGATTATATACAAAATCTACAGCTGGTAGAGCAGGGGTGGTTCTGGATGTGTGATAGTTAACTTGCTCAGACCGGAAAATTTCTGAAAACATTTTCATATTTAGGGGAAACTCATAGTCATAATGGCTGGTGAAGGTAACATTAGCAGCTTTGCTTGAGCACTGTTATTTGTACAATGCATGATTTCGTCCTGGGCCAGGAATTAAATAAGCAGCTGTTATAAATATATAAATTATATATAAATAAAAAATATATAAAGCTAATCTAAATTATTGAATCCTTTTTACTTAACTTTCAAAAAACTGGATATGAACATATTAGCAAGTGTTTACAACAAGTGTTTACTCTTCATTTATAATGCAAGTACACATGTTATTATTGACAGAAATTTCAGTATTGCACTGGTAATGATAAAATTTCCCAATTAACAGGAAAATTTGGCCATGTTATGTTCTCATGTGGTGCTCTCCTACATGTTGTGCTTATTATTGTTATATTATTTTCACTGACGGACATCTGATAACACTAATATGCTTTCAGTATCATGTGCATATCTATCAACATTTATAACTCCAGTTTAATTGTCCAGTTCTACCTGCCAGTACAGAAATTTGGGATCTGTTACCTCAGTGATGAGCACATCAACCGGTGTCAGTCCATCTCAGTTTTTATTATGTTGATGGTGCGCTGTCAAGTTCTGTATTCAACAGTGGTGTGTGCTGTCCCTGAGGCAGTGGCATTGCTGATACATATCTAGATGCCAAGGCAGTAGTCTGTTGCTGTCCTAATATAATTTTTTAGTTTTTGATTTGTCCTTTCCCTTAGGATTTTGTAAACTCAAAAATGGAAGTTCCTTATATTTTTGTGGTTAAGTATTTTTCTTTAGGTTTAAAGAGACCTTGAACATCTGCCTTGACCTCAGCTGCCATATATAAATCTCTCTCTTTTCTAATCTCTCTGTTTCCCATTCTTTCTTTCCCCCTTTTTTAACAGTTCCCTACGTATGCTTTATTTCTTATCAGGTTGTTGTGCATTTCACACATAACAAAGACACATATTGCCTGCTGCTAGCCATTATTTCCGCATTACCTTCATGCATTTGTCAGTCAGTGCATGTCAGCCAATCAGGTTGATTTTGCCCTGCTCTTGCTCTCATCTGCCTCTTTACAGCTCTGATGGAAAATAAATAATACTGATACCTAAAGCAACAGTTAGTTCTCCACCTTCACATATTTTGCTCTATATAATCCACTAATGCGAGAACTTTATTGTGGTGTCCTCTCAAGAAAGTCGGAAAAAAGGCTGCACTTATGTTTATGCATTAACATGGGAGAATGTGTGTGTTAAGGAATAGACTAATGTAGTGGAGTAGATTGTATTATCCATGAGGCAAGCAGGCAAGCAATGCCATTTTTCTTACAGTTAGAACAGTTGCCACAGTTCTACTTTGGAAATTTTATGTGAATATTTTCAATATTCTCAAATTTAATAATGCTATTTTTTTTTCAGTTTTTAGATGACAGTTTGTAATACTTTACTGAACTTGACATATTGGGAAAAATATATAATGCTCATTTGCCCATATTCAGTGTTTTATAGTATATTTTGTTGTTTGCCCTCATATGTTATATACTGCTATATACATGTAAAAAGTAATTTGCAGAATGTGCATTTGAATGTGTATTTGAAAATCTGCCTAGTATACAATTTGGGGATGCTCATCTTTGCATGCAACAGTATATTGAGGATATATAGACATTTAAATTTGTCATATCTCACTATGCCTAATTAGCATTAGCAATTAATTGCAAGTAGCATTAGGTTTCATTTGAGTGTTCAATTAAGACTGATTTGTCTGAACTAAGTTCATGAATAGTAACAGGTACAGCTTTTCACACTGCAGCAATTGATTTCTACTTAAGAAGAAGCTTACTGTTTGTTGCCTAAAATTCATTGCTGCAAGTTGTGTTGTGCATTACTCCTTTTTTGTTTAGAATATATTGAGATTCACCATGTAGTCCTGTCATGTTAATTTTGCACAGGTAAATAATATTTGTCTTAATTTAAGAAACCTTTCTCATTTGGTAGAGTAGAATTACTCTAAAGTAAAATAGCTGATGCTGACCTTTAATATATGCATCTGTTTTAATTCAACCCAGGGTTTTTAAGGGACATTGAAATCATGCTTTCATGTGAAGACTTTACTAATTATTTCTAATGATTAATCAAATAATCTTTCTTTAAAAAAAAAAAAGCAAAACTATATCACTGGTCTCTGAGCATCTGAACAATGCCAAAACAAGCAAAGTTTTTACATTTTCAAAATATTTTATTGCAAAGCAATGGAAAAAAGAAAAACATTAAAAACAAATGAAAAATGCAGATAAATGCACTTAACAATTTATACCAGAATGTAAAATATGCATTATTGTTAGAGACAATTCATTCATATTCTGTAACAAATCTAGCCTGAAATAGCATTAGCAATTCATATTGTGTAATGTCATGATACATCATCACATTTTAATGTCCCTTTTAATTAAGACCATGCTCGACAACATAAGTCAATTTAAAATATGGAAACAGCCAAAGCACATGTAGATAAACCTCTGGTGCATGAATACACTGCTGTAAAAGATTGTGCAGGGCTTCTAGTAATGCTGTCTCAAAAGGTCAGTTTTTAGGCCAGCAGGCTTTCAGGGTCTAAATCATGAACCTGTTAAGACTGAAAAAACTGCATATGTCCTGCAAAGGAGTGTGATCCCCTCTAGTTGATTTTGGCCAGTAATATGAATTACAGTAACAGATTTGGCAAACTGGGTGTATATAGGTATGTGGACCTTCAGGACAGCTGTTAGCTGCTGTGCTGTTCTGACATATACTGTATACTGTAGACAGTTTGCACATCCTCTCCTGATTATAACAACACTGGTCCTGAAGGCCAAAATGCTTCATGTGAGCAGTATGAGGCCCTGTTGTTAACTTGTTTGAAGTTTGGGAGCCTCATTATACTGGGGTATTTGTTGGGGCATTTAGTTTGCAGTGGCATCTGCTGTAGGCCATGCCAGGGGTGTGTTATAAGATTATATAGGTTGTGTACAGTGTTTGTTTTCTAACTTCATTTTTCCTGGAGTTGATGTGCATTAAATGTTATGCTGTGCTTCTGGATGGACAAGAAATTTGCGTCAGAGAAACATTCATTTGTGTACACACCTCATTAAACTCGTTAGGACCAAATATGTACACTGGATTAAACATGTATAAAGTTTTCATAAACTTAAACTATGCTAAAGTAAACTAAAGTATTCATAAAGTCTTCTGATAGCTCAATAAGTTATAGTAGTGCAGGGAATTTTTGTCTCATGTTGAAATATAACTCCAGAATATGACATATTAGAGCATGACATATTGCAGTGTGACTACTCAATATCACAGTATTGTTTTGTATTTAGTATTGTTTTGTGGGACAAGTGTTACATAATTTGGTGCCTGTTATGAGATGATTTCACCCCTAAGTTTAAAGAACTTTTATTATAATTAATTACTTGCAAGTTCCATAAAATTCTTTGCAGTTCTTTGAATCTATGCAGCTCGTCTTATAGCTGCCAGTCACAAGTTCGACAATGGTTTCATGAACTATATAAAGGGAATTTTCATTGTGCATGGCACACAGTGATGAAGATGAAATCATTGTGAAATGGTATTAATCAAAAGGAAAAACCAACACAGTTCACAATTTCTACTGTACACAGGCATCCTATCATGTGATATAGTGACCTGCAAATAGGCACTAACCTGTGTGGTGATGAGGTTGTTTTCAGCTAATGGTGTCCTTTACGGCAGATAAATTAGGGGCTTCACCCACTTCATTTTATACAGACCTTATTCATTTGGTTTGACAGATTTCATACCATTGTGCGCTCATCCTATATTGCACCAGCTCATATGCCAACCAGCCTGAATCAATTTTGTGTGCATGCATGCATGTTTGTGTGTGCTTGTGTGTGAGTGTAGACGACACCCAGGTTCTCCTGGGGGAGTACCAGCAAGTGAGAGCTACTTTAGGTGCAGCAATTTACTCTGAAGTCAATATAGGTAAAATATGAACCCTGGGATGCCTATTTAGAGGTATTTGGGGGTGTCTACATCTTTGTGCTTATATATCTGTGCATGGTTTTTTACAGAAGCATGACAGAGCTGATATTGTACAGAGAGATTGCCAGAAAAATAGGGAGTTCATTACTCGTGCAGAGATTAAAATAATAGGACTGCTGTGTTGCCTACAATTGCTCACCAACAATTCTAACTTTAAAGCTATAACTACAGCTTTTGTTTTTGCCTTTTCTCATGCTCTTAATGTTATCATTGTTTAATATTCTATTCCAGTTAATGCTTGATATTTCCACTGGTTTATTTAAAAAAATAAATAAATAAATAGAACAGAGAAGCAATAAGCAATTAAATGTGAGGTTGACCTTTCCAAGTAAGAAATTAGATACTACCAAGACATAAGGTGAAGTAAAATCAATGTCCAGTTTTGAATGCTTTACTTTCTAAAGCAACTGCAAATTCAATATATAAAAATAAAAAAACATCTTTATACAACAGATCATTTTCATACATTAAGAATAGTATTCTAATTTAAGCGTTTTTAAAAAGCAGTAGTATTTTTATGATATAAAATTGTGAGTACAGAACTGTAGTGTATACAGAAGATGAGTAAACATAGCCATGAATTTATTGTGTAATTGCATCACTACATGTCAGACCCATGTGCCAACTCTACCCAACTGTCTTTTGATAAGCTTGTAGTTTGTAAAGCAGATGTGTTCTCCCTGATAAGGTCAAGTATTTACATTCTTTTTATGACTTGGCAGACACATTGTGTGTGCATCACTGTGGCATTTTCCATCCTGCATATACCATCAACCAGCTGTTGTAGTTTTCTGACCTGCTTAGTTGTCAAATAAGACACTAGGCTAAGTCAAGACAACTTTATTTATATAGTGCTTTTTACAACTGTTGTTGTTACAAAGCAGCTTTACAGAATCCGGGTCCGACCCCCAATTGGGTAAGCCGAGGGCTACACAAGGCAAAAACTCCCCCAAACATGAGGGAGAAACCTTGGGAAAAACAAAGAACCAAAAGGGGAACCCATCCTCCTTTGGTCGACACCAGAAATAAAAAGGAAAGAATGAAAGATAAAAAACGTGTTTAGTGATGGCTTCCAGTAAGCATGAATTACAGTAAAAGAGTCCATTGGTGACTATAATTGGAGGTTCACATTGGAAAATGGTGGGGGGAATCTTCGTGGCAGCAGCTCCTGCAGAAGAGCCAGTCTGATGTAGATGATCTGAAGTTCAGGTTGGGAGAGAAATATGATGATAGTAGTTTCGCCAACTCTGTAGAGTAGCTGGTATGGAATTCAGGAGACCTTCACGGAGATTGATGGACTTGCTTTCCGGAAATACCTAAACTCCGTCGCCCATCTCAAACAGATCTGAAGAATTAGATCTGTTTTGAACTCATTGTACTGAACATGAGCGTAAAGAATGCAGTAATGCAGTAAACTCTGGCAAACTCCATATAACAGCTTGACTTAAACGGACTGATCCTGACTAAAAAGGACAGATCCAGGGGTTTTACAAACACGAGAGCACCCTGTGACACTGGCATCCCCCCCACACCACCCTCAACAAACCTGAGTTCACCGACCTGTCTGGGCATTGGTTTCTCTGAGTTTTAGTTTTGATTTTGTTTTAGATCTCTGGGCAAACAATGGATAATGAAATCCACCGACCTGTCTGGGCCTTGGTTTGTCCCTGAGTTTTAGTTTTGATTTTTTGTTTTGGATCTCTTGGCAAACAATGGATAATGAAATCCACCAGCCTGTCTGGGCCTCGGTTTGTCCCTGAGTTTTTTGAGCGTGAGTTTTTGAGCATGAGTTTATGAGCATGAGAGTGGTGGGACGGCAGCACCAACATCCCAGTTTACTGTAATTCTCTGTGTCTGTGAAACCCCTGGATCTGCACCTTTAAACTAACAGGAAAATTAATTACTCAAAGCAAGTAAGTCTTTAGCCTGGACTTAAATACTAAGTGTGTCTGAGTCCCGGACAGCAGCTGGAAGACTGTACCATAGATGAGGACTTTGAATGAAAAAGCTCTCCCCCCTGTTGTTGCATTCAAAATTCTGGGAACTGTTAGAAAACCAGCACTTTGCGATCTAAGTGAGCGTGAAGGTTCATAACTAGAAATAAGCTCGGAGAGATACTCAGGCACAAGGCCGTTTAGGGTTTTGTAAGTTCGCAGTAAAATTTTTGTTGATAAGTCTAGATAATATCAGGCTAATATGATGATTACAATAATCATTAGAATAAATGCTCATTACAATAAATGGGCATTACAATAATCTAGTCTTGAGGTGATAAATGCATGAATCAATATTTCTGCATCATGTAGTGTGAGTGCACTTCTACGTTTAGCAATGTTTCTAAGGTGAAGGAAAGCTATTTTATCAATATTTCCAATGTGTGTATCTAGAGATAGATCCGAGTCCATTGTAACACCCAGGCTTTTGACAGCGTGTTTAAGACTAACTGTAAAATTAGGAAAATTTAGCATTAAACCTGAAAGTTTGTCTCTACCAATTTTGTGACCTTGCAAATTAACTTTTGTCTTTTCCGAATTTAACATAAGAAAATTGAGTGACTTCCACTCTTTCATATTTCCTATACGATCCTCAATCTTTTTTAATTTGAGTTTATCTTCAGATTTAGCTGAGATTTATAATTGTGTGTCATCAACGTAACAGTGGAAGCTGATTCTATGTCTCTGGATGTGTCTTGCCCCAATCCAAGGGTTCCATCTGGATCTGGAGCCACAAGGTAGCTCTCAGAGTCCTTCATTGCTTGCCCTGGCTTTTTAAAAAAGCTGCCCAATGAATTCCATTGCCTCTTCTTTGCAAGTAGGGATACTGGTCTTTCTCTACTTTCTGCTGTATTATTTTTGCTGTTTATTTTTTTTTATTTTTATGTAAGTCTTGATCTGTCTTTAGTAATCTTAGACCACACTCTCATCAGAGAGCTCAGTCAGAGCAGATCATCTGTTAGCTGGTCTTCATACTTCTCATTAAGATACAGAGGGCTTCAGAGGGTTTTAGGAAATCTCTTCTTAAGAGGTGCCTGTTTTATGTTGGTGCTTAGGCTAGGACACATAAGTTTAAGTTTAAGACACATATGATTCACACATATGATCTGCCAGAAAGTAAATCTGTGAACTCCAGCAGTGGCTTTAAGGCCTCATTCACACTGTGACACATCTGTGTCCTGCCAGCTGGGCACCAAGTGTTGTTTTCTTATATTCATTTAGTACTTTCTTGTTCTTCCATACTATTTCCTAGCAAGAAGAGGAATGAAAATATAGACATTAAATAAAAATATTTCTGAGCAAAGTTTAACAGTAGATGTCTTGCTTAATCCACGTTATAAAAAAATCCTGATCACTGAAGTTTTTGTTTGTTTTTTCAATCAACACCGTTATTGTCCCTATAGCTTCCCTTCTCTGAAGAATGCATTCTACAGCTTACCCGTTTCTGAGTGCAGTGGCTGTCCAAAACACTGAGCCATGTCCATTTGCTGAGTTAAATGGCATTTACTATATTTGACCTGCTATCAGTTCTGATATATACTTGTCTTTACTCAGCCTCCAGGGGGTGAGGGCTTCAATAATTCCTGGGCAATGCATTTGCCTTTATGGTCTTCAGCAAAGTAAGCATTTACTCTGAAGACTACAGTCTTTATCCATAAAGTGAATAGTGAGGTACACAAGTCTCAGATGTGCTAGACCACATATCACATATAATGGTGAAAAATGAGACAATTTATAGCTGGCAGTCCAGCATCTCCCTCCACTCTAAAAACACTTGAAAAATACAAAATACCAGTGAAAAATCACAAGGAATAGTCCCACTTGGTAACTCATATCTAGTGTCAAGGATATGCTTCTTGTCTTTTTTTTAAAGATTTTATTTATTGTTTGCTTGTATTTATATATTTTACATGTAGTTTGCATGTATTGTAAAGTTTGTATTCAGATTTGTTTTTGTTTATTGTACCGTTGCACTGTAGACTTGTTATTTCTAATGTTTACAGTTTGTGAGAAGGCACATATACTTTACACTTAACAATACATTTTGAATCCTGCTTCTGGGTATTCACATTGAGTACTGGTCTGGTATTTTCAAGGGTCTACTAATAAGATGCTTTTTTGGACTGTCATTTCTTACTTTTTGCAAGGTAATATTTCCCTGATGAGATATGTCAGAGATGAGAAGATAAAACAAGATTCTGCTTTTGATGGCATGTTTCTTTGGCACAGTTTACAGTACAAACTTTACTGTTTGATTCAAAACTCAGACTCAGAAACTATCTGATTGTGATGTTTGGTATAATGTCTTAACATTGCTGTCCTCTAGAATAACAAACTGGAGTGCGATTCCCTGACTGGACAAGCACACCAGTAAATATCTTTGGAAGTGGTGGCCTAGTGGTTAGGGCGTTGGCACATGATCGGAGGATTGGGGGTTCGAACCCCTTCCCAGTGGGTTGCCCTGAGGTATCCTTGAGCAAGGTACCGTCCCCGTCCCGCTCCTCCCTGCGATGGGCTGGCGACCTGTCCAGGGTGCGTCCCCCGTCCTCGCCCTGTGTGCGCTGGGTTGGACGCCAGCACCCCCCCGCGACCCCACTTGGGACAAGCGGCAGATAATGGATGGATGGAGACTTTTAATTCTCCAATGGCCTTCCCCAAGTTTTAAACTGAATAAGAGTACAGCATTGGCCAAATAACTGGTAGATAATAATCACAAAAACATGAAAAATTAAAACAAATGTTTCAAGTTAAGTCAACTTTATTTATATAGCGCTTTTGTTGTCACAAAGCAGCTTTACAGAACCCAGGTCCGAGCCCCAGTTGGATAAGCCAAGGGCGACAGAGGCAAGGAAAAACTCCCCCAAACATGAGGAAGAAACCTTGGGGGACACCAAGACCCAAAAGAGGAACCCATCCTCCTCTGGATGACACCGGAAATAAAAGAAAAGAAAGATAGAGTAGAACCCTGTATAATGAGTGGTGGGCCGGCAGCACCAACATCCCAGTTTACTGTAATTCTCTGTGTCTGTGAAACCCCTGGATCTGCAACTTTTAACTGAGAAAAAAATGAATTACTAAAAGCCTGACTAAACAAGTAAGTCTTTAACCTGGACTTAAATACTGAGTGTGTGAGTCCTGGACAATAGCTGGAAGACTGTTCCAGAGACGGGGGGCTTCAAATGAAAAGGCTCTTCCCACTGTTGTTGATTTAAAAATTCTGAGAACTGTTAGAAGACCAGCACTTTGTGATCTAAGTGAGCGTGAAGGTTCATAACTAGAAATAAGCTCGGTGAGATTACTCAGGAGCCAGGCCATTTAGGGCTTTGTAAGTTAGCAGTAAAAATGTTATAGTCAATGCAGACTTTCACAGGAAGCCAGTGAAGTCTGGAAAATATCGTGGTGTATTTGTTATTTGGTTTTTGATTTCTTCCCGAATGATTTCAAACTTATAGAAATCTTTAAGAAATCCATATAGTTATCACTAATCCACATTGCAGGTATCTGGCTCTCAGCTCCTGCTTGGTTCTTTGTGAGTGTAGATATTATGTTGAAAAGAAATCAAGGATTATTTTTATTGGATTCTGTTAAAGTGGATAGATAGGCAAAGCATGCGAATGTAAGTGCCCTCTTATATTGTAAGAAAATTCAGGGGGACTGTCCCTGTAATTAGGACATGGAAGTCACTCTGGGCAAGAACGTCTGCTAAATGCTGTAAATATAAATGAAGCAGAGCTGTCTTTTACCACCACAGTGCTCCTCCTAAACTGACACATTTTTTCTCATAGTGTCAACTTGCTATTTTCCTGTAAAGGTGTGTAATGGAGCTTCTCTGCTGACGTACAGCCAGAGCTCTCTCCCTCCCAGACTGCAAACACGCCCTGGCATTGCATCAGGCTTGCCTTTCATAAAAGGTTCATTTGGGTAATGCCAAAACATATCCACCCTGTTATCCACGCTAAGATTTCCCTGATGTGCTGAAATGAGACACTATTTTTTGCCATGGTACTTTCATTTGATTGCATAAAGAGATATGGGAATACTACAGTCATGTGAAAAAGTTGAAATCCTGTGTGTTTTTGTATTCTTGGACATATGGATATTTAATCGCAATGTTAACAATACTGGGATATTCAAGTAATATAACTAAACAATTAAAACTGAAGAAGAGACAAAATCTTGTGTAAAATGTAATTCTACAAAAATGCAATTTCTGGTGAGAAATAAATTAGGACACCCCCACTTTTATTTCCAATTAAAATGGCTCAAATCACACACAGGTGTAGCACATCAGGTGCACATGATAAGAACATTGTTACTCAACATTTGGAAGGTGGGCTCCTGACTGTTGAGGTGAGAGTGAACACCATGGTGAGATCAAAAGAGCTGTATGCTGCCTTCAGAAAGTAGAAGATTGTAGATTGTAGATTGTAGAAGCTTATAAGTCTGGTAAGGGATTTGAAATGATCTCAAAAGAATTTGCAATCAGCCATTCCACAGTCCGGAAAATAGTCTACAAACAGAGGACTTCTGAAACAACTGCCAACATGCTCAGGTCTGGCCGTACAAGCAAGCAAGTTCGCCTGGAGAGCAGACTGCAAGATGCTAAAAGAAATCTCCAAAAACCCTAAAATTTCATCACGGGACCTACAACAGGCTCTTCTTACTGTTGATGTGAAAGTGCATGCCTCTACAATCAGAAAGAGACTGCACAACTTTAACTTGCATGGGAGACTCTCTAAGAGAAACATCAAGGCTGAAGTAACTCCTGAAGTAGATGTGTAGAGAACGTAAACAAAGGCCAGGACTTCTGGATTAATGTTCCTTGGACAGATGAGTCTAAAAGTTAATTATTTGGACACCAGAACATGACATGACATAAACTAAGTGATAAACTAAGTGGACACCAGAACATGACATGACATAAACTAACCAGGATAAGAACCTCATACCAACTGTAAAGCATAGAAGTGAAAGTGTCATGGTTTGGGGATGCTTTACTGCAGCAGGACCTGGCCAGCTCACCATTATAGAATCCACTATGAATTCTACCTTGTATCAGAGGGTGCTTGAGGAACATGTGAGACTATCTGTAAGAACATTAAAGCTGAAGCGGAACTGGACCCTGCAACATGACAATGACCCAAAACATACCAGTAAATCTACCAAGGACTAGCTGAAAACAAAGAAATGGGGAGGACCTGGCGTGACCAAGAAGCCTCTCAAACATCTCACAGCTTAAAGAATTCTGCATTGAGAAGTGGGGCAAACTTTTCTCAGACCAATGTCAGAGATTGGTAGATGGCTACAAGAAGCGTCTCACTGCAGTTGTTTCAACCAAAGGGGGTAACACTAGCTATTAGGGTGTAGGGTGTCCTAACTTTTTCCTCAGTTAAAATACACATTTTTGTTTATACCTTTTGTTTAATTAATTAATCAATTACTTTTTGTTGTTTACCACCAATCAAATCACTTTCTTTTCTAGAGATAAATAAAAACAAGGTTAGATATCAACATGTGAACATTTTTAATAAAGAACTGAATATTTTATGTAATTTTTTTACATGACTGTATATAATCATTCGTTTCACCTTACATATTGTATATAAGTACATAAGTTTTCTAAATGTTTATAAGGCATTAGACTCATTACAAATCTATCTCAGCTTTTAAAATTTATACTTTCACCCCACCCTAAGATCTCAATTGGAAAAAGGTTTTCACTCAGGACTGCAATATATTTTTCTCCATTAATTTTCCCCACAATCCTGACTAGTGTTCCAGTCTCTGACAGAAATACATACCCATTCTATGATGCTGCCGTTACCGTGTTTAGGGATGTCGGAATGCTGATGCTCTTTGCTTGTTTATTCCAAACATGGAATCTTTGCCTTTTAAAATTCAATTCAATTCAATTTATGTTGGTGATGATGATGTTGGGTATCATGCCCTTGAATAATTATTCTTCATGGCTTGGTTTTCACCATCAGCTGTGAGATCTTATACAGACAGATGTGTGCATATCCTTTTTGTGCCCAGTGAATCCAGTTGTAACGGTGGCGGGGAGTGTGAAGGACACCAACGCAGAGCCAGGGTTCCAAAACATAACTTTTATTAACATAAATAACCAAACGGTGCCACCATTAACTGTAGGCATAGGCTCGTTAATGAACTGCGCTCTGTTCTGACACACTGGGGCTTAAATAGCAGCCCCAATGAAGCACACCTGTGTCTAAACAAGCCCAGGTGTGCTCAGTCAGAACAGAGTGCCATCTGTCGTGCCCGGCCGGAACCACGTGGGCACAACAGACCGTGACAGTAGCCCCCCCCAAAAAAACAACTCCTGAGGCGTCAAAACAGCTGATCTGGACCTCAGGGGGGAGGCTAAACAAAAACCCAGTTAAAATGGAACAGTCCCCTTTATGGGGCATCCGGCCAGGCCCACAAACACCCAAATTTCAACAAAAAAAGGGGCTTCTGGCCAGTAATGTTCAGGGGTCCTGGCGGTGGTGAGGGGTATCCCAGCATTTCAGTCCATATCTTTGGTGTCTTTCTGCTGTCCCATGTTTCCTCTGTCACCTGTCTCTCTGACTTTGTAGTGGGGCTTCTGGAGGACTCTGATTGGCTCGTGAGCCTTGTCTAGTCATCACCTGAAAAACAGCCAACTACAGGAGAATCTCTGTGGTTAGGAGGGGAAGAGTTAGTTACCCTGTACGTGCTTCGCCTCCGGTCTCTGTCTTTCTCGCTTGTCGTGACTATCGTTTCGTCATCTGAGGTGTGGCGTTTCTCGTCTTCATACACAGGCTGCAAGTTCTGAGAAGACTGATTGAGTGGATGTGTTAGGGGCATGGTAGTTGGAGTTTAGTTGTAGTTTTGCGCTAACTGGGATGATATTCACCCGGGCGTTTAGCAGGAGGTTCGGGGGAAGAACAGTTTGCGTGAAGACTCTTTTGGGTGCACTGGCAGCAATAAAGGAAAGGTATCCCTCCACTGCTGCCCTGAACGCTGTTGCTCTCTGGCCTCTGGGAGACCTGGGTAACTGTGTGCTTCCCTCTCTGAGAGGCATGATGACTTGTGCTTTGCTTGTACTAACCTTACCCTTGGCAACCTAGGTTACTCCTCTCTTCTGAACAGGAGGGGGTTTGACTAATTCCGGAGTCTCTGGTTTCTGTGGGACCTCCACAGGCACATCAGGTTGGGCTGCTGGATTGTCATCACCGGTAGCTCCCACAAAGTCTCTGGAGCACTCCTCCTCTGGATCACTCACTGAAAGGCTAAGGTCAAGGGAATTGAGTACCACAGAGGACCTAGACTCGATTTCTGTGACTTTATTTACTGAATTCACTAAAACAAGGGAAGAGATCCAGGGAGGGCAGTCTCTTCCAGAAATCATGCCTGAGGTATCTGTGGACAGGATCTCCACCCAAGGCTTTTTCTGTCCATGTTCCGAATCAGTAATCAATGCGAATGATTTCAGAAGAGGCTTAATTACGGGTACCTCTACCGACCAATTGGTTGCGTGGAACGGGGTCCCATGAGGAATGGTCCGACCCACTGGAAAACCTTGGCCTGAAAGAGTCTGAAAAAGAGCTAAACATGGAAGAATCATTCTTGGCCCTGTGACCCTCTGCCCTAGGTGCCTGCAGGGTGAATCTCATGGAGTCCAGGTTCCCAGAAACACAGCAGATACTGAGTTTTCTGTCCATAATCAAACATACAAAATTGTGCATTACCTGCCCTCCTTGACCATCTCTGGATGGGTCTTGCAGGTCAGTGGGTTTACCGGTCTCTCTCCTGGCTCTTCCCAGTTCTGCCTGCAGAGCGGCGTTTTGGTCTTGCACCTGTCTCAGCTCTGCCCTGATCTGATTCAGCTGTTCCTCCATAGCGGCTACTTTAGCTTCTAACTTCTCCTGACTGGTCCTGGCTCTCCTCGTTGCCTGGCATGCGGTTTGGTCCCTCTGTTCATCCGTTCCCTCCAGCCTCTCTCTTTGGTTCCCCATCACAGCTTGCAGCTTTCCTCTGGAGACCTCTCTTGCTTTTCTGGCATCAAGTGTGGAGCGATACCTAAGCTGGATGGCAACAGCAGCATATTTCATGCATAGATATCGCGTCCGAGCACAGTGAGCCCTGTACGCACATTGTATCACTGTGGCAGCCTGGTGCTTCTGTTTCAGGGTCTGTCTGGCCTTCATCCCTCGGAATGCAGCTTGCAGAACAACCGCAGCCATCCTTTTCTCCTTCAAAGACCTCATCTCTTGCTTCATCATCTTATTAGCTCGGTAACGTCGCTGAACAGTCCTGGCTGCCCACAGTAGCTTCAGGTAGTGTTTTCTGCTTAAGTGCTTTCTCACCTGTGCCTGAATGGTTACTGCAGCCTCCTGTTCAATCCATATCTGCACCCGAATGATCATTCTAAGGTTCCCACTAACCTGGAGCTGCTTCTTCTCTGCTTTCAGCCTGTCAGACGGGTTAGTGGTGGGTTTGGGGGTTGACTTCTTGATGCTGCTTTCCTTGTTGCGAAGGGCTTTCTTGGTCGACCTCCCCAGTTGCACGATGCAGGAAGTGGTCTCTACCATCTTCCTGCTCTCGGTTTCAGGAACGGCCTTCTTTGCCACTGCCTCGCTTCTCTTATTGCGAGCGGCCTTCTTTGCCTTCCTTTCGTGTTGAGGGGTGCAGGGCTCATTTATCGCTGTGCTTCCGTGTTGAGCCGCGTGCGGCGAGGTGGGCGCTGTGCTTCCGCGTTGAGCCGCGTGCGGCGCTGTGGGCGCCGCGTTGAGCCGCGTGCGGCGCTGTGGGCGCTGTGGGCGCCGCACTTCCGCATTGAGCTGTGGGCGCTGCGTCTCCGCGTTGAGCCACGTGCGGCGCTGTGTGGGCCGCGCCTCCGCGTTGAGCCGCGTGCGGCGCTGTGGGCGCCATGCCTCCGTGTTGAACAGCGCAGGACGGCTCCACTGTCAGCGCTCAACTTTGAATGACGTAGGGCTCGTTGACTGTCGTCCTTCCGCGTTGCGTGACGCCAGCTGTCCATGAAGCCCCGCCTTCCATGTCGCGTGCGGAAAAAAACACGCAGTTCAGCGTGTCGAGGTAGCGCTGCGCCCTTGCAGCCATGGAGACCAGCATCCGGAGGAACAGCGCGAACCGATCCACGCGTAGCTCGGGATCCTGGGTGGGACCAAGTGGGAGCAGCGACGTCACATTCCTCAGACGGCACTTGAGCTCCTTGGCCGTGGCCGTCGTCATCCGTCGCACCCATTCCTCACCCTTCAAGTGCTCGCGGAGGTCCAGAGCAGCTGCCTCCATCTTCCAGGCCTTTATCAGCTGCAGCGTCTGCTCGATAACATTCGCTGCCGTCCACAACACGCGCTTCTGCTTGCCCTCATGGCTCGCAACGTCCAGGTACTGGCGGTTCATTCTGTAACGGTGGCGGGGAGTGTGAAGGACGCCAACCCAGAGCCAGGGTTCCAAAACGTAACTTTTATTAACATAAACAACCAAACGGTGCCACTATTAACTGTAGGCATAGCCTCGTAATTGAACTGCACTCTGTTCTGACACACTGGGGCTTAAATAGCAGCCCCAATGAAGCACACCTGTGTCTAAACAAGCCCAGGTGTGCTCAGTCAGGACAGAGCGCCATCTGTCGTGCCCGGCCGGAACCACGGGCACAACAGACCGCGACACCAGTTAGGCACAAAAGTAGCAAGTGCAAGTATCATAACCAAAAGTCTGAATACTTAAAAGGGATATGTGATTTTTTGGATTTTAAATAAATTAACCAAACATTACACAAAACCTGTTTTGCTATATATATAATTGTGCTGTATAGATTAATGTATATTAAGGAAAAATGTATTGCATCAATTTTAAGATGAGAAACATAGAAAACTTGAAAGTTTGAAAACTTTATTTATGCACAGTAATTATGTGCCAAGAGCTTACTGCTTATTCAGATATTAGAGGTGCCATATTATGTCAAATAATATAATACTAGTAATAATATAATTTTAATATTTTTTATTTTTACTCTTTTTACACTTTACATTTCATAAAGTTAATGAAAGTTAAACCTTAATAAATGTTAGCACCATATGTCAGTACATCTTACTAACTTAACAAAAAGATTTTCTTCTGCAATGGACTGGCAACTCACTATACAAAAGCCAGTCAAATAGGAGAGTCTTCAAATTCACTGTGTGTACCATGGTAGGAGCGGATACTTCACGTGAGAGTGCATGAGGTTTGTTTCCACCTCACAGGTTGAACTAGTGGAGCCACGTAAATCACACAAACAGCAGTAGGAGAAAAAATTCTAACACCACCACCAGACTCGCTCTCTGCATTTTTAGATTTACTTGGCAAACGTGATTAACTTCACTCGGAGGTGTATGCAGGTGCTTTGGATTTGAAAAGACGTAAGGACGGATGTTGTTGAAATGTTCAAAATCTGCATGCTGTGTTAGAAATTGCTTGCTGTTAAAGAAATCTCGACAGCAAACTTGTTTGCCACAAGCAAACTAACCACTGTGTAGAATATATGATGTTCTGCATTCTCTGTGTTGGGTTAAATACACATCTGATATTATAGAATTAATAGAACTCCATCTGGACAAGATTATCAGTTGATCTCATTGAAGTGTCTATAATGCAATAATACAATGTAATACCTTTTAGGACAAAACGTTATCTACAATGGCCAGCAGACCTACAGCACATCAGTCCTTTCTTTGCAACGTGCCATTATGCATTGAGGCGATGTAAATGACTTTATCTTTATTTAAGTGATTGAATTATGCAGACATTTTGAAGAATTTGTAGTAAACCTCTATAATCAGTGTTGTCTGTATATTGAACTGTTTATCTGAGCTAGCCAGCAATTAATTTCTTATGCCACATGTGTTATTTAGACACGTGTTTCTCACTATTCTGTTGCTGTTTGAATGTATGTGTGTTCAGGGCCTCTGAGAGCTCAATACTGCCAACACAGCTCCCACCCTTTGAACACAAATGTGTCAAATATGTCAAATGTGTGAGAACAGCCACCATTAGATTTTTTCTAAATGTATCTTTTTGTCCTTTATGTTTACAAATCTGTCCCCATTAGCTGATGCTGTTATGTCACACAATATGTGTGTGTGTGTGTGTGTGTGTGTGTGTGTGTGTGGGCTAAATAGATCAAGGGAGTCAGATGAAAATTGTACTGGGTCTTTGTTACAGTGTCAGAAAGGCAGTCGTCTCCTGTTTCATTCTTACAAAGACAGACTCCAGTCTTTAGAAGAGATGTACTTTAGCTTCACAAAGCCAAAAAAGCATTAGACACATGAGGTGAGTTTGTGTGTGTGTTTGTGATGGGTTGGTGTATGTGCATAGAAGCGTGTAATTACAACACTTTCTCGATTGCTTGCCTGCATTTCACATAACAGCCTCTGTGCTCTGAAAGACTTGAACTCTTCACAAAACTGTACACACATTGCAAAGCTTCTCTCACTTTAGAAATGGAAAGCAAATCATATAAATCATAAGCCACATAAATACAAAAATGATGTATTCTTTCTGAAAATGTTTACATGTTAACCAATACAAGAGCACACCTGGTCTATTGTTGCAATAGTCCTAAACATTTTCTTATATGTAGTCCCACCAATTTATCCACTTAATTCATTTCTTAAGGTGATGCATGCAATGCCCTCGATAATGTTTGGGACAAAGACAAATTTGCGTTGCTTTACCCCTTTGCTCCTCAATGTAAAAATTTAAATTAAATTGTGTTTAACGTGCACATTGCAAACTTAAAGTTATTTGAGTATATTTCAGTTTCACCATATAGAAATTACAACACATAGTCTTCCTCATTTCAGGGCATCATAATGTTTGGGACAAAGTAATGTTAGGTATTTTGAAGTTGTCATAGTACTTTGTTGAGTATCTCTTGCATGCAATGTCTGCTTGAAGCCTGCGATTTATAGACATCACCAGGGGCTGTGTATCTTCTTTGGTAATGCTCTGCTGAGCCTCTACTGCAGCCACCTTCACTTCCTGCTTGCTCGGTGGGATTTTAATCAGGTGACTGGCTTTCAAGAAAGCATTCAAGAATTTTCTTCTTACTTTTTTTTAGAAACTCCTGTGTTGCCTAAGCAGTGTGTTTGGTATCATTATCTTGTTAGCTTGATGCCATCCAGTGAGTTTCAGGGCATTAACAGGAACTTGTGCAGATAAGATGTTTCTACACATAACTCCTTGTGCAACTGCTATTAGCAGTTACATCATCAATGACAATAAGTGCACCAAGTATAGGGGAAATTACCCAAAACTATAAAGTAGCTAATAATAATTAACTTCTAAATGTAGTAAATTAATGTGAATTAGCAAATACCTTTACCTAGTGAAACACTGACTTACACAAAAATTCAGTCCCTTTTAGATAAAAAAGCTGTGGCCTTTTAAGAAAAGTTGATGGAAAATGTTTCAATCTAAACTGTTCACCATCATTTATTGTACATTTTCCTAATATTCCTAATAATAAAACAGAACAGCCCCTAAATGTAAGTCACCGAGAGCAAAATGGCCCCTTGAAAAGGTATTATTGCCTAACAGACAGAAGCTAGTACTTGAACAATGAAATTTTTCCAGATTACGGAGGTTTGCTGTTCTTGGTCGAAACAAACCATATCCTTCCCTATTTTCTTTCTGTCTGTCTTGTCATTTGATCCTTGACCAGCCAAGAATGATACTAACATCTGACATTGCAATCTTTCATCAATCTTTCATCTGTCAACCTCCTGACCATACAAACACACCTACGCACACTCATGCTCACATGCATATGACTCCATCCAGTCAGGCTCTTTTTTTTGTTTGTCATTTAAATGCAGTTTCTTTTTGCATAACCTTTCTTTGAAAATAGCCTCCGGCTCTCTCTCTATCTCACACAGTCATCCTCTCTCATTTTCACCCTATATCAAAGGTCTTGGTTAGGACATACTCGTAGACTGAGATCATAGTTAACCATAGTTTACTGATCCAGTTAACCATGTTCTACAATGGGCAATGAACCAAAAACAGGACTTACTAGTCTGCAATGTCTACACTGCAGAGTAGTTACATCTACCGAGAGAGTGAGAGAAAGAACGTGTAAGTGTGTGAATATGGCCTAACAAATACCACTGTCTCTCTTTAGTGCTGTATTATGCAAAAGAAAACCTGAATTCTGGAATGTTTGTGACTTTGTCATAGCTAGAGTCAACAGGACTGACAGTAATTAGTCTTGGGCATGGCTAGTCTAATTTAACCCTTTTTCAGTTTAATTTGGATCACTAGTTGTTTGTCAGAAAGTCTTTTGTTAATGATTTGTTAATATTATTTTTTGGGAGATCAGAAAAAATGAGGTGCTACGAATCGACAAAATTGAAATAAAAATGAGGGAAATACAGCTGTTTATGTTTATACAGTTTCTGTTCCATGGTTGTTGTGTTTATAGCTGATCTAACATTTTTGTATTTGAACAGTTGTTCATTGTTCTGGAAAACTAATTACACACATGATATTCTCATAAGAGAGTGATGTAATTTACTGTGATGCACTATCAATACATTACAGTATGACCATCATACTGCATGACATGTTGTTAACTGAAGCAAGAGAAGTGAAATTTAAAGCCTTGGGAATTTGGTCAGCAGAGCTGATTACTGAGATATAGAGGAGGTCTGAAACTTGTGGTTGGCAGACCCTGGCCTGTGTGTGTGTGTGTGTGTGTGTGTGTGTGTGTGTGTGTGTGTGTGTGTGTGTGTGTGTGTGTGTGTGTGTGTGTGTATGTGTGTGTTCGCGCATGTGTTTGTGTGTGATGAATAGACCTTGCCAGCAAATGAATAGCTTGCAGCAGACGCCACAACTGATCACGGCATTAAACAGCAAGAACCAAAGCCCTCTGGGAAATCAGCCAACCACCATCCACCTTGACCCAGCCAGACACACACACACGCACGCACCATCATGCAGATTCACGCACTCTTAAACCTACTAACGTGTGGTTAAAATATGAACTGCCAGCTCATCTGTCTCTCTGTCTCTCTCTCTCTCTCTCTCTCTCTCTCTCTCTCTCTCTCTCTCTCTCTCAGGTTGCCGGACAGTCAGGTGGAAGGTGCTGGAGCAGCAGGAAAGCTCCGTAGTTTAGAAGAGCAGCTAATCAGAGCTAAGGAGCAGATAAACTCTTACCGCAGTCTACCTGCTGATGGTATGAACTTTCTACCATGCATTTGCTCACACACACTCACAAACACGTGTGTGTGTGTGTGTGTGTGTGTGTGTGTGTGTGTGTGTGTTATACAAATCAATTTGATTTGAAAATTTGGACAATGTTTAGTGCTAATATATATATATATACACATAGTACTGTGGAAAAGTTTTAGGCAGGTGTGGAAAAAAAGCTGTAAACAAAGAATGCTTTCAAAAATGGAAGTGTTAATCTTTTATTTTCATCAATAAACAAAATGCAAATCTAAATCAAATCAATAGTTGGTGTGACCACCCTTTGCCTTCAAAACAGCATCCATTTTTCTAGGTACACTTGCACACAGTTTTTGAAGGAACTCGGCTGGTAGGTTGTTCCAAACATCTTGGAGAACTAACCACAGATCTTCTGTGGATCTAGGCTTCCTCACATCCTTCTGTCTCTTCATGTAATCCCAGACACACTCGATGATGTTGAGATCAGGGCTCTGTGGGGGCCAGAAGAATTTATGCTGGTTTGAAGGCAAAAGGTAGAAACACCAAATTTGGATTTGATTTAGATTTTTCTTTTGTTTGCTCACTTTGCATTTTATAAATGGATAAAAAATAAACAATCATTATTTATATTTGTGAGTACAATGTGACCCTCACATTTTTGTAAATACTTTATTATATCTTTTCATGGGACAACACTAAAGATATGACACTTTGATACAATGCAAAGTAGTCAGTGAACAGCTTGTATAACTGTAAATTTGCTGTCCCCTCAACACACAGCCATTAATGTCTAAACCACTGGCAACAAAAGGGAAAAATGTTTAGATGATTAGAAAATTAATATTTTCCCTCACCCATGTCATGTGACTCGTTAGTGTTACAAGGTCTCAGGTGTGAATGGGGAGCAGGTGTGTTAACCAAAAGCAGGTGGTTGACCTAAGAAGTTGAGTGCACATGCTCAGCATCATATCCAGAGGTTGTCTTTTGAAAATAGATGTATGAGTGCTGCCAGCATTGCTGCAGAGGTTGAAGGGGTGGGGGGGTCAGCCTGTCAGTGCTCAGACCATACGCCATGCACTGCATCAAATTGGTCTGCATGACTGTTGTACCAGAAGGAAGATTCTTCTAAAGATGATGCACAAGAAAGCCCACAAACTGTTTGCTGAAGACAAGCAGACTAAGGACATGGACTACATGTCCTGTGGTCTGATGAGACCAAGATGAACTTATTTGGTTCAGATTGTTTCAAGCGTGTGTGGCAGCAACCAGGTGAGGAGTACAAAGGCAAATGTGTCTTGCCTTCAGTCAAGCATGGTGGTGGGTGTGACATGGTTTGGGGCTGCATGAGTGCTGCCAGCACTGGGGAGCTACAGTTCATGGAGGGAACCATGAATGCCAACATGTATTGTGACATACTGAAGCAGAGCATGATCCCCTCCCTTCGAAAACTGGGCCGCAGGCAGTATTCCAACCATGATAATGACCCCAAACACACCTCCAAGACGACGTCTGCCTTGCTAAAGAAACTGAGGGTAAAGGTGCTGGACTGGCGAAGCATGTCTCTAGATCTAAACCCTATTGAGCATCTGTGGGACTTCCTCAAATGGAAGGTAGAGGAGTGCAAGGTCTTTAACATCCACCAGTTCTGTGATGTCATCATGGAGGAGTGGAAGAAGATTCCAGTAACAACCTGTGAAGCTCTAGTGAACTCCATGCCCAAGAGAGTGGAGCTGGAAAATAATGGTGGCCACACAAAATATTGACACTTTGGGTACAATGTGGACATTTTTCACTTAGGGGTGTACTCACTTTTGTTGCCAGTGATTTAGACATGAATGGCTGTGTGTTACGTTATTTTGAGGGGACAGCAACTTTACACTGTTATAAAAGCTGTACAATGACTACTTTACATTGTATCAAAGTGTCATTTCTTCAGTGTTGTCCCATGAAATAACATAATAAAATATTTACAAAAATGTGAGGGGGGTGGTCGAAGGGTTTCATGGTTGTTTTCATCGTTGATTATTTTGTGTTGTTTCTGCTGGGAGAAAGAAAGAGAAAGAGAGCTGATCACAGCCATATTGGTCACAGAGGATTGAGTTACTCTAGTGACATCGACACCTTTCTGCACACACAGAGAATACACACTTGTGGAATACACATAAGGCAGTCTTGATTTCTCATTTTAATGCAGTCACAGGCCAAAAGATGCTGTGGCTTGATACTGTGTGCATTATTATTAATGTGTGATGAATAAACAGATGTATGATAACTGCTACAGTCATTTTATTTTTCGTTCTTACTTCACTTCGTCTGTCCTCTTTATCACTATTGTTCATGGTTTAGTGGCTTTGGATATACAAGAACGTTTTGTGTCTGTGTGAGTGTTTCCATAAATTTTTGCAGTATTTGAAGGTAGAGGAATGTCTTGTGTGTATGACATATGTGTGTGTGTATGTGTGTCCAGGGCCGGGGAGAAACCAAGAGGAACTAAGGAGGAAGATTGAGAATGGAGTACGGGAGCTGTGGTATTTTGTGCGCAGTGAAGTAAAGAAACTGGCCCATGTTGAGACTGGAGAGCTGCAGAAGCATATTGACACCCTGCTGCAGGACCTGGGGCACCAACAAAGGTGCCTTTCACACCACATACATAGTCATTTGCCAAAGTTTGTAATACACATAAAAGATAGTAAAGTTAGAGGATATGTAAGGTCATTTGACACTGATTAATTATTTTGTGACTCTATAACAGCATGCATTATAACATAGATATTATTTTAACGTTCAGGTCCATCATGACAGACTTGTACCATCTGAGTCAAGCAGATGGAGCTGGAGACTGGAGAGAAAAGGAGGCCAAAGACCTTTCCGAGCTGGTGCAAAACAGAATCACTTACCTACAGGTAGCAAACACACTTTTAAACACATCTTTTAGAGCCAGTGTGAACATTTTCTGAAAATATGAGATACCTGTATTAAGAAGCTAAAAGACATTCTGTAGCATCATTTTATTTGGTCTAGAATAATTATGTATTTATTGATAATTGATCAATTGATAATTATAATTTATAATAAGTATGTATCACCAGTATATTGTAGCAAAGATTTTGGGGATTTATAGCCTTGTTTGTGTAATAGTATCAGTACAGTGCTTTGTCTGGTTTACAACTGTGGTCGATTGTCTATTGTTCTTAGCCTTGAAGCTCTTAGTTTGCTAACCATAAGCAGACCACACATTTACATCTAAACATATGTAAACTAAACCAGAAAATATTTTCAGTTTTGCTTAAAAGTGCCTGCAGATGATTATCCAAAACTTTAGCACAAGATTATGAGAGGTTTGCAAGTTAGCATTGTTATCCTGTTACTTGCTTGCAATTAAATGCTTTGTTAAACCAGTTCCACAGAAAACATACATAGCAGCTCTGATGTTTCATTTCCTCAACGATATCTACTTAAAGTTTGAACGCACATCTTTTGCTGGCCCCTATAAAGTCAGAATGGCTTCATCTAACAACAGAAACAAAACATTTTGAAAATCCTGTTTTGCACTGGCGAGGCACAGTGGGTATTGCTGTCGCCTCACAAAGAGAAGGTCCTGGGTGTGATTCCCTGGCGGAATGGTCCAGATTCCTTCTGCGTGAAGTTTGCATGTTCTCCCCATGTCAGTGTGGGTTTCCTCCGATGCTAAATTGCCCCAGAGGTGTGAGTGTTTGTCTGTGTATGCCCTACGAAGCTCTGGCGACCTGTCCAGAGTATTTCTATGCATTTCGGCATGTGAGAGCTAGGACAGGCTCCAGCACCCTCACAACTCTAATTAGGACAAGTTACTATGAAGCTATGAGTGTGAGTGAGAGTGCTTTGAAGTGTCTGTGGGAAATTGTGAGGGGTGGCCAGTACAGGCAGGGTGAAGTTAGGGTACATTATGGCGTCCTTGTGTACGAAGAATATATAATAGTGCAGCCAATGAAATCACAGACAAAAGAGGAAAATTGTTTCTTTTCTGACCAATTTTTTGGGTACTCTGCACCCTGTTATCAAAATATTTTGCGTGTTTTAACAGCTTTGTCAGTCTTTTTTCATGTTTGAAAAGGGCAAAGCATCAGTTTACACTGATGTTTGGTTATGTTCTGTTGATGAAGCCTACATTCATGGTCACTCAATTTGCCTAGATTTCATCTGACAGTTGTCACTGACAACCTAAAATGTAATAAAGCGATGCTTAAGTATTATTTATGTGCGAGTTTGTGATAACACACAATCTTTTATCAGGAATGCCAGCAGTTCTTCAATTTTACAGAACTTCTTTCATCCATTTCACAGAAAAAAAGATAATCTATTGGATTGACATAAAAAAAAAATATATATATATATGTTTACCTTCATTATTCATCCATTTTTAATTGCTTTATTTGTTTTTATTAAGTGAACATGATTATGTTTTTGTTAAGATTTTCATATGAAAATTAAGATATGTTGCAATTTTCACTTTACAATTCATATAATATTGTTTTAGTTTAACATTTGTTTTATTTTGCAGTGCAAAGTCTTGACCCACCCTTAAAGTCTTTTTTTTTCCTTTGATAAAGCCGGAATTTCAGTCCAGGTCCTGTACCTGACAGTTATTTTAGAAGCCACACACTGACCTATATATGAATCATTCAAAAATAACAAAGCAACTAAACTTGTGCTACAACATACTGAAGAAACAGGTGCCGATGATAACAGATGATCAGGCTCAATATGCCAAAAGATAAGACAGGCATAAATAGTATTTTTGCACCGAGGTGATTTCCTAACAAAATTAAAAGATGAAGGCTGTTTCAAGACTATTACAAAGTACTATATGTTAGTATGTTTGATTACCATATTCTCAATGCCACCTGCCAGCTACAATCTAGCCTATAAAAAATCATTTTACACCATTTAGCCATAGCATACTGTCAACATCTGTCATATTAATGCATTATGCATATTTTTCAACATTATCTTTTAAACTCTGTAATATTATAAAACCTTAATACTGTAAATTTTAAAGTGATAAAATTCTCATAAGAAATGTTAGTGTTTGAAATATTAACAAATGATGTCTTTGTAGCAGTGTCAAAACAGACCATCCTGCACACCATTATAATTTAACTGTGAGAAATGACTAACAAAAATATGCCCCTCAACCAAAAAAGAGGGTAATGGACACTGATTTAGGGCATTAATAAATGAAAGTATAATTTATAAAACAAAAATGTAAATGAAATTTTTCAACCATAAAATAAACATTTTCGGGCAGCAGTGGTCCAGTGGTTAGGGCGTTGGCCGCATGCTCGGCGGAGTGGGGGTTCGAACCCCTTCCCAATAGGTTGCCCTGAGGTACCCTTGAGCAAGGTGCTGTCCCCGTCCCGCTCCTCCCTGCGATGGGCTGGCAACCTGTCCAGGGTGCGTCCCCCGTCCTCGCCTTGTGTGCGCTGGGTTGGACACCAGCACCCCCCGCGACCCCGTTTGGGACAAGTGGCAGAAAATGGATGTATGGATGGATAAAATAAACATACATTGCTGCCAATCTAATCTGAATTTGTACAGCATAGGCTCACCCATAGAGGCAATTTCTGAGAACTTACTTTTTGAAGGTCTACTGGCTTCCAACTTCATGACTGTTGATTGTAGCACTTAACAGGAAAAACATCAGAACTCCAAATAGCACAATGTTAAGATGAAATGCAAATGGGGGAAAGCAAAAACCAACGTGGAACTTAAATTTCAGGCCCACAAACTGCAATGGTAAAGCTTTTACTGCATGTATACTTTCCATTTCTTCTCACAACACTTAAAAGGCAATTTGGCACTTAGGACACCAAGCTAGGAAGTGTTTCAGGTGATATTTTGTCCCATTCATTCTGAAAGCACATTTTAGGATTCGCAACTGTGTGAGGTCAACCAATTAGTTTTTAGCTATTTGCAAGCCAGAAATGGATCTACAAATGAACAAATGAAATTTAGCTGACCATACAAAGCATGCAATATCTTCCCTGTTCATACTATCTGACAAACATCAAAGGAAATTAATGAATTTTAATTACTATCCCAAGTTTTTATTATTTATTATTAGCTGAGCTGTGCTAGTTTTAAATATAATTTTTCCCCCAATAAAGTGAAATCATCAAAGATATTTGTCACAGTATATTTTCGTTTTGCTGAATTCACATAAAAATTAATTAGAAACTTTTTAAAAACAACTGCACGGTCACTGTTCTGTTACTGTTATAAATGCCTCTTTTAAGAAGTGGTGTCCTGGTACCAATTTAGATAAGAATAAGTGTGATGCGCAGTTATGGGAAAGAGTAGTCAAAGTTAAGAAAAAAGTTGATGATCAGTGAGCAGCAGTATGGTTTAATGTTGAGAAAGAGCACTACAGATGCAATATTTTCTCTGAGGGTGCTGATGGACAAGGTCAGAAGGAGTTGCATTGTGCTTTTGTGGACTTGGAGTAAGCATGTGATAGGATGCCTAGAGAGGAGTTGTGGTTTTCTAAGCGGAAGTCAGGTGTGGCAGAGAAGTAAGTGAGAGTAGTTCAGGATATGAATGCGGGCAGTGTGACAGTGATGAGGTCTGCAGTAGCAGTGACGGATGCATTTAAAGTAGAGGTGGGATTACATCAAGGATCAGCACTTAAATCATTCTTGTTTTTTCATGTCAATGGATAGTTTGACAAATTATTTTAGACTGGAGACGCAGTGATGCTGATGATATTGTGATCTGCAGTGAGAGTGGGGAGAAGCTTGAGGAGACCCTGGAGAGAAACCCCAGAGATATGCTCTGGAGAGGAGAGGAATGAGTGGGTAGTGAGCAGGAGACAGAATACATAAGTGTGAACGAAAGGGAGAATGGTGGATTGGTTAGGATGCAGGGAGTTGAGGTGACAAAGGTGATAAAGAGAGTGCAGGCAGGTTGGAACAGGTGGAGAAGAGTGAAGGAGTGATCTGTGATAGATGGGTAGCAAGAGTGAAAGGAAAGGTTTACAAGACGTTAGTGAGACAAGCTATGTTATATTTATTGGGGACAGTGGGACTGACCAAAAGAGCTGAAGATGTTATAAAAAGAGTTAAAGATGCTATGATTTTTGGTTTGTGTGCCGAGGATGTACAGGATTAGAAATGAGTATATTAGAGGGACAGCTCAGGTTTTTAGAGAAGCAAGACGTGAATCATAGTGAAAGAAGAATGCTGAGAGTATATATATATAAATATATATATATAATATATATATATATATATATATATATATATACAAGTACTGTCTAAAGAAGTTTTAGGCAGGTGTGGAAAAAATGCTGTAAACAAAGAATGCTTTCAAAAATGGAAGTGTTTAATCATTTATTTTCAGCAATCAACAAAATGCAGTGAATGAACAAAAGAAATCTAGAAATCAAATCAATATTTTTGATAATCTTACAAAATCCCTGACTTTGTGCAAAGTACCTAAAGAATTGATGCTGGTTTGAAGGCAAAGAGTATTAACACCGAATATTGATTTGATTTAGATTTTTCTTTTGTTCGCTCACTTTGCATTTTGTAAATTGATAAAAATAAACAATAATTATTTATATTTCTGAAAGCATTCTTTGTTTACAGCATTTTTATACCTGCATAAAACTTTTGCACAGTTTGTACAAGTGCCTTGCAAACGTTTTCACCCCCCATTGGCTGCACAAAATTGTCTAGTGCAACTCCTCCCGTCTAGTGGTTGGGTAATTGCCTATAGACCTATGGATCAAGAAGTCCCAGGTTCAAATCCCACCTCTAGCACTACCACTTTTGGGTCCCTGAGCAAGACCATTAACCCTGTAATTAGGACATGGAAGTTGCTCTGGATAAGAGCGTTTGCTAAATGCTGCAAATGGAAATGTAAGTTTGTGAAGTGAAATGAGAAAAATATATATTAAAAAATTTTAATAAATAAATAAATTGCCGGCATGTGCATATGTATTCACCCCATGAAGCACCTAAAAAGTCCTAGTGCAACTAATTACCTTCAAAATACACATAATTAGTGAAATGAAGTCCACCTGTGTGCATTCTAAGTGTCATATGATCTGTCATTATAAACACACCTTTGCAAGGCTGAGGCTGCAACACCACTAAGCAAGAAGCCACCATGAAGACAAGGAACTCACCGACAAGTCAGAGTAAAGTTATTTGAGAGAAGTACAGTCAGGGTTGGGTTATAAAAAAATATCAAAATGCTGATGATCCCCGGAGCACCATCAAATCCATCATCTTCAAATGGAAAGAACATGGTACCACAACAAACCTGCCAAGAGGACCACCCACCAAAACTCACAGACCAGGCAAGGAGGGCATTAATCAGAGTGGCAGCACAGTGACCAAAGATAGAGCTAGGCTTTATGGAAGAGTGGCGAGTGAAAAACATTAAAAATAAGAAGGCACATTTGGGTTGCCAAAAAGCATGTAGGTAACTCCACGCCAAATGTATGGAGGAAGGTGCTCTGGTCAGGCTGAGACATAAAATTTAACTTTCGGCCCAGCAAAGGAGAAAATGCTATGTCTGGTGCAAACTAGCACATCCATCACTCAAGAACACCATCGCCACAATGAAACATGGTGAGTGGCAGCATCGTGCTGTGAAAATGTTTTCAACAGCAAGACTTAGGAAACTAGTCTGTGTCAAGGGAAAGATGGATGGTGCTAAAATAAGGGATATTCTTGAGCAAAACCAGTGTCAGTCAGCCTGTGATTTGAGACTGGGACGGAGGGTTACCTTCCAGCAGGACAATGACCCGAAGCATACTGCTAAAGCAACACTCGAGTGCTTTAAGGGAAACATTTAAATATGTTGGAATGGCTTAGTCAAAGTCCAGACCTCAATCAATCAGAATCTGGTCAGACTTGAAGATTGCTGTTCACAGCGATAACAATCCAATGTGGGAAAGGAGCTGCAGTTTTGCCTTGAGGAATGCATTAAAATCCCAGTTACCGCGATGTAGCTCATAAGACTTTACAAAGCGACTTACAGCTGTAGTACGCCAAATGGTGGCTCTAATGGTGAAAAGTTATGCACGCTGAAGTTTTCTGTTATTTTGTTAATTTCTTGTTTGCTTCACAATAAAAAAAAATCTTCAAAGTTGTAAGCATGTTCTGTAAATGAAATGGTGTAAACTCTCAAACAATCCATTTAAATTCCAGCTTGTAAAGGCAACATAGCATGAAAAATGCCAAGGGGGTGAATACTTTTGCAAGGCACTGTAGATATATACTGCTATTTTCAGCATACTATTTGTCTCTTACTCTCATAAATTCTTAGTGTTGGGCACTCACTCTCATTCTGCTTTGTTTTTTTTTTTCTGATGAAATAAGTAAGCTTTCTTTAAAAACCTCAACTTCCACATTAAGGTTAATTCAGGTTAGGCAATATGGAAAACTGATTTTATTACGGCATTGTCACAACATTTTTATATAGCTGCAACTTTTTTCACTGTTTCAGTCATTTTTTTAATTTATTTTTCTTTACTTTTTTTTAAGTTTTGATCTACAGTTTGGCTGGTAAAATCAGTCAATATTAAGGACTCACAATATTATTATTATCAATATAACCTCAAAGAAATATGGGAATCCCCCACCCAGTACAATGAAATTTATATTATTTTAGACAGTGTTTCTGTTCTTTTGGGGATTGTGACAGTTGTGACTAAAGCTATTAGGGTGTAAAAGTCAAATATAAATATGTATTTCATGAGAATGCCTATTACTTTAAAAAGAAAGTAGCAGTCTTTCCCTTATTGATATAATATATTCATTAGAGTTCTGGAATCCCTGTGTTTTGGCTGCTGTCGTTTATAAACTATAAAAGCATTTTTTGTCATGACCTTTAACTCTTATTCTCTGCATGTGTCTCTTCCTGTCCAGAACCCTCCAGACTGCAGTAAGGCCCAGAAACTGGTGTGCAACATCAACAAGGGCTGTGGATACGGTTGCCAATTGCATCATGTGGTATACTGCTTCATGATTGCTTACGGTACACAGCGCACACTCATTCTGGAGTCACAGAACTGGCGCTACGCTACTGGTGGCTGGGAGACTGTCTTCAAGCCTGTCAGCGAAACCTGCACTGACCGCACTGGAGCCTCCACAGGACACTGGTCTAGTATGTAGCACATAATTCCAATAATAATGAACTTTACATTGATAGTAACGAGTCAATATAATGTCTCTATTTTATAGCTTTAAACAACAATTAGTATTGGAGATGTAATACTCCAGATACTACTGCTTTTGACACAGAAACAATTAAAGCTACAGTTAGTGTGTCAGTAGGTTAAATTAGACTTGACAAACTTTTGGAAGACATTTGTCATTTTTTATTTGTATTTCTCTGTTAAGCTAAGCAAACATGAAAAAAAAATGTTAGAATGCATGCAATTAGAGTGTTCTTCCAATTGTTAGTGGTGAAGTCTCTTTATTTTGTAAAAAGCGAGCTGGTCTTTTTGTCAAGGCTATTTCTCCCTCAATTTAAAATGCTTAAGCTGCACAGATTGTGTCACATCTTAAAGATAGTCTGCTTTTGGACATTACTTGGAGTAAATACTTCAGAGCTTTCTCTGACATGTCATGAGGAGCTGGCTGGAGGCATATGCAGGAGTTATCTAGTTATCAGAGTTATCTAGGCCTCACTGGAAGAGATATTAACCTCAAGGGACCTCAGTAGGAACTTAGAAATCCAGCTATTTTAAATGTATTAAATATATTTTATCCAGATAAAATTCCCTAAACTGGAATAAGAAACCTTGGGTAGAAGCATGACTCAAAAGGAGGCCTTTGCTCCTCTGATTGATACTGTATGGTAAAAGAGAATGGAAACAATAGATGTAGATCTATATCCACTGGCAAAGCCTTTTGCAGACTCCAAATGGAGGGCATTAGCTACCCAACTAGCCCAGAGACAATTAAGTTGCCTTAAGTTAAATATTCATACCTTGTCAGATCAATTTATGGACATTTTGAAGCTGAACCATTGAGAATGGACTTATGCTGGGGACATCCCTTTTTAATAAAAATAATATTTGGGGACAGCTTACTAAGGAGATGGGATTCTCAATGCATGCCTTAGGAAGTTAGGGCAACGTATTATTTTATAAAGATGGGTTGTTTCCTGTGGGGCTCTGTAAGTCACTGACCTAATATGTCTGTACCTACTCATTTTCTAGAGATGAGTATCTTTTATTGAAACAGTATTATCCACGGGTCAGGAGGATGAGTGAATGGATATTCTTATTCCTTCTTGAAGGACCTTGCACTGTTTAATTGTTCTCATTTTGCTACCCTTTAGGTGATTGTCAAGGCTAGCTTTGTACAGGCATATCAAAACAAGCTATTCTTCATGTCACAGGGTCATTACTTCCATTATGTAGCAGCTTCTGCTTATTAAGCAATTGTGTCCAGGACTGTACATTGATTTCTCTATACTTTATGAGGGTTGTAACGATTGTTATTTATAGCAACCACAGAGGCAACAATGCATGGCCGTTGATGAAATAGTGACTGACAAATATTGGAATATACCTGTTTTCTAGCAGTCATACTGAAAAGAATTTGTTTCCTTAATCTTCATGTTGTCCTGTGAAAACAAGTTTGGTTCTGCAGTGAAACGAGGCTACGGGTATTTTCTCCCCACTGTGTGTCTCAGTGGAGAAGCCTTGGGGAAGGAGAGAATGCCTTCTAAACATAAAAGAAGTGACCTCAAAACAGAGTGGAGCTTTCTTTTCTCTCTCTCTCTCTCTTTCTCTCTCTCTCTCTCTCTCTCTCTCTCTCTCTCTCTCTCTCTCTCTCTCTCTCTCTCTCTGTCTCTCTCTCTCCTCTCTCTCTCTGCTTTCTCTTTTCTGTCTTTTGTTCTCTATCTCCCCCACTTCCCAGAAGACTAAGTTTCCCTTGCTTTTGTTCTACTGACTGGACTTCCTGCTCTATTTGGGCCAGCTAACAGGACCATTAAAAATACAACCAGTACTTGTATTTCAGAAGACCAGGAAAAGACTATATATATATATACGCAAAGAAGGGTGTGGGTGCATATGAATATCTCTTTTCTTCTTCTAAAATCTATTCAGTCTGCCACAGATGTAGCGAACTGCACAATACTGTTAAACCCTTGACATTGTCTGTTTTATCACTTGTATGTATTATGTAGAGCCTTATGTGTGTATGTATGCACTGGTGGTAACAGTAGCATGGTGTATTTTGATGTAATATTTTAACATTTAAACAAATTATGAAAAAGGTAAAGTTTAAAACTGTAAAATTTCAGCAGACTTTATAACAATAGATCAAGAGAACCTAGTTCAAAAAAGAAACCAATCTCAGTTATGTAAGTGATATGCCTTAAAAAGCCTTTGTTGGCAAAAGAATGTGACTTTTTCTTTTAACTATTGATCCTACACTTTGACTGGAAGTACATGTCTTAGTGACATTTCTGGGTTTTCCTGAATGAACTCTATATTTCAGATCTCCTCACAATTTTTCTATTGGATTAAGTTTGAATCCAGAATTGAATCCAGAATCCTGAATCATTCAGGTAATACATAAAGAATAATCATTTTGTTTTGTACTTTATATCAAGTAGAAAAGACGTGAAATATTTTGAAAAATCATGATGGCAGGACTAACAGTGGTGTCACTGAAACAAACAGTAAAAGGTCCTTAGTGCAGATGTACTTGTTGCAATTAATTGAAAATACCAGTTATGAATTGTTTTAATTAAAAGCGATTACCCATGCCTATCACATACATCTATTTATTTAAAAACTAAACAATATGAACTGGGTATGTTTTCATCAGTTGTGTATTTTCTTCCCCACATGAACACCAAAATGAGCAGAAAATCGCAATGTGTTACCTTAACATTATCTTAACATTTTAATTATATTGTTGCGTGCCACTGTATGAAGGAAGGGACTCACATAAATGTTATTAGAGTATCTGGGTTATGCATTTTTCACTAGCTTATGGCAGTTTTACATTTGATAGAATGTTGCCACTTCAATAAACAGGGTGGTAATCTAAAAATGTACAACCTTAAAGTTGCCCTGAGAAGAATAGGCCAGTAGCAAACACACACCATGAATTAAAAATTATAAAAGAGCTTCCTGCCTCAGGCCCCCCTCCAGTTTATTCATCAGGATGTGAAGACAAGATGTAATTTAGATTCTCTTAGTGCTCTAATGAAGGAACGAGAAAGAAGAGGGATTTTATGGGTGCACTGAAGGGAGAAAGGTTGGAAATTCCACCTTCCCCATGCAGAGAAGCTGACAGCAAGGTTATGTGAACATGAATGGGGAATTTCAACAAACTACTCCTCTAAGGGGATGTGGAGGGTGAAGCATGCTTTCAATATTTAATGCTGAGTGTGATTTAAATTCTGCCCCCCTGGGTTTGTGCATACTTTTAATTTTGTTTTTCCTTTAAAGAGATCCCTTTTTTTCCTTGATAAATTATGTTTGTACTTAAATGGGTAATTAGTTTTAACTGTCAAAGAGAAGTCTTGGTGCAATACTTTCATTTTAAAGGAACATTGATTCTGTTTGAAAGAGGGAACATCTATAAATGGAGGAAAGATGTCATTCTCCCCTTGCCCCACTCATATTAATGATTGCAACTGAAGTCAATAATATGATTCAAGAGAATGTTTATCAGTTCTAGTGGTGCCTAGTTTACACCTCATATATATATATATATATATATATATATATATATATATATATATATATATATATATATATTTTATATATTTTATATATATTTTTATGTACCTATATATATTTTATATATAGGTACATATTACATATACAGTAGTATAGTATAGCTGTACATGCTGCAACAAATGCTGTTAAGATTACATTCAGCCATAAGATTGTTGTCATACTGAAAAGATTATTGTCATACTGAATTAAGAAGTTTCTTTCTGAATTACAAAAACCAATCCAGCTCATCTTAAAGGTACTGTATGGTGCTTCATTACTTCAGAAAGCACAGTTCCACCACAACTCAGCCTAATACTGAGGAACTTTATACCCCTCTAGCTAATACTTGGCATTGATCATGGTGACCTTTGACTCAGCAGCTGCTCTCTTGAATTCTGTTCTATTGGCAGTGCTTTTCTTTTTAAAATAAATAAATAAATAAAAAATAACGCTGTTGGTGCAGTTAAACACCTGTATCTGCAATGGGGGAAGTAAAAGTAGCTGAATACATTTGTAGGGTATCTGAATGCTTGTCATAGTGTATATCTAAACACAGTTTTTGCAAATACAAAATGTAATGCAACCTCTTGTCATAAGGTTTTGAAAAATGTGAACCTTCAAGCTATGAAATGCTCAATTGCCACACCTGCTCAATAAAAGGTCCTTTTTGCATCTTTACTCCATTGCATTCCCTCTACTGACATGCAAAATAATGTACTGATGCATGTCTAGCCAGTGAAAGCTTTCTCTACAAGTTATAAACATGCTAATCATCAGGATGCTGCTTTTCATCCAGATCCATGAAAGGAATGGTCTATTTCAGAGTCTACATATTGTTCTTTCTTTAAACATAATGGAGTCCATTTCTCTACAGCCCTGGTTGCGTTATAACAGTTAATGCTTCAATTACAGGGTACACTCCAGCAGTCAACGAA
This sequence comes from Hepsetus odoe, assembly GCA_017165825.1. NCBI lineage: Eukaryota > Metazoa > Chordata > Actinopteri > Characiformes > Hepsetidae > Hepsetus > Hepsetus odoe. The sequence continues at coordinate 7,394,993 of CM029374.1, read as the reverse complement.
GCATTCTTTTTATCAAGGATGTTAAATTGCAGCTCTAAATTGTAACTATCTTATATATATATAATATTTTTTTTCAGGATTAAAGTATTAATACCTTCTTGCCTTTTTGTCTGTATGTGTATGGTTCAATGTTTGTGTTTATAGGTGAGGCCAATGATCGTGATGTGCAGGTGATTGAGCTGCCCATCGTGGACAGCCTACACCCCCGGCCTCCTTACCTGCCACTGGCCATCCCAGAAGACCTGGCTGAGCGTCTCCAGAGGCTCCATGGAGACCCCTCTGTCTGGTGGGTGTCCCAGTTTGTTAAATACCTGATCCGCCCACAAGCCTGGCTGGAGAAGGAGATGCACGAGGCTACCATCAAGCTGGGCTTCAAACACCCCATCATAGGGTAAGAGAGTGAAAACACAAATTGATTCAAATAGAAACTTGAAATGCACAATATAATACAATTATTTTAATCAATTTTTTCAAAGCATGCTTAACTGTCTTTATTGTCCCAGAGAAAATTAGTTTTGGCCAAAGAATTTTAAAGTGAGTAGCTTTATAAACATTTGAAAATAAGCATAAAATTCATCAGTTACAAAATAAAAAGGCCTCAGACAACATAGACAGCCCCTTATGACTTATATGAAGGCTTTTAGTATTAGGAAGCAATTATCAGTAGAAGGTGAACAGCTGAGTAGTAGTTCATGTCAGAAACTTTGCCAAGGTATCTATTGTTTTATTTAAAAAATGCATACTATTACTCTTAATTTGAATAGATTTATGTTGAATAAATCAATAGACGTCTTAGGCTGAACATTCTGGCTTGTTTCAGCTGTTGTTAAGAGCTAAGAAGATACGATTGCCTACAATTTGGACAAGACTTTATGAGGTCTGTTCAGAATCTCATGGAACTAATCATGTAGTTATTTTTTGTGAGGACTTTACTTCAGTGTGATCACAGAATGAAATAGGTTACAGTGATTTTCTTAATGGCTTAGAGATTGTTTGTCTGTGGTTTGCTCTAGGAATGTACATTTATGAACAACTGTGACAACTCATACACTCTGTGCCCACTTAGACACACTCAGTTCAGCCCTGGCAGTCTGTTCTTTCATACTCCATCAGTCCTGCTCATACATACTCTGGGTGAGTCTCATGCTTCTGCTTTCTGCAGGGTGCATGTGCGGAGGACAGATAAGGTAGGCACAGAGGCAGCATTTCACCCCATTGAGGAGTACATGCTGCATGTGGAGGACCAGTTCCAGAGCCTTGCCCGACGCATGCATGTTGACAAGAAACGTGTTTACTTGGCCACTGACGACCCCTCTCTACTGCAAGAGGCCAAGTCCAAGTAAGAGTGTGTTTACTTGTTGTCAAAATCAAAATTTTAAGTAAACAAGTATAAAGATATCAGTCAAATTGAGGTATCCAAATGAAAATATATGTGTAGAATGAGAATACTGCTAAGTAGCATTAACATACCCATCCATGTTTTTTTTTTGTTAGGTACCCGGATTATGAGTTCATTAGCGACAACTCTATCTCATGGTCAGCTGGCCTGCACAACCGCTACACTGAGAACTCATTGAGAGGGGTCATCTTAGACATCCATTTCCTGTCCCAGACCAACTTTCTGGTTTGCACCTTTTCCTCCCAGGTGCTCTTACACACTTTACACAATCCTTCATACTCACAGTTGTTTACAAAACATTGAACACCCTGGTCATGACAACCCTCTGTCAAATTACAACAAAGTAAGATTCACAAATTGCCAAAACCAAAAGTTCCCAAGAGAATATTGTCTAGAGCAGGGGTCACCAACATGGTGCCCACGGGCACCAGGGTGCCCCCTAGGACCACATGACTCGCCCGCAGACCTGTTCTAAAAATAGCACAACTCACTAGTGAGCAGCGTCTAAAATTAAATTTTATCCTGTTGCTATTCTCCTTTAATCACATTTGCATTTATATAGATTTGAAAATGACCATATCTAAAAAAAAGCATTTAATACGTTTATTATACATGAAGTTTAGATAAGTTTATGTAACTGGTAGCCCTTCATATGGCTCAGTACCCGTGAAGTAGCTCTCAGTTTCAAAAAGGTTGGTGACTCCTGGTCTAGAGCATCATACTGCTTTCGCTGAGTTGCTTTCTTTACGTCTACCAAAGTGCATCCTGTTGGTATCTTTTCTCCTAGGATGCACACAAACTGACACCATGTACATAATGTTCATAACATGATTCATCAGATAAGGCATGCCTCTTTCTATCCTTCCATGGGCCATCATAAACGCTTTCAATGGTTGACTGGGGTCAGCAGTCTGACTGTTCTGCAGTTCAACAGCAAGCTGTCATCTATTATGTTTTCTGACATGTTTCTGGTATAGCCAGCATTAAGCTTTCAGCAGCTCTTTCCTTAGTCTTCACTCTCCACACCCATCAGTATGCCTTAGGCTCCCATTAACCTGTTGCCAGTTTACCAGTTGTCCTTGGACCACTTTTGCTTGATAATAACAGAACACCAAGTACATATCATCTGTTACTGAAGACCTAGTTATCTAGCTACTGCAAATTGGCCCTTGTACTTTATAGTTGCCCTTTTTTCTGCTTTAAGAACAACAGCTTTAGGAATTGACAGTTCACTTGCTTTCTATCCCACCCCTTTACATACACCAAATGCAATGTTATTCAAGTTCCATTTATCAATAGTTGTGATATTGGCCTTTGCAGTTATGTTATCAGAGCAAGCCCCAATATGCAGAACAGCTCTCTAAGCAATTAAATTGAACATTCTTTTAACTAATTTCAGTTCCAGTGGTTTACCGGACCATTTTAATGCTTTACAAGATGCTTTGTATAGACAGTAGAAAATAAAAACAGTAGTAGTATTTTTACTGTCTGAAACATGTTTGCTTCAGCTGGAAGGTACCCAGTCATATTAGAATTTAATTGTCTCGAACCCAGTTCATTTGCAGGTATCTCCATACTGCCTTCTAAGGCAAAGACAGCATTGGGAACAGGGCATCTTCAGCTGTGTTTCAGTATTGGACACAGCCTGTTTTTGACAGGCATTAATTGCTACTGATATGTTTGTGTATGTATTATGTAGGTGGACCTCCAATAAAGTTCCTATTTTTCTCCTCACTGTACAGGTATGCCGCGTGGCTTATGAGATCATGCAGACACTGCACCCAGATGGCTCGTGCTACTTCCACTCGCTGGACGACATTTACTACTTCGGTGGGCAAAATGCACACAACCAAATCGCCATCTACCCTCACCAACCACGTGGCAATGAAGAGATACCCCTGGACCCAGGGGATGTAATTGGAGTGGCCGGCAATCACTGGGATGGCTACTCCAAGGGCATCAACCGCAAGAGCGGTCGCACCGGTCTCTACCCCTCATACAAAGTGAAGGAGAAAATCGAGACAGTGAAGTACCCCACTTACCCTGAAGCTGACAAACTGCTCAGTAAGCAGTAAAGAGAGAGAAAGAATAAGACTGTAGGGAACATATTCAATACTGGATACTGTAGTGAAGCCTGGACCTCCTGGATGGAAATGCACTGTGTGTGTGTGTGTGTGTGCGTGTGTGTGCGCGTGTGTGCGTGTGTGTGTGTGTGTGTGTGTGTGTTAAGGGGGATAAGGTTATTATTTTACAGGGCCTGGGACTAACTCTGAAGCTTGAACCTAAAGCTATATTAAGTGGCCAGTCAGGGTTATTGAGAATCAACACCAGGATCAACGAAAAGCCACTACAGGTACTTCTGTCCATGAAACCTCCGGCTAAAATGAAGGGAACTGCATTTTGTTTATTTAAGATTAAACATGAAGAGACACTCCAGACTGCTTAAAAAAAAAAAAAAAAAAAAAAAAAAAAACGGAAAAATCTTGAACCTGAACTTTAAGTGCGCGCTTTTTTTTTTCCATTTGTGCTGTTTTTCTCCAGAGTGAACACTGACAGCATCCTTTTATGGTAGCCCCACCACTCTTCTCTCGTTTCCTTTATCTCTACACTCCGAGCACTCATACCATCTTACACTCCTCCACCCATGTGCTTATACTTTTCTCTGCCATCTAGTGCTTTTAAAAACGTTTTGATGTGTTTTTAGTTGCCACAATACATTATGTGTGGTGCTCTGTGTGTGTGTGTGTGTGTGCGCGTGTGTGCGTGTGTGCAGCGTGGATGCAAAACAGGTGCCTCGGAAGAACGGCTGACGGCTGGTGGAATGCCATATTTTTAGCATTCTGACTGCAGAGCCTTACAGAGAGATACACTCCTGCCCCCTCTGCTCCTCACTGTCTTAATCAGCGCTCTCTCCATCTTGTTTTGAAAAAGATGCTTTAAGGTTTTTAAGTTTTGAAAGAAAAAAAACAGGAAAAGATCAAGACGATGATACTAATATTAATAATGATTTTGATGAGAGGAAGAACGATTATGGCAATGATGGAATATTATTGTCATAACAGATTTTAGTATACCATGAGAAAATACTGAAAATCATATTTTATGTTTGCAAGGGCATTGTCTTTGTTAAGTCGGTCAAATAAACTTGATCAGCTAACATGGGCCTCTGTCAGTGAAGATTTTTGCGTGTGAATGTGAGCTTGGTAGATCTCTTTTCCTCTGTTTTCCTTAGCCAAGCACTTGCCTGGAGCATTTTGCTTAACATGCCCAAGAAGTGTCTACTTTGGCCTGTGGGAACAAAACATTTTTGAAAATTGCATCCAGTGGTGAATAAAAAAAATTCTAAAGCTGATTTTGTCCTATGTACTTACACGAGTTAACTTCTGACTGCAGAATGAATAACATTTATTATCTCAATCCAGTGGCACCTGTCAAGGGTTGGGCTTTATTGTGCAGCAAGTGAACAGTTAATTTTTGAGGTTGATGTGTTGGAAGCAGGAAAAATATGCATGTTCTAAACAGTTTCTGCCATGTATTGGGTAGTATCAAAATTGGTCAGAGTAGGTCCAGTATACTATTGAACCAGTGAAAGAGTCAGGGCAAGGCAAGGCTCACTGATGCACATGGGGAGTGGCCTGTCTCATCTGACAGATACTCTTATACTGTAATCTAAACTGCTGAAAATGTTTATTCTGGCAATGACAAAGGTTGTCAGAAAGCTGTAGCTTAATGTGTATAGGGCTGTGTAAGTGCAGACTGGTCAGAATGCAAATCCCATGCTGACCCTTAACCAACCACCAAATCCAGCTACAAAATGGCACATGAGCATCAGATCTGGAATATGGGGCAATGGAAAATGCAGGCATTATCTGGTTAATCAGTTTTTTTTATTATTTAGCATCATGTGCACAGCTCTGCATTGCTTACCTTAGAAGAGATGGCATTGATAGACCAATGTTAGAACATGAGTAAGACTCAATTTTAACATGCCATTTTAACATGGCCTTGCACCTTTTGCATGCGAATGTAAACCCAAACCCAAACACGAGTGGCCAAGACCAAATATCTGTTGTTTTACACAAAACAGCTTTCCAATATTGTGGTTTCATTTGCAGGTGTGTCGCTTAACAAGATTAAAACAAATGATATTCAGCAGGAAAATTGGGACCAAAATAATCAGCTTTGTAACTGTGAAGCAGATCCCACTGATGGATAAGGTCCAGGGCTCATCCATACCCTAATAATAAACTACAAAACATTGTCCTTAGAGATCTGTTTTACTCAAAATTTACTCTAGTGTGTATGGCAGTGTTAGTGTTTGCCAGACTTGAAACAGTGAACTCCTGCTTGTCCTGCTTCCCACTGCGCTGTGAACAGTGTCTCTTGGGTTTTCAAATATACACATAGGTCACCTACAGAGCTTTTTTAATTAAATGTCAAACAGCCTGCTTTGAACAGGTATTTTAAAATGGCTGCATTTCTTAATTAGCCTTTTAATTGGCCTGTGAGCTGTATCATTAATATACAGACTGATAACATTGGAGGAGAGTAATCACTTGTGCCTTCTTGAGTGTTACACAAGTGTTTTCTTTCAAAGCACCAGATGCCCTTGTGCATGTACATGCTATCTGAGGAAAACAGATGACCTGGCCTTGCTGGATTGGTGAGGAACCATCCAGACCTGGCCAACTACTCAAACACAATGAAGAGCTGATGCGCTTCTGTGAACATGATATCATTTAATTGTGTCACAGTGTGCGAATGACCTGACATTATCTTACATCCTTGGATGTTTATCAACCTTTCAACCTCCCTTCCTGTCTTTTCTCACACACTTTCTTGCTTATTCTCTATGCTTTCACTTCCCCTCTATCTTCTCAATCATTCTCTCTCATCTGTGGTCATTCCTCTCTCACTCCCTTACCCCTATCTCTTCTTACTCTCCTTTTGCCTCTACCTTGGTCACTCTCTTTCTCTCTCTCTCTGCAAGTAGGAGGCGATGGTTGTGTCTGGGACGGTCTTTACAGAGAGTGCCTTTCCTTCTTCTACACCACATGTGTAGACTGTTCAATCTATCTATCTTCTTCCTCTCAGGACATGAGTCCACAAGCTCCATTATTTAATACATTTGTGCCTTGTGTGGGTAGCCAAAAAAACCTGTTTACCAATATTTTTTTTTCCAGGAGCCTTAAAATGTTCAATATGTATCACTGTAGTAATCATTCCAAATGAACACTCTGCTTCATAAATCTTGAACGTGAGCAGCAAGCAATTTTTACAAAATCTCAGTTTAAATATCATTGATGCAAAGCTACAAAGCAGAATCTATGCTGATACCATAAGAAAAAGCCTTCTGAAGTCTTTGGAAAGATCTTACTTTCTAGAATGGCTCCTAAAACAATCTTAGAATAATCCTATTTCAAGTCATAATAAAAAACAAAGATATGTTATCAAAACGCACACACACACTGTTTTACATTGCCACATGTTTATTGGACAAAAGGTCAAGACAATGATTGTCTGTAAAAACTGAGGACAACTGAAGTCAAAATTCTTGTTTTTATATTTTATTTGATGTTAGTTGACACTGTTGACTTAGTAAAATAAACAAATTTTATTTTGGATAAATTCTGATACACAAAGATTTTGGTTAGAAGAAACTGAAACAGGGCCAAATCTGGAAAATCAAGGAAAAGCACACGTTCATGTAACGCTGGTGTGTAACGTAGGATGTCAAGGTGGAGCCAGGGATCAAGAACATAACTTAATTATCCATGGTACGTGAACAAGACTTAAACACCATTGCATTAAGGCTTAGCCTATATAAATGAGCCACACTCTGTTCTGACTCTTTGACCCAATGACCTGTGACCCAATGAGCCCAGGTGTGCTCAGTCAGAACAGAGCACCCTCTAGCGTAACGTAAACCAAACCATTACATAACCCAGGTAAAGGTGTTGGAATAGAAGGCTGTAGTGATGGCAGAAGAACAGAGTTCAGCTCATCTGATCCATCACTGCGGTCCGTGTGTCCAACCTGGAGCCAGTCCTTCAATAGGCATCATAACGTATGATGTTCACCCTGGGAACAGTGTGGAGGTTTACTATAGTCTTTCTCCTCTGAGTGATCATGACAGTCTGCATGGCCATCAGAGCACAGCTTTATGGACATGCACTGGCCACTGGTGCATTGAAACCTCCCTTTTGGAGCACAGCCAGTCTCAACTGTGCTACCAAAGCAGTCTCCTTTACCATCACAGACAACGCTCTTAGGAGAGCACTGGCTTCTGCTGTCGGAGTGCTTGTGGCAATCCTCAGAACATCATAAGCAGTTTGTTTCATCAGAGCAATCTTGATCATGAGGGATTCCATCGCACACCATCTTCTGGTAAATACACTTCTCACCTTGGGCACACTGAAAACAATCCTCTTTTCACTGGCTTTCACAAGTATCATCTCTGCATCATTCTTGTAGTCCTTCTCTTTATCACACATGACTGTAGGGAATGCACAAACCTTTGGCTTCCATACCTCTGACATGCTCTTGCAGCTCTGTGAGCTTACTGGCCTCTCTCCAGGCTTTTTCCAGTTCAGGCTGCAGAGCAGCGCTGTTGTCCTGCATCTGCTTCAGGTCTGCCCAGGTCCGATTCAGCCATTCTTCCATAGTGCCCACTTTAGTCTCCAGCTTCTCCTGCAAGGTTGTAATCTCTACTCCCTTTGTTGCTTTGCATGCAGCTTGGTTCTCCTGTTCATCCATTTTTTTTTAGCCATTCCGTTCAGACAACAATCACAGCTTGCAGTTTCATCCTCAGGATCTCTCTCTTTCATGAGTTTACTGACCCCTCCTTGACACTCACCGTTGTCTTGAGCCAGAGCTTTCCCTTCTGTTTCCATGGTTTCAATTTCCCTCTGACAAAGAGACAAGCATCTTTTGGTCTCCAAGTTGTTGCAGTTTCCTCGTTTTTCAGCCTTTGGTTTGTGGCCGAGGCAACCGCCTGTATCGCTGAGGCTTCTCTCTCTTACAGCTGCTGCCATGTCAGCAACTCCTTCTGTTGATTGATCTGAATGTTCAGGCAGCTGATCTGTTCATCTCTTTGGTGGATGTCCATGAGAAGTGCACTGTGCTTCACAGTGGCCTGTCTGAGCCTTTCAGCCCTCAGTTTCTCCTGGGTACTGTTCATGCTTTCAGTTAACCACATAATCTGTTCACCCTAGTCCTTACGGTTCTTTTCATATTCTAGGTACCCAGCCTGCTTTTCTTCAAGTTCCCTATCAACTTTAGCCAGTTCTTCCTGAGGGGAACATAACTCAGACTGGTTGCTTTCCTGCAGCTGGTGATTCATGGCTTGAAGAGAAACCTTCTCATTTTCCAATCTCTTACACTTTGCTTCCATTTCATGCAAAGCATGCCTCAACTCAGCATTTTCAATATCCTTGGCTGGGTAAAATTTCCTTGACTTGGTTTCTACTCGCTCCAGCCTCTAATTCTTTCTCTTGAAGCTTCTCTGAGACTTGATAATTGACGAGTGTAGCATCCTTTAACTTTACATTCAAGACATCAAGATCCTGTTTCTGTGCATGAAGTTCATAATCCTTGGCAGTAAATTCATCCTCCATTTCCTGGAGCTGCTCATTGAGAAATTTCTTGGCCTGTATTTCCTCATCCAGAACAGACAGCCACTCATTTTCAGATTCCTGAAGAGTTTGTCCAAGTCTTTGAACTTCAGATCTCAGTCAACTGTTTATTCCATCTTTCCCAACAACCTGGAGCTGTTCCATTTCTGCCTTCTTCCTGGACTTTTTACTCAAGGGAATCTCAGTATTAGTTAGTGGAAGTTACTTACTTAGTGGAAGTACCGCTGTCCTCAATGTTCTGGCAGATTGGTTAGTTGGGCTGGGCTTGGGAGTCAACTCCATGATGCCGCTTCCATGATGCGAAGGGCCTTCTTGGTCGACTTCCCTCGTTGAATGACTCAGGGGGCATTTTCTGCTGATTTCACACTTTTCTTGATGCTCTGAGTACCTGCTCGTGCTTCTCAAACCAGCACCCAAAGCTCGCAACCTTGTGATTCAGGTGGTTAATTTCTGTAACACTGGTGTGATGCAGGTAGGACGTCAACGCAGAGCCAGGGATCAAGAACATAACTTTATTATCCATGGTACATGAAAAAGACTTCAAGGAACTTAAAAAGAAAACCTCCATTACATTAAAGCTTAGCCTATGTGAATGAGCCATGCTCTGTTCTGAGTCTTTGGGGCTTAAATAGCCAGCCTCATTGAAGCACACCTGTGCCCCGATGAGCCCAGGTGTGCTCAGTCAGAAAAGAGCACCCTCTACCAAACGAAACCAAACCGTGACAGTTCATGAACTTCATCAATGCTGGACAGAAGGAAAGAAACCCTTTCTGACAGAAAAAAATCTGCTTTTAAACAGTGAAATGACAATCTGAAACTTAACATAAGTGACTCTTAGCAAAATTAGACCATAAAAAATATCTTAATCCTTCCAGTCATTTTTCACTTTCTAAAATGTCATAAATAAATGGATATGAATGAAAACTGCTGAAGTCAAGCTAATATCCTGCTCAAAATCTGGAGGTAGTTTTTAAACTTGCTGTGCATGCAATATGATCTGTGAATATTTCTCAACTAGAAACATTATGCAAGAAAAGTGAGGGGAGAACCTCTGTCAAGAAGATAAAGCCTGTCAGCTTGATACAAGAAATATTTAGGAACTTGACTGAAAGAGAGAAAATCAAGTGTCATTTGACCAGGGATCCCTAAACCTTCACATGCCACTGTGTAATTACCAAAAGTCTGACTAAGCAGGTAAGTTTATAACCTAGATATGAAAACACTGTTCAAAGAGGTACTCAAGGGGTGAGGCCAATTAGGACATCTAATGTTAATAGTAGGATTTTGTAGTCAATACAAAAATGGACTGAAATCATTACATTTACATTTACAGCTAAATGCCTTAAATGGAAATGGAAATGTAATGAATTGAAACACCCTCACAGCAGGGCATAACAATAATTTCAATCTTGGGGTAATAACGGTTTTAATTTATTTTCTGCATTTTGTAAGGATAGTGTTTTTTGGCAAACAGCATCTCATAATCAGTCCTGATGAGAATAGAATTAAGCTCAGCATTTGAAACACAGTAGATCCAGAACTTTTCATGAACAGCCTTGACCATTACTTTGGCCTTTAAAGTGGTCTTAAAGTGGTTTGATACATCATTATAATGCAAAAGAGGATTGTTTTTAGGGTATATCTATATGGTTCCTGCAGTATTTGGTATTAGGCCCACTATTTCCTTTGTATATGCTTAAGATATCACGGTTACAGTTTGCCCAATTAAACATTAATTAATGAAGTCCTTTAAACTGACATCTTTTCTCATTAGTAACTGGATGAAATTAAATGAAGAAAACAGATATTCCCATTCCCAGATTTTTTGAAAAAAAGAGAACATACAACATTTGTTTAGCTTAATTACATGGGCTGCCTGTTTCCTTTTTTTTAAAGCTGTCAACGGACTGGGATATTCATTCAGATTGCCTGACAGAAAAACTTCTTAAACTTTCAAGCTTTACTGACAGTTTCTAGAATAATCATAAAAAGCCTGGAAAAGCAGCTTTGTTTCTACACACCCAAACTTAGGAACTCACTACCACAAAGTATTATTAAGGGACCTTTTTTTAAAAAAAAAAAAAAAGCACATAAACAAAAATAATTTTTATTTGGCTTAGCTTCCTATACATTTATTCTTTGTTATTTTTATTCCCTTTATTTGTAAAACTTTTTTTGCCTTTTTATATCCTATATTGTCTCGTAGCATTATATATAATTATAATTTTAGACTTTTAAAGAACATTTTTATTTTCCTCCTGTACATTGAAATTTATTGAATTACCACGACCGCCACCAGTGCTGTTGGCCTACAGGATGCTAGTGGAAATTGGACTACTGTTGGCCAAAGGAGAAGAAGAAGAGCAGGAGGAAGGCATGTCCAGAGGGAGGAGGAGAGAAAGAAGGGGAGGAGAGTGGATGTGTGGGTAGGAACGATTAATGTTGGCAGCATGAGTGTGCAAGAGACTAGATGGAAGGGTAGTAAGGCCAGGTGTATTGGAGGATGGTTTAAATTGTTTTACCATGGTGTGGATGGAAGGAGGAATGGGGTAGGTGTTATCCTAAAGGAAGAGTATGTGAAGAGTGTTTTGGAGGTGATCAGGGTGTCAGATAGGGTGATGAGTTTGAAGCTGGAAGTTGAAGGTGTGATAATAAATTTTAAAAAGTTGTTAGTGCTTATGCCCCCCAAGTTGGTTGTGAGATGGAGGAGAAAGTAGAATTCTGCAGTGAGTTAGATGAAGTGATAGAGAGTTCACCCAGGTGAGAGAGAATGGTGATTGGTGCAGATTTTAATGGTCATGTTAGTGAAGAGAGAGGAGGTGATGGGTAGATATGCTATCAAGGAGAGGAATGCTGAAGGTAAGATGGTTTTAGATTTTGTGAAAAGGATGGAAATGACTGCAGTTAATACTTATTTTAAGAAGAGGGAGGAGCACAGGGTGATGTATAAGAATGGACGAAGATGCTCACAGGTGGATTATATCCTTTGCAGGAGGGTCAGTCTGAAGGAGATTGGAAACTGTAAAGTAGTGACAGGGGAGAGTGTAGCTCAACAGCATAGGATGATGATCTGTAGGAAGACCTTGGAGGTCAAGAAGAGGAGGAAAGTGAGGACAGATTTGAGGATCAAGTGGTGAAAGCTGAAGAAGGAGGACTGCAAGGTGGAATTCAGGCAGGAGTTAACACGGGGACTGGGAGGTGTTGAACAGCTACCAGACTGCTGGGAAAATACTGCAGAAGTGATAAGGCAGAAAGCTAGAAATGTACTTGGTGTGACATCTGGAAGGAAGAAGAAGGATAAGGAAACCTGGTTGTGGAATCGAGAAGTCCAGGAGTGTATACAGAAGAAGAGGGAAGCAAAAAAGAAGTGGGACAGTAAGAGAGATGAAGAAAGTAGACAGGAGTACAATGAGAGACAGCAGTGGTGAAGGCTAAAGATAAGGTGTTTGGTGAATTGTATGAGAGGTTGGACAGTAAGGAGGGAGAAAAGGACCTTTACCGATTGGCTAGACAGGGAGACTGGGAAAGGGAGCTGGGAAAGATGTGCAGCAGGTCAGGACGATAAAGGATAGAAATTAAAACATACTCACAGGTGAACAGAGCATGTTGAGCAGATGGAAGGAGTGCTTTGAGGGGCTGATGAATGAAGAAAATGAGAGAGAGAGAAGATTGGATGATATGAGGATAGTGAACCAGGAAGTGCAGAAAATAAGCCAGATGGAAGTAAGGGCGGTAAAGAGGAAGAAGAATTAATAGGCTGTTGGCCCCGATTACATACCAGTGGAAGCATGGAGGTGTTTAGGGGAGATGTCAGTTGAGTTTCTGACCAGATTGTTTAACACAATCTTGGAACGTGAGAGGATACCCGAGGAGTTGAGACAAAGTGTACTGGTACCAATTTTCAAGAATAAGGGTGATGCTCGGAGCTGTAGCAATTAAAGAATGATAAAGCTGATCAGCCACAGCATCAAGTTATGGGAAAGAGTAGTGGAAGCGAGGTTAAGGAAAGAGGTGAGGATTAATTAACAGCAGTATGAAAGTGAAAGTGACAACACTTATTGTGAAATGCAGCACAGCACCACTCAACATTTCCAGCAACAAATTCATAGCTGGCACCCCTTGCTGATCTGGATAATGTCCCACAGCCTGAACCCTGCTGCTCTGGAGAATGTATGAATCCAAGGCCCCTGCTGCTCTGGAGGGAGTCCCACAGCTCGGTCTACCTGCTTCTCCAGATAGCATCCACAATTGGCACCCCTGCAGATCCAGAGGCTGCTCTGTCTCTACCGGCTGCCCCTGCAGCTCTAGATCTTTCTTGCCTCAGTCCTCCCACCAGTCCCCTGTCCATTCCCAGGTTTCTGTTCTCTTTCCAGTTGTGCACCAGTTTTCAGTCAGTTTAAATCTCCTCTGTCCATTCACCTGTCATACCTCAGTCAAGATCACGTGCAAAAGGAAGAAAAAAAACAACCAGTCACAAGCACAAACGTTATATTAGAAGGCACCTATTTTGGGCGCTTTGTTTTCCACCCATTTTTCAGGTTTAATTGTGGTATCTCAAGTTTCACTGAATATTTCGGGTGCTGGCAGCTTGGTTGCCTGGGTGGTGAGGAAAGGATGGATTCTTGTAATATTGAAGTGTACCGCTGAAACAGATCGACATACACAGCGGTTCCGTGCAAGACGAAATCACGAAATTCTTCCCTTATTTCCTCCAACACTTTCTTCTTTCTCAGTGCACTTTCCTATTTTTGCTGAATCTCTGTAGACGTCCATATTGCTAAAAGAGCTTTAATTTCTTCCGCACTCCGCGTTAGCAGACTTTGGATCTCTGCCGTTTTCTCTTCTAAAGCTACCTATAACTCCGCCCACCGCTAGTGACGTCACGGGTTCTCGTTACTAGACCAGCTACATTTTGGTGCCGGTTCGGTGCTCGTCTTTGGGACCGGCACCAATTTTTTTTTCCTGTGGAAAAGCGTGCCCTGGTTCCAAAATCGGGAACCAGCACGGGAACCAGAGCAGTGGAAAAGGGGCAAGAAGATTCCTAGCAATTCTAGATGGGACAAGAAGTGAACCGACAAAGGAGATAGGAAGATCCAGTCGCAGAGAATGATGGCTTTCCAAGTAGAGAAGGTCAGTCTTGGTAGGACTGAGCTTGAGGTGATGCGATGTCATCCATGCAGAGATGTCAGTCAGGCAGTTAGTACAGTCTTGTGTACAGTTTTGTGTGCAGTCCTTCATCATGCAACTGTCCACTATTCAGTCCCAACCAGGCCTATCCTTTGCCCTGTTTTGCCCCATGGCTAGTGTTCTATTTCTGTCCTCCCCTCTGGGCCTCCTGGGGTTTTTTTGTGTTTCCATCCTGGGAGTTGCACCAAAACGTAGAATAACCTTCCTATAATATAGAATGTGAAATTTTAACTAAATGTTTCAATGGCCATTTTTAGTAGCTGCATAGCTGACATTTATAGAGATGACTGTCTGTGACCCCAGAAGCTTTAAAAAGGCAAGAGCAACCCGTTCCACCCACACTCTTGTTTCAGCAGAGTGACAGCAACTCTCATGAATGCTTTGAAATGACAAATTACTTCTTCAGTGGCCTAAATAGGAAATCACTGAACCATATCCGATAGAAGATGGAATCTGTGACTTTAAAAGCTTTTCTGCAGGATTTTGCTTTCAGAAGGCATAATTGTGTGTCATTTGGACCTCTGTCAAATTGCGTGTGTTTTTATTGGCAACCAGATCCTTCAGATTCTCTGCCGTTAATACCCCAGTGTCATAGCTTTGGCTGGGCTTTGCGAACATGTGGCACATTAATCTCTCATAGTTAATTAACAGCCTGAAAAAGAATCAACAAACAGCATAAATGAGAGGGTAAAAGTGAAGCTGTTTTTGCTGCTGAAGTCCACTGTGATGAAGGCATCACTTTGACAATAGGTGATGAATACTTGAACAAAAGGAAGTTTAGAAGAGCTGCCCTCATTTGGAGGAAGAGAGGAAGATAACAAAGAAATAGTGTAAAAGAGAACAATGCAAATATTTGCGAATGAATGGCGAGATAATGACATGTGAATGATGGTGATTGGAAGCTTATATGTTATTTTCTTTTCATGTTACACCATAAAAAGTCCTCTCTGCTTCTTGACCTTCAATAAACTGATGTACTTTTATAACTGCATCCGAATTTACACCTAGTCATTTCATGCAGTTTGCTGATAGGAGCTTAATCATACTTGGTAGTAAAAGAGTCTCTGGGTAACTGGATTAAATTCCAGCAAAAATACATGGTTATTTATTGTACAGCTGTGGTACAGCAAACAATTAACTATGCTGTAAGCTTTACTAGCATCAGCCAGCATCAGTTTCCCAAGTTCTGTTCAACCTTCACTAACAAACACTTGCATTATCATTATCAAACACTTCCTAACACGTTAGGTGATGCTGTGATTTTGAAACTGTATCCCTTACTCAGTTTGCATTTCTCATGCACAATCTTCATGCATGAAGCTCATTACATTTATTGGCAAAAGCTGGCACATGTTTAAGCATTTTTCAGCAGTAGTGTTGAACCAAATGCTCATATTCTCCAATGGTAATTACGTTTTCCATTGCTTGCTTGGAATGCTATCCTACTTGTTTATCATTTAAAACACATAGCAATAAGCATTATTACAAGATCTCCTGAGTGGCGTTTTATGTGTCGTGTAAATCTTAGCTGTATGGGTGCTAAAATGACATGAAGAAAATGCAGGCATTAACTCAAATAACTCTGGCTTTGTCTTTGCATTTTTTTTATTGCCTTTTTAAAATTTTATTTCCCCCATTTGTTGGGTGGTGGTGGTCTAGTGGTAGGGTACTTGCCTATGGACCAAGGTACCAGGTTTGAATCCCACCTCAAGCACTACCACCACTGGGTCCCTGAGCAAGACCCTTAACCCTGAGTTGCTCCAGGGGGACTGTCCCTGTAATTAGGACATGTAAGTCGCTCTGGATAAGAGTGTCTGCTAAATGCCGTAAATGTAAATAACTCAATCATTTTCTGAGCTACTTTTCTAACCGTAATAAGGGTTGTGGGGGATGCTCATTGGGCGGAAGGCAGGGAAACACCCTTGACAGGTCATCAGTCCATTGCAGGGACATTGCAGACATACAGATACGTAGGGTGAAATTTAGCATTACCAATCCGCCTGACATGCATGACCGGAGCACCCAGAGGTAACCCACACAGACACAGGGAAAACAGGGGCAGCGGTGGCCTAGTGGTTAGAGCGTTAGCCGCATGATCGGGGGTTCGAACCCCTTCCCAATAGGTTGCCCTGAGGTACCCTTGAGCCTCTATTAGCTACTAACGCCACAGTTGAACAGTTATATTCAACCATAGGTGCATTATATGGGGGAATGTTTCATCACCTATGCAACATACTATACACTATACAGCCATTTGCTTCTAATCCTATCCACTGCAAGTCTATGTGTTGAATCTCTTTTTCAAACATTTCTGCAATGGATAAAGCCATAAAACTGACATTTTTAGCAAATTATAGCTGAAAGTGATTATATTTAGCTAGTGAGTGAAGAAATTTACAGACAATCTTGTTTGTTGATTTGTATTCTGTTTGTTTCTGCCTAGCTCTACTAGGTTTGATTTCAAGTCATTCTCTTTAAATCAGATCAAACCTGCTACAAAGTGGAATACACCCTTAAAAATATACCCTTACATTTTTTTATGTTCCCTTTACGCTAATGTAAATGATTGCTGCAGGTAAGTTGCAGTTTGAAGCGAGTCCTTACATTGCAATTTTTGCAAAAAAGTAGGACAACATCCTGAATGAACACAATTATTGGGAAGTATAGATCTTTTAATTGAATCAGTTATTTAAACTTCTTTTGGATTTTGTTTCAATATATTTAAAAAAAAAGTGAAAAGTGAAAGTGACTATTCTTGTCATTGCGAGGTCACAGCACAGCACACAGTGAACCACAACTATTCCTTCATTGATTAATTCACCAATTCATCCATTCATTCATTCATCCAATCCTTTATTCATCCATTCATTCATTCTTTCATTTATTAATTAATCCATTTGCCAAGTCACTTATCGGGACCAAATCCAGTGGTAGCTGGCTGTAACGATGGTGGAGTGTGGGAAGGACGTCAGTGCAGAGCCAGTAGTCCAGAACTTAACTTTATTCTCCATATTGACAAAAACCAGAAACATGGACTGCAGTTCTAACCAAACCAAGCAGTCGTGACCAAACAGGCTATAAAACACCACCATTAACGTGAGGCTTCACCTCGTGAATGAGCCGCGCTCTCTACTGCACCAAACCTGAACTGTGACACTGGCTGAGGAGATTAGCCCAGACCTCCCTTTCCCCAACTACTTCCACCAGTTCCTCCTGGGGGATCCCGATATACTAATGTTAAGTAATTATCCCTTTGTCGTGTGACTCATTGTTTTCCCTCTTCCTATTCCAGGCTACATAGGTTTGGGTATATGTAGGTTTGTGTGTTGGGTTATAAAGGTTGGAATGGGTGGAGAAGAGTGGCTGGAGTGATCTGTGACAGACGGTACCAGCTAGAGTAAAAGGGAAGGTTTACAGGACAGTAGTGAAACCAGCTATGTTGTATGGGTTGGAGACGGTGGCACTGAAGAAAAGGCAGGAGTCAGAGCTGGAGGTGTCAGAATTAAAGATGCTGAGATTTTCGTTGGGTGTGACGAGGATGGACAGGGTTAGAAATTAGTATATTAGAGGGACAGCTCAGGTTAGAGACAAGGTTGAAGCAAGGTTGCAAGGTTGGCATGGTTGGTTTGGACATGTCCAGAGGAGAGACAAGAATTATATTGGAAGGAGGATATTGAAGATGGCGCTGCCAGGAAAGAGGAGAAGAGGAAGACCGAAGAGGAGGTGGTGAGAGAGGATATGCAGGTGAAATGGAAGAAATGGAGACAGCTGATCCACTGTGGCGCCCCTAAACTGGAGCAGCCAAAAGAAAAAGAAGAAGAAGAGTGTTGGGTTATGCATATATGCTTAAACATATTCAATTAAACCACTCCACAGCATGATGGCAATAATGATTATTGCATGAGACAAAAATTAATAAAAAGAAATGTAAATATATGATACAAATGTTACAATTATTTAAAAAAATTAGGAGCAACTACAATTTTCTGAATACTTTAGGAAGAGAAAAATTTTAAATAATTCACATTAAAAGCTAAGGTAAACAAAAAAGTTTTTTTTAAAGCTTTTTGAAAGAAAAAAGTGATTCTAATTTCTGATGGTGTTTACCACAGCTAAAAGCTGCCTCCCTACTTTCATTCATTTTTACTCTCGGTATGTGGAGAAGCATAGAATTTGAAGACCAAAAAGCCTTAGGAGGATAAATAGTTAAAAGATCAGTGATGTTATGTAGTGCAAAGACATTAAGTGCTTTGTATTAAGTAAAAGAATTCTAAAATCTATTCAGAAGACCAGTGAAGTTTGTGATCTGTTTGCTTAACTTTCATGAGTGTTTTATCTTCTGCTTTCTGAATAATTTGTAATTAGTTAATGAAGTTCATTGGTAAGTCATTGATGGAGTGGGACTGAAAGTTCTTTGAGAGGTTCACTTATGTCTCATAAGACATTAGTGATTATTATTGTTTGAGGCGTTGTTAATGAACAGGATCCTATTTCCAGTGCAATCATACGATTTATTCAATCTCAGTTTGCCAGAAAACTGCACACAGTCTGCTATAAGATAAGCTAATGCTAAAGGCACCACTTCAAGGCCATTATGCAGTAAAACACGTAAACACTGGAACATCAGGCTCTGTAGCTATAGCTATAACTGTGTGTCAACTGCATAACTGTAAATAACAACATTTTCTTAAAGATGTCACCAACAGCAGGTAGCATATAGACAGAAAAGAACAGTGGACTTGAAATATGCCTAAGTTGACCTGAAAACGTCTTCCTAAAATACCTGTTTTGAACCAATTTAAAACATTGAATTGATGGTGTTATAGGCAGTGTATAGTGTGATCAGTGGGGCCTCTCAGAACTCAATTATATTAGGATGGATGGTTTATATGAAGGGCTATAAAACCTGTTTTAAATGTTTGATATTATTACTGTATAGAATTTCAGTTTTGTGGCGAATTCTTTAAATTCTTTAAAATGAGAGTTCAAATAGGCTTAAAAATGAGAAGAAATCAGAACATTTATGGTTTTTTGAGGATTGATCTAAACAAAACATTTTAAAGAATCTGGA
This sequence comes from Hepsetus odoe, assembly GCA_017165825.1. NCBI lineage: Eukaryota > Metazoa > Chordata > Actinopteri > Characiformes > Hepsetidae > Hepsetus > Hepsetus odoe. Next base: position 7,375,702 of record CM029374.1, on the reverse strand, counting down.
AAAGTGATCAAAAGCAAGATTTGCACTGTGTTTCATGAAATAAGAATTTTGGTGTCAGTAAAACACATGGCTTATTTTAACTGTATTACTACTCTTTTCAAACATTACATGTCTGTCTTGTTAAAATAATCCATACAGGGGCTTCACTATCAGAACTACATGCATCATGAGCTGTTACTTAAGAAACTCATCATTTTTAAAAAATGTATAATTCAAAACTGTGAATCACTCACAATTCTTAGCAGATGCCTCATCTACCATGGATCATGAAGGCCTAAAGAGCCTTTTAATAGTCAAAAATACTGCTCTACAATTGCTTTGTTGTCAGTGATCGTTGCCTGTTGCACTTTATGTATGGGATGCTGGTAAATAGAAATGCTTTTTTATAATTACTTCAATCTATTTCAGCTTTTCTGCTATTTTGTTTACATTGACTAAAAACTGTAGTTTTCCATGGTACAGAGCAATTGTGCATTGATATTTAACATTTTCAGGAGCAGCAGCATCAAAGGCATTTCCTGATGTAGAGTTAAAATTACATTTAAATTTGTTTGCAGAAAAGCCAACCAACTTCGCATCAGTTTCTTTAAGTGATTTTATTTAAATCTGTTTAAACTGCAAGTTGGATAGGGACTATTAAAATGTAGTACTTTAATTACTATAGTTAAAAGTGGTGTTACAGTTGCAAGTCATCGGTGTAAAATGTTCTAATTATAAAAGGATCTAATTAAGATGACTGGGGCTTCTGTCCATGATGTTTATTGATAATTAAACTGCAATCTTGTGAAAAGCATGCCCTAAAATGCAATACAGACATTAGGCAATATAGGCATTCAGAGACATTTCTCCAACATGCCTTCTAAGTTTTGCAATACCATTTTTTTATTCGTTTGTGTGCATGTGCGTGTGTGCGTGTGTGTGTGTGTGAGTGTTTTTCCCAGCTTTAACAAAGACCATAACAAGATTGAACTCCCAACATCAAAGTCAAGTCAGGTGGAACACATTCACCTTTGGGAGATCTTTGGAAGACCATTCAGGCATAACTGCTGGTAAACTGTGTGTGTTTGTGTGTGTGCGTGTGTGTCTGTGTGTGTCTGTGTCTCTGTGTCTGTGCCTGTTTGTTTTGTGGGGGTAGGGGGGGGCGACAGGGAAAGCCAATGGTGATATTTGTTTAATCAGCCAGAGTCTTCAACCCTAAGTGTTCTATTTCAGCATGTTCAGTTGTTCAGTCTTGTTTAAACAGCTGTATTTGTTAATGTCGCTAGGGAAGTATGCTAATGCTGTCCTGTCTGTGTCATTCCTTTGTCATTGACCAATGAAGAATGTGTCCTCACCAGAAAAGTTATCAAAATATTTATATAAACAAAACTGTCATGATGAGATAACCTCAATGCACACGTGTCAAAAACTGACTTAGTCTCTCATTTGATTAAATGGGATAATGGGAATGTTGCCCACATTCTATAAGGCATTTCCAGCCCAGTAAAAGCCAAAAGCCTGTTCCTGTTGTAGGCAGGGCTGGCTATGGCACAAGCAGTTATAATTATTGGCTTTATATATTCTTAGTTTAGTCCAACAACACCTTTGGTCTGTTTTGAGTGCGTCTTTAACTTTGTTGATTTTCATCCACAAAGGCTGTCAGACATGTACTGGTGTGAAAGTGAAGTGAAAGTGACTATTCTTGTCATTGTTAGAACACACAGCACACAGTGAAACACAATGAAATTGGACTTCTGCATTTAACCCATGCACACAAACACACATCATGCAGCATGAAAACTATTAAAGCGCCCAGGGAGCAATGACGGGGATGGTACCTCAGGGCAACCTACTGGTAAGGGGTTTAAACCCACAATCTTCCGATCCGGGGCAACTCCCATACTGCTGGGCCACTGCTGCCCCGTGTGTGTGTGTGTGTGTGTGTGTGTGCCTTTAAAACAGTGAACCACCGGATCATCCTGACCACTCTTTCCAGCCTGGGGATTGCTGGTACAGCCTGGCAGTGGTTCTCCTCATACCTACAGGATCGACAGTACCAAGTGTCATGGCAGGCCCATCGGTCAACTCCACGAAATTTGACAACTGCCGTTCCCCGAGGATCTGTCCTCAGTCCCCTTCTATTTTCTCTATATACTGGCTCTCTGGGGAAGGTCATACTCTCTCATGACTTCTCCTATCATTCTTGGGTGCAGATGAAAGTGAAAAAAAGTGAGAGTGAAAACCCTTGTCATTGCGAGGTCACAGCACAGCACACAGTGAACCACAACAAAATTGGCCCTCTGCATTTAAGCTGAGCAGTGATGGGGATGGTACCTTGCTCAAGGGTACCTCAGGACAACCTACTGTTGAGGGAATCGAACCCACAATCTTCCGATGCAGGGGCAACTCCCTAACCACTAGGCCTCCACTGCCCCTGACACTCAACTTATCCTCTCTTTTCCCACCTATGATCAACAGGTCTCTACCCGAATCTCTAACTGCCTGGCTGACATCTCTGCATGGATGACAGCTCACAACCTCAAGCTCAACCCTAACAAGACTGAGCTTCTCTACCTGGAAGGCCATCAAACACCACGACAGGACCTTCACATCTCCTTTGGTGGTTCACTTCTCGTCCCATCTAGAACTGCTAGGAATCTTGGTGTCACTTTCGACAATGAGGTCTCCTTCTCCTCTCATGTTCTTAATCTTTCTAGGTCCTGCTGACACCTTCTCTTCAACATTAGAAGAATCTGTCCTTTCCTCACCACCCAGGCAACCCAGCTGCTGGTCCAGTCCCTGGTCATCTTGAAACTGGACTACTGCAACTCTGAATGGTCTTCCACTGAAACTGACAGGTCTTCCACTGAAGGCAACGAGACCTCTACAACTTCAAAAAAGCCGCTGCAAGACTCATCTTCAACCATCCCAAGTTCTCTTCTCTTCTCTCAGACCATCAAGCACTGCTCATCTTGAACCCCCACAGTTGAAAAAAAAGAGGAAGACATGCATCAAGACTATTCTCAGTTCTGGCCCCTCAGTGGTGGAATGAACTCCCCCTGATGGAATTTCTCAGGGAATAAGCCTCCCAAACCATCTACTCTCCTACCTCTGCCCCTTCTTTTCCTTAAACTTCTACTCTTTCTTTCCTGTCAAAAAAAAAAAAGGGTGTAGGGTATATACTTGTCACAAGGGCACTTAGTTTGTTACTTAAGTTGTAATAGCTAATCAGCAGTTGCTGATCTGAGCTGGTTACCAAGATAATGATCTAATGTGGAAACAAAGCACTGCTGTAAGTCGCTCTGGAAGTTTTCCAGTCAACCTCTGGGGCTGAAGAGGTTGTGGGTGTCCTTGGTTGAAGAGTGAGCATGTCGGCTGTGACAGAGAGTGATGGAGCAGGCGAAAGGGAACAGTTCCCTGAAAGCCTGATTTCCCAGGGTTCTCCCTGCTTCAGCTGTTGCCCCCTCTGCCTGCTTATAACTGAATAATGAGTCTGTTAAGGAGACAATGTGTGCATGTGTGTGTATGTGTGGGTTTGTGCAAGATTTAGAGGATGCATTATATATGACTACAATGAAGCAAAAAGCTGTGTGATTATGGCAAATCTCTGGCAGCACCTTTTGTAAAAAATATTACAAATTCATTTGGATGAGTGGTGGGGTCTGGTCTAGTGGTAGTGTGGTGGTGTGGTTCATTTGGATGAGTGGTGGGGTCTGGTCTAGTGGTAGTGTGGTGGTGTGTTTCATTTGGATGAGTGGTGGTGGTCTAGTAGTAGGGTACTTGCCAATTGACCTATGGCTCAAGAGGTCCCAGGTTCAAATCCCACCTCTGGCACTGCCACCACTGGGTCCCTGAGCAAGACCCATAACCCTGAATTGCTCCAGGGGGACTGTGCCTGTAATTAGGACATGTAAGTCGCTCTGGATAAAGAGCGTCTGCTAAATGCTGCAAATGTAAATGTAAATGGATGAAAATATGTCACTGTACATCATATGAGTTTTGACTACACTATAGCCCAGATGTTTTGCCAGCTACAATTTTTGAATATGAAAACATTTAAATATAAATGATAATCTGCCTTTTTAAATTCATTACAAACAAATTTTAGAACAAATGAAAAATGTAAATTTGGCTGTTTTTTTGTAGTCCGTAGTAACGCATTATTAAACACAAAAACTCAAAGTATTGGTTTTGCAGAACACATAACAACTGTGTGACATAGACTTTATTTTAGAATTCTGTTTTCCTAATGGCATATCTTAGTCAATAAAAAAGACTGCTATGTGCCAAATAACTCAAACACTGGAGTGTTCAGGAGTGGGAGCAGATCTTATGGATGGACAAAAGTAAACTTCAATTAACCAAATTGGTTAACTGGTAACCAAAGGACTTATGCAAGGCCAGTACAGAATTAGTTGCTCCTACAGTGAAGTGGAGATAGATTAATGAAGGTCTGGGTTGTTTTGAGGTAGAGGATCTTTCAAAATTTTGTTCTTCAGGCTGATGATCTGAAGAATTTCTTCAACAGTATGCCATCTAATAAAGTTTGAAATTGTTCAGTCAGCTGCCTGATACAATTCAGTTTATTTAGTTAGTTCACGGTACACTGTTAAGTACACAGTAATTGGTGTTAATATAGAAATACTGACATGAAGAATTAAATACCTAGAAAAGCATACTCTGATGCAAAGTATATTGTGGTGTTGACCAGCCCTAATGTGAAATGGTGAATGCTCCAGTGTGCTGTGCTGAGTGGTCTCTTTTGTGGAAGGAACCTGCTTTCTCTCTCTAATATTCTCCTCCTAAACAGGCTTGGATGGAAATTGAGTTTCAATTGCTCATGCGTTTCATCCATTAAATATTAATTGACAGGGGGCGTTTGGTCAGAAGCGCATAATCATATCCAACATGCTGAAAGCTCCTAGTTCCCTTAATACATGATGGGCTCTCCTGCTGAGTTTAAGCTTGAGCTATGTGATGGGATGGGGGGCACATAATGACTTTTTTGAGAGGGCAGTCCATCCAGAGCTCAATGACTCCAGGGCCAGCGAGAGAGAGAGAGAGAGAGAGAGAGAGAGAGAGAGAGAGAGAGAGAGAGAAAGCGAGAGAGAGAGATGAAGGAGGGCATGATGGCTCAGCATTTTTGCTTCGCACTTTAGTAATGGTATTTACAGTAATCACCTCTGGTGACAGGACCATTTCTGAACACTGGAACATAAGTTACAGGCAGTTTAGCCTCACTCACCCCATCATATTATACTGTAAACTATAATGAAAAAGGCCTGAAACTTTTTTATTTATGATTAGGGAAAATAAACAAATTATGATTAAAATAAGAAAGGCTGGGGATTCAAGAAAAAGCACTATATTCTTTAAAAACTAAATTGTTAATGTAAATGAAACATAAATATTTAAAAATAAAGTAGATACAGGTAAAAAGAAATTAATATGTGTGTTTCTAATTTCAGCTTTTTATCTTTTTTTTGGAAGCAATGATCTCTGTCAAAATCCCACTAAATATCATTAACTAAATATTTAAATACATCTACAATAAAGTTTAAATAAATTATATCTTTTTAAATGTATGCATCTTTCATCTGTGCATTAGCCGCATCAGTGGATAAGCTTGTTGTCAGCCACAATTCACTGGTTGTCTATGTGTCTTTACACATTTACGTATTCAGCTACACTTTGAAAGACATCACTTATGAAATAATTGACATTACCTTGCCTCAGGCAACTGTAAACTGGAAAGATCTTTCTGAATCCTTTGTCATATTATGTAATGCATTTTTTTAGATCAATGTGCTGAATATGCAAAACACTCACAGTGTCCTTGTTTGTCAAAGAGTGGAAGAACTGTTAAAACAACTTTAAACAAAGAAACCAAGTCAAGTGATCAAGTGATATCTTACAATACAGTCAGATAAAATTCTGAAAAAATCAAAACATTTAAAGTTTGAGACTGAAGTTAAAACAGATTCCTGCAGACAATAAAAAAGTGTTTCGAAAATCCAATTTACATAAGTATTCAGACTTAGTTCTTTAACCACTTAGCACTTAGTTACAATGCATCTTTTGCAACAAGGCCAGCTTTAAACCTTAATGATCATACAAGTTTAGCACACTTTTTTTCTTTTGGGTGATGCTCCTAATTTTCCTGGCTATGTCTTATGGCCTCTACCACATTGGAGGCTTACTGACACAGCAATCTTCTCTCTAGGTCTCTGGATGCCTGTTTTAGAATGGTAAGTCAAAATCCAGGCCTTAATCCAATAGACAAGTGAACAGTTCATATGAGGAACCCATCAACTCCCAGAGCTGGAGAATCAGATTAACGTGTGCTACTGACAGCATAGCTTTCAGTGGTGTTTAATATGCATGCTTGAGAAATCTTCTTCAATTTACTTTAAAACATGTCAGTATTTTTTGGGTTTGAGAAATGTGTAGTTGCTGTCATTCTGAACAACACTTTTGAGTGTGCTACCCTGATCTTCAGTTCTTTCACTAGATTTTCAATTGGATTCAAGCTGGTGACTGAACAGGCCATTCTAGTTTTTTTTTTTCCTTTCTCCGAAACCAGTCCTGGTACATTTCTCTATTCATCCTTCCTTCAATTATATGACATTTCTACCTCCAAATTTCACTGTTGCTATGATGTTTTTGGGGTAATGTACAGCACTATTTCTCCTCCTGACATGGTATGTGCAATGACATCTAATTTTCTGAGTTCAATTTTGGTCTCATCTGACCAGACTATATTCTCCCTACCTTGCCTTGTCCAAATGTTGTGCAGCAAACTTTAAATGTTTCAACATGCCTTTTTTTTTAGCAGTGGAGTCATATGCAGTGAGTGTGCATAGTGGTCATGTCGGTTGAGTGCACTACTTATTGTTGTCTTTGAAACAACTGTACCTGCTAATTCTAGGTCTTTCTGAAGCTGTTCATGGGTGGTCCTCAGTTCCTCCCTCCTCTGTCAAAAATCTTGCAAAGACCACCTGGTCATGGCTGGTTTATGGTGAAAAGATGTTCTTTCCACTACTAGATTATGGCCCCAAATATGCTCACAGGAACATTCAGAAACTTAGAAATATGTCTGTAACCAGTGCCATCATTATGTTTTGTTGCTCTTGAGAAAGCTCTTTGCTTTTACCCATCATGAGATGTTTCTTGTGTGACACCTTGGTAATGAGAAACCTTTTTACTGGCCATCCATTATAAGCCGATAATAATTTGCAATGATAGGGGTCAGGATTGCTTTCTAAATACTGACAGATTTCAGCTTGTTTCTTGGCTTTGCATGCCTTTTTGCACCTCAGAATCAAGTAAACAGTGTCCAGGATTCTCTACAAAGGTCAGGTTGGTTGCAGGTTTAGTTCCAATTAAGCAAGAGCTTATATGAGCAACTATTTGATTTAATTGATTAAACAGGTGAAATCAAGAGTGATCTTACTTGCCGGAATTGAAAACCTAATGAAAACCTCAGCCAAAGTGACCTTTATGTTTGGATACCCTTGAAAAAGACTTACATCTTTCTTTGCTTTTGGGTTTATAAAAATCAGCAGGGCAGTCTCATGCTATATACTGCTGTTGAGAACATGTGAGTAGCTGTGTGCACAGTAATTCTGGCTCAAGAGCAGATTTTTGTGCAACTAACAGATGTATGTAAGGACATCTCTACAATGAAGATTATGATGATGATGGCGAGGCTAAGGAAGGTGCTTGTCATTATGATGACTGTGCCATCTGTGAAGACTACACAAGTCAAGTTGCTTCAGGTCTGTATTGTGTGTGTGTGTGTGTGTGTGTGTGTGTGTGTGTGTGTGTGTGTGTGTGTGTGTGTATGCAAGCTTGCTCAGAAGCACTGAGCACAAGAGGGTGAATTATTCAGAGGAACAGAGAGCCCAGCTCGAGATGTCTCCCTCAGAGGAGTGAAATTGGCTCTGAGGGAAACTGTATTGTCTGTATGTGTGTGTGTGTGTGTGTGTGTGTGTGTGTGTGTGTGTGTGTGTGTGTGTGTGTGTGTCTGTGTGTGTAATGTAGCAACAGAGAAGGAGACTTTCTCATAATGGGTGTCCTGTTTTGTTCCAGTGCAGTAGCGGCATGTGTTGGATGAGAAAAGGAGGAAACGGTCTGGTTCCTGCAAACCCCTCTGTGCCACTTTCTATTTGAGGAGCTTAAAGTGTTTTGCTTTGTGCCTTCTAACCTTGAGTGAGGAAGGACAGGAATGCTGCTTTTCATCCCCTCACACCTTTCTCTGCTGATCAGAGTGCAAGGCTTCGTTTCCTCACTCTGATAAATATTTGATGAGGGTTTTGTTCTGCGACACTTCCCTCTTGTTCTATCTCTTAGTTGTGGTCCCTTTTCTCTCTCTCTGTCCTTCTCTCACTTTATTAACCTCCTCCAGTCTCTCCACCTCTTTTTCTCTCTGTCTGTCTCTTTGTTAGTTTACTTTAGTCTTAACACTGGTTCTAGTTTTTTCTATAACTTATAGAAGTTGCAGTTATGATTGTTTTTAGGCCTTCAGTGAAGGCATCATAATTATCAAAAATGATAATGTTTGATGAAGATAATTCAAAAGATAAATCATGTTTGTGTGTAAACTTCGCATTAGATTTGGATGAGATTACTTTGAAAATCCAGTCACTTACTAATTGATATTTCATAGCAAAAGAAAAAGCAATTGAATGTAAATAAATTTGGATTAGCTGAAATCACGCATCGGCAATATTGCAGATTACATTAAAAATGCTGAAAAATATTCATTTTCCAAGCTGGGACCAGGTTATGGCTAAAGAGGTTAACTTACATTACATTTACATTTGCAGCATTTAGCAGACGCTCTTATCCAGAGCGACTTCCGTGTCTTGATTACAGGGACAGTCCTCCTGGAACTTGGGGTTAACAGTCTTGCTCAGGGACCCAGTGGTGGTAGTGCCAGAGGTGGGATTCGAACCTGGGACCTCTGGAGCCATAGGTCCGTAGGCAAGTACCCTACCACTAGACTTCCACTAACTCCTCCTGGGGGATCCCAAGGTGCTCCCAAGACTGCTGAGATATATATTCTTACCAGGGTGTCCTGGGTCATCCCCATGGCTTCCTCCCAGTTGGTCGTGCCCAGAGCACTTCCACTGGGAGGCATCTTAAACGCCAATGGATTCTCAATCTTATTCTTTTGGTCACTATCCGGAGCTCTTGATCATAGGTCAGAGCAGGAATAAAGATCAGCTGGTAAATTGAGAGCTTTGCTTTTTGGCTCATCAACCTCTTTACCACAACGGTATGGTACAGTGCCCCCATAACTGCCATTTGTCAAACTTTCACTCCATTTTACCCTCACTCTTGAACAAGATCATAAGATAATTAAACTCCTCCACTTGCTGGAAACTGCCCCAATGCATGCTGTAGGTCGCAGCCTGATGAAGCTAACAGAACCACATAATCCACCAAAAGCAAAGATGATAATACGCCAAAAGGCCCCATTTCTGCACATCCTCCAGCACCTAATAGGACTGGGGACAAGGGGTAGCCCTGCCAAAGTCCAACACCCACTGAGAAAGGGCTTGATGCTAAGCATATGGTCATAGGTCTCACTGTGTATACAGGAACCAAATGGATCGCAAAAGTATTCCTGGTACCCCATACTCCCACAGCAACCACCACAGAACCTTGCTAGTACACAGTAATAAGCGTTCTCCTGATCTACAAAGCACCTGTAGGCTGGGTTAGCAAACTCCCACGACTCTTCTAGTATCTCTGCAAGGATAAAGAATCGGTCCGCTGTTCCACAGCCAGGGTGGAATCCACATTTCTACTCCTGAATCCATGGTTTTATTATCGAAAGGGATATCTTTTCTAGCACCCTGGCATAAACCTTCCCAGAGAGGTTGAGTAGTGTGATAGCCAGCTAATTGGAGCACACCTTTTTCAAAAAAGGGGATCACCACCCCCCTCCCCAACATCAAAGGTACTGTCCCAGACACCCATCCTACATTGAAGAGGCATGACAGCCATGACAGCCCAACAATCTCCAGATTGTTCAACATCTCAACATTTCAGGACAAATCTCATACACCCCTGGCACGTTGCTGCTGAGGAGTTTTTTCACTGCCTCAGGGACCTTTGCCTGGAAAATGGGTGTATGGGTGGAAAATAGGTCCCTTAAATCCTCAAGTCCTGCCTCCTCCTTATAGAGGACATATCTGTAGGGTTTAGTAGCTCCTCCAGCTGCTCCTTCTACCATCCAAGCACCTCATCAGCTGAGGTCAGAACTTTCCCATCTTTGCCTAAAAAGCCTGGATGAGGCCCTGTCTGCCCTTCCTGTGTTTCCTGATGGTTAGCCAGAGCCTCCTCAAAGCCAACTGATATTTCTTCTCCACAGATGCTCCAAACTCATCCCATACTCATATATTTGCTTGCCTGTCTTCCATCACTGCAACCAATTTGGAATGCTAATACTTCACAGCCAAATCCAGAATTCCCAGGGCTAGCCAAGAACAGAAGAACTCCTTTAGTTTGATGGCTTCTTTCATTGATGGTGTCCAGCACCGGGTCTTTGGGTTGCCACCAGAACATGCACCGATAGCTGTCCAACCACAGCTCACAGCAGCTGCTTCAGCAGTGGACACTATGAATAGTGCAAATTCAGACTCCATGCCATATTTTTTTGCGCTGGTTTCCTTTAAAACAATATTTCCATGGACCAGCACAGAAACAGCTAAAAACGAGTGCATAAAAAAAAGAGTGCATAAAAAATGTATTCAAAATGTACTCATTTTTGATGCGCTGTTTCAAGTGATTGAGACAAGCATTTCTTCTATATAAAAGAGTCTTTAGACTCTGAAAATCAATAAAATATTTTTTTATCAGTATTTCTGGGCAGCCCTGTACCAAATGACCCACAGACCAGTGCCGGTCCTTGGCCCAGTGGTTGGGTACCACTGCTCTATGGTGTCTAGACAAATTCAGCATTTCAGTTTAACCATCAATATATTTAATTGGTAATAGTGGAATCAGCCTCTCTGTTACAATCTTCCGAATGTATCTCTAATCTTCAAGTGTTATAGCAATAGTTTAATAGCTAAGTAATGTTTAATGAGGTTTTTTTTTTGGTTATGTTTTTATATTAATATGTTATGTGTTAAACTAAAGGCCTAGTTCTCAAAGTTAGTGTATGCTACTTAATTATTTCATCATTGTTTATCAGTATTGCTCAGGGAGAAGCAAGTAAAATCTCTGTCAAACGAGCAGACGTAATTAATTCAGATTAAATAATGATGTAACTAAGAAATGAATTATGTAACTATGTAGTCATACTTAGATATTTACAGCAAAACAACATTGATGACTTTTGACTTGATTCGGTTAAAGCCCTTCAGATTTTCTTTTTCTAAGGGACTGCTCTGGTATGCAGTGTCAGCGAGTCCATCTCATCTCCTTCCAACACCCTGACCATAGAGCTTGTGATGCTTTCTGACAGAAGTGAAGGGGGGGTACAGTCCCAGTGAGGGACCCTGTACTCCTGAGGAAACGAGCTGCTCAAATATGCTCAACACTTCTTTGTGATGCACAGAGTGAGGCATCCTGCTGATACCAGGCTCAGGGAAGATTTACGATGCATTTTCATTACAGTGAAGCAAATAACTTTCCTTCCCAACTGACTGATTTAGAGAGTAATAGTGTATGCAGAGCTGTAAAGAAGAATAACAATTGAGAATTACAGTATATGTGTGTTAAAAAAGAGAGTAACACATGTAGTTATCAAAGAGATTAAAGAGAGTAACAGAGGGGCCGTGTTCTGAGCTGTAATCCTTCTGTACCTATGACTGTTTACCAGTTTAGCACTCTAACTTAATAGTCTTATGGAACACTAATGTTAGCTAATTGTAGGGCAAATCTGTATTTTATTTATTTTAATAACCCTATGTGTCACCAATTGCAATGTAGCCCACAGCCCTCTGAAATGTAGTAAACTGAACTGAATGTAACTGAACTGAATTAAAGTGAAAGTAAATGAGCTGCATTTAATTTAACTGAACTGCGTTTAAATAAATAGAAATGAATTGAACTGGGGGTGGTATGCTGGGACAATGTGTAGCCCTGTTGCGCCACAGCAAGAAGGTCCTGAGTTTGATTCCAATGGAGGCCTGGGTCCTTTCTGTGTGGAGTTTCTGTGAAGAGTTGCCTATACAACCTAGAAAGTTTTGTAACCAATGAATCAGAGTTGGGGCAGCCGTGGCCTAATGGTTAGGGTGTTAGCCACATGATCGGCAGATCGGGGGTTCGAACCCCTTCCCAATGGGTTGCCCTGAGGTACCCTTGAGCAAGGTGCCGTCCCCGTCCCGCTCCTCCCTGCGATGGGCTGGCGACCTGTCCAGGGTGCGTCCCCCGTCCTCGCCCTGTGTGCGCTGGGTTGGACACCAGCACTCCCCCGCGACCCCGTTTTGGACAAGCGGCAGATAATGGATGGATGAATCAGAGTTGTTTTATCATCGAATTATAAGATAACTTCAACAATATTGTTTATTATCCTAAAAGCATAGTTTCATTTTACTGCCCATTTAACATGGAGAGTATGTAAATATACAAAATGCTTGAACTTGTTAGTGGATGGCAGCCATAGTAGCATAATACTATTTTTATGAGATGAGCAGTGCTGACAGTTTCTTCCTGGGGGACTGTCTTCAGCCAAACAGAAAAAGACCCCCTTCATAGCTTAGATAGACTTCAGTTGTCTCAAATGCATGGGGCCAAAAATCCTGGCCCTCTGGTGAAAGCTGTGAGAGTAACTCAGAAAAATGACATGGACATGGTTTTGTGTGAAACCTTTGGACAGGAACAGCCCCATAGCACATTGGGTTATTTAAAAACGATACAGTCTAATTACTCAAGCCTATTCCATGAAACTGGGCCGCTCAGCACAAACCAGATGAATGGAGTTAATTGTCTTTTCAGAGCTGGTGCATTAGCTTGTGTATACAATGGCTTACATGACCACCAGCTCTGTAAAGGCATTCTGAGGGTAGTCTTTACTTCTTCAAGCACCCAAAGGTAGTTTGTAGCAAGGAGAGAAGAAATGGAAGATCTTCACAGCAGGGAGAGTGATCTGGCAAAGCCACATATGGGTCTTTGAGGTCTTTTGGTGTATTCAGCAAAGGAGTTCTTCAGCAATGTATCAAAGAAAAGGGTCCTTCTGAAAGGTTTTGTTCAGAGGATTCTCCACAGAGACTCTTACACATTTGAAGCTTATACTGAAGATAGTCCAACTTAGCTGAAGTCATTCAGAAAGCTTAGTTATTCTGTGTGTGTGTGTGTGTGTGTGTGTGTGTGTGTGTGTGTGTGTGTGTGTGTGTTTGGGTGGGGGTGGGTTCGTTGGGGGGGTAAGGAAGCATCCGTGCTGAAGCAAGAGGCGTGTTTACTCAGCTGACACACACACCAAGATCCATCACATCTCCTGCCGAGAAAGAAAGTGAGCAAGAGAAAAATATTTCTCTCACTGTCTCTCTCTCTCTCTCTCTCTCTCTCTCTCTCAACTCTGATGGGGGAGCAAAGTGTTGCTGAGGCATTTAAATGCCCAATCACCAAGCAGCATTTTGCCTGGCACTGTCGGTGTGTGTGCTTCACCTTTCACTTTGATGAATAATTCTTCAGACTTGACAAATGGAAAAGGACATACACACACACACTCAGTCTAGGCAACTGTTCCTCTTTTTCCAATGAGACTGTAGCCCTGGTGAACATATGGACAGAGAGATACAGTGTGGAGAAGAGACCACCACTGTCAGTCTCCACAGCACTTGCACACATGCATACACTAATGAAGAGGAGACTCAGAGAATTCTAGCTAAATTCAAATTGTCTGGTAAAAGCTAGAGTAAGAGACATAAAAGCATTTTTTTTTTTTTTAAAGAAAATCCAACTAAACAGAACACAAGCAAACCAGCAAACCATTCACCCTCTAGTACCTTGAAAATTATACATTTGTATGATGAGGAAATTAATACAAAGTGATTTCTTAATTTTTTACTTTCTGCTGGCACATTCATGACACAACATGTACACATAATGTAAAAAATCAGCTGGTGTTCACAAATGTAAATGTTTTGACATACCATGCATCATACAATTTTTTTTTTAGGCCTGATTGGAGAGTTCAAATATCTGCACTTGAATTGTAATGACATGCTGAATAGCAAGTTTATAGGTATGTTGAATCTTGTAGGAAGAGTTCATTTTTTAATTAAGGTGTTAAAAATGAACTTGAATAAGTATTTGTTAGATCTCCTTGGTTGTGTGCCAATTTCACACTCATATACGCACATACAGTATTTGGTCACATATCAAGCTTTTGTATTGATTATTTATTGTGTCTTTTTCTTTAAGATGCATTTACTCCCTCAAATAGAACTGTTTCATTAGTGAAAAATTATTCTCTGCAAAAATAAAAATGCAATTAAAAACAGGTGGTGGTGGTCAAGTGGTAGGGTACTTGCTTATTGACCTATGGCTCAAGGCGTCCCCAGTTCGAATCCCACCTCTGGCACTGGGTCCCTGAGCAAGACCCTTAACCCTGAGTTGCTCCAGGGGGAATGTCTCTGTAATTAGGACATGGAAATTGTTCTGGATAAGAGCGTCTTCTAAATGCAGCAAATGTAAAAGCTATTGTCACATTTTACAAGAAAAACATGATAAACATTAGGAGAGTTTTTGTGTTGAGCCTCCTTTTCAAAAATGTTTAAAGGCAAAGAATATTTTTTGGACATCTTCATTTCAGGAGACCCTGGAAAAAAAATTGTGGATTTGCATGCAACGTGGAAACAGCAAGACTGATGCAAATTGGATTTCACTCTCTAAAAGAGACACATCACATTGTGGCCAGGTGTAAAGGAAATGTAGATAAATCGTATGTGGATATTATATGGATATGAGGCCCATTCCAATATGACTGGAGCAGTGGTGAACAAATGGACAGAGATGACTTCTGAGAGTCTTGCCTTCTGATTAATTTTCTCTATAATAAGTATTTCTCTATAATTATTTCTTTAGGCTTCATTCTGAAGGCCATTCTGAATTCTGCATTTAAACACACATATCCAGAGTGACTTCCATTTCCTGACTACAGGGACAGTGTCCCTGGAGCAACCTGAGGTTAAGGACTTGCTCAGGAATTCAGTGGTGGTAGTGGTGGAGGTAAGATTTGAACCTGTGACCTCTTGGTCCATAAGCAAGTATCCTACCACTAGTTCACCACCACCCCACTAGACATCATCAATAAAAATTATTTCCTCTGTTCCAGAACTAGCCATGCAAAACCATGACACAACCTCTGTGCTTCACAGATGTTTACACTTGTAGGACTTGTCACCTATGACCAGATAGCCCAACAAGGATATGTACAAGGCCTCTCCTAGTGCATGCAAGAAAAGAAAATTCAGGCTCAGGTTTCAAATGTGTCAGTACCAGATGGTTTAGTGTGAGTCAGGTTGGCCCTCAAAGCCACAGTATGAGTTGAGTTCAGGCTTCAATTTCATACCAATGCAGACCTCATTATTTACCCATCATTGTGCTCTCAGTGCAACCTTGCACCCACAACAACAACTCTACCTAAAAAGCCTTCTCTATGCTTCCTGTGCCTGGCAGAATCTGACTACCTCTCTTCGTTAACCTGCTTTCTCCTTTCTCAGCCTCTGGATGAACGACGGCTGCCTTAATGATGCACATGGTGGCGTTTATGGGAAATAGATGAAGAGTAATACTCAAAATTGAAATCCTTTCACATTGCCTTGGCCCCATTTCACATAACGCTGATTCCATAATCTTTGCATGGCGATTAATCAGATGGGGCAAGGGCAGCAGAGCCGGCTGTAAAGAGTGATGGATGGGTCGGCAGGGTAGGGCTTTAAATGGGCTAACTTTTCACTCCTGTTGCATGTTCCTCATTTCCACATTTAACTTGACATCAGTGGTGATTAGTGGCTTTTGACTGATGGCAAATGATGAAGAGAGTGTGACAGAGAAAGCGAGGGAGAGGGGGAGAGAGAGAGAGAGAAAGAGAGAAACACAGAGAGACTGACTGACTGACAAGTGGGTAATGGTAATGGTGAGCAAAGAACTGGAAGAGAACAGTGAAAACTGTGTGTGTGTGTGTGTGTGTGTGTGTGTGTGTCCATTCTCATTACAGACTGAAGCCAAAGATCTAGAACGTCACCAACAATAATGCCACAGAAGACAAAAAGCATGTGGAAAGGTATGTCTTATCTTTGACAGAGCATAGAATGGACAGCAAGAGTGAGACTTTCCTGAGACCTATGATGTTTTCAGGGTATATTTTAGAGTTAGTTTTATGGACAGAACAGATAGGACAGCCTGGAAATTAAATTTCATACTCTTTCTTCCTCTTCCAGGTCATATTTCATAGTGGAAGTGATAACGCCTCGATACCAGAGTGATGAAGGAAAAAAACAAAAACAACCCTGACTACTGCCAATAATGTCAAATGAGAGATTAATTGAGTGAATCAAAGTTTTGTTCAAGGATCTTGCTTTTTTCAGTTTGTTTTTTTATTATTATTTTCTTTAGATACTTACACCTAATTGCAAACGCAACAACACAAACTGAAAAAAATGTTAACAATAACCTATATTAAATGGTAGGGAGGTAAAGTTTGGTATCACCGCATACCCTTTGGAACCCTGCTACATTAATATAACCATCCCACAAATGTCATAACAGATGTCATATGCTGCCATGATTTGTCATGACATATTATGTTTATTAATATAAAACTGACATGTTATGATGACCTGTAATAATCATGGCAGACACCTCAGTATTAAATGTCATGGTTTTAGACATAGTCATGACATTAAATGTAAATGTTTGCCATAAAATGGACATATTCAGAACAACAGCATGTGACATCTTCTACAACATGACATGATTATGTCAATATTATGTAGGAGGCTAAAGTTATACCAGCTGTTTAGAACCAAATGTTCCCATTTCTGATGCACTGATGACATGCTCATGGTCTTTGCTTCTTCACCGTTTTTTCCCAGCAACCAGGAGCGGAAGCACATGTGTCTCCAGGGCAACTCGTGTTCAGTGCATTATCCCCCCATAATTCCTCAAAATAAAAAGCCTTTTTCTTCCTGTCGCTGACAGGCACAGAATCAGAATGGATGTGGCCTATTCAGGGGCAGCTAATAATGAGCATAGAATAGAGCTTGTCTTTTTTCATTTGTCTCCTCTGATGAACTGATAAATACGCCCTGGCTTCCAGTGTGTTAGCTCCATTTGAATGCACTCAGGGTTTCTAATTTTTGCATATTGACTCACTCATTTAATAAAAAAAAATCCGTGCAGCTCAGGAGCTAGGACTAGAGTGAAAAAAGCACCTCCTCTTCCTGGAAAATGAACTTCAAAAGGAAATAAGGAAGAAGGCTTGGCAGATTTGTTTGGGTAGTCAAATGATGGGGTTCAGCCTCCTTGCCTCTGTGTATTGAACCTTGTGCTAAATTGTTTTTAAATGAGATTATGAGTGAGTGTTTGTTATTCTACCAGACAGGGAGCTGGTAATTTTGGCTACGTGCTGTGAGAGAAAAAGGTGAGCAAAAGGAATTGAATGGACTAAGATAAGGGCAGAGAGAGAGATGGAGGGAGAACTGCAGAGAGCTGAGAGGTGACCTAGAGGTGGAGAGTTAAAAAATTCCAGTTTTCCAATGGCTTTGAAGTTTAATTGGCCATTTCTTTCCAGACATGTGGGGAGCACAGGTTACGTTAACAGCTCTGTCAGCCCGCGGAGGGCCGCAGATCAAAGGGGCTGCACTGGACATCCAACCCATGGAGCGGGAGTGTTTATGAGTTTGTTTGTGTGTGTGTGTGTGTGTGTGTGTGTGTGTGTGTGTGTGTGTGTGTGTGTTTTCTCCTGTAGCAAAGCAACATGTGGGTCTGTGTAATGTAAGCTTTGACATAACCCTAATAATCTAAACCCACTTTTACTCTTGTGGAACATGATGAATACTATAAGCTGCTTTCAATAAAGGTGTCCCAAGCTAAATGAACAGTTGTTAAAGCTGGATGCCAAACATATGTTCTCTCATATGTTAGTATATAATCCTGGCATTATTAACAGGAGCTTCTACTTCAAGAATGCTATGTTACTAGCAAGATGTTGTGGACAGTAAAGCTGACTGACTCCAAAAGTAAGGAGAAAACTTGTTGGAGTGGTTAATTTTAATTTGTTAAGTGTATACCCAAGTGCAGATGGCGTGTTAAGTTATTTTAAAAAAAAAGAAACAAACTATAGAAAAGTTTCCTTAAAAAATAAGTAAATATAGGCATAATGATCAAAGCAGCATGGAGGTTTCAAACCAGACTCACGTAAGACATCTTCTCTTCCTCTTGTTTCCCTTGTGTTCTTTTTTTTTTCAATTCTTTTGTCACATCTGATTAACAATTTTTTGGCAATTGTATGAAAGAGGATGTCAAAGCATGACTGTTGTCATGCTGGGATCTCTTGGACTGCGCAGAATATTCATTATCCCTTCACAAGACCAAAGGCGATTTGGGAGTAAGACAGAGCCACTGCATGTTGAGATGCAATAAGAGTCACACAGAGAAAGAAAATGCTCATAATTAAGGTGCTTATCCAGTGCAGCAGGCTGCCCCTCACATTTAAAGCAAAAGAGGGGGAGAGATCAACTTCACTCGCATTAATCTCCAGTTTCATCAACCACATAAACACACACACACAAACTCACAGACACACACACGTGATCTCGCTGAAAGAGCCTGAAGTTGTAGGAAGAGGCCTTTTGAATTATCTTTTGGTTTGTGCTCCACACACTCACATTAAAACTTTGGGGGGTTTTTTCAGCACAGGCAATAAAAAAAAATGATAGTGAAACTTGTTGTGAGGAAACAGAAGAAGAATACCTGTTGATGCTACAGTGCTGTAAAATACACAGGCTGCTATTCTGACCAGGAACTGCTCTTTCTTTAATGAAGAAAGATAGTATGTCAGGGTTTGCAATAGCAGGAATGAGAAAGTGAGATAGTGGGACAAGGGAGGGAGAGATTTCCCTTAGTTGTGTCAATCAATTCTTCAGATAAGAGGGACAGCTGAAAATAGTTCGTTTTTCATTCTTCTTTTCACAGCTCCAGAGCACAATGATTGTTAAAAGCAAGCAAAGCACCAGCAACTCAGGCCTGAGACTATAGCAAGACATCATCTATCTGCATATGCCTACGGTGTTCACAAGAAATTAACCCAGCCACTAGACATGCACAAGCCAGTGTATTTCTTTTTGCGCTGGTCCCAAGGCCTGATAAATGGGGAGGGTTATGTCAGGAAGGGCATTTGGTAAAAAACCTTTGCTAAATCAATATGAGGACAATGAAAGTGTTCACGAGAAATTATGAGTGCACTGCTGGAGATTAAAGAACATGGAAAATTGTAGTACCTTAAAATTTGGTGTTTCTCAGCATTTAACCCATACACACTGTGCCGCAGACAATACATCCAGCAGCCTTGGAGCAGTATTAGGGATAGTTCCTTGCTAAAAGCTACAGTCATGTGAAAAAATTAGGACACCCTATGAAAGTATGTGTGTTTTGTAACATTTGTGGACATAATAATCTCAATTTTAACAATACTGGGAGATTTAAGTAATATAACTCAACAATTAAAACTGAAGAAAATACTTTTCAAAATTTTCTGTAAAAGCTAATTCTACAGAAATGCGATTTCTGGTGAGGAATAAATTAGGAAAGCCCCACCTTTATTCCCAATTAAAATGGCATTAATGGAATGGCTCAAATCACACACAGGTGTAGAACATCAGGTGTACTTGATTAGATCATACATCGGTACTCAGCATTTTGAAGGACGTTTGGCCTGTTTAAAACTCAGACGTTTAGTTTGGTGTGCTCCTAATTATCTGGACACCTGAACAGAGTAGATGTCTGGCATAAACCAAATAAAGCATTCCAGGAAAAGAACCTCATACATACTGTGAAGCATGGAGGTGGAAGTGTCATGGTTTAGAGATGCTTTGTTGCAGCAAAACCTGGCCAGCTCACCATCATAGAATCCACCATGAATTCTAACGTGTATCAGAGGATGCTTGAGGAACAAGACTGAAACTGAAGCGGAACTGGACCCTGCAACATGACAATGACCCAAAACATACCAGTAAATCCACCAAGGGCTGGCTGAAAATTAAGAAATGGAGAGTCCTGAGCAGTGGCTGAGTCAAAGCCCAGATCTTAATCCCTTTGAGCTGCTGTGGAGTGAGTTGAAACAGACTGTACACACAAGAAACCTTTCAAACATCTCACAGCTTAAAGAATTCTACATTGAGGAGTGGGGAAAACTTTCCTCAGACCGATGTCAGAGACTGGTAGCTGGCTACAAGAAGTGTCTCTCTGAGGTTGTTTCTGGCAAAAGGGGTAACACTAGCTATAAGGGGGTAGGGTGTCCTAACTTTTTCCTCAGTTAGAATACACATTTTTGTTGATATCTTTTGCTTAATGAATTAATCAAGGTAAATTTTTGTTGTTTACCTGCAATTAAATCACTTTCTTTTCCAGAGATAAATAAAAACAAGATTAGACATGGATTTGTAACCATTTCTTAATAAAGAACTGAATATTTAATTGGGTGTCCTAATTTTTTCACATGAGTGTACCTCAGTGCAACCTTCTGATCTGGGACTTGAACCCAAGACTTTCTGATCATGGTGCCTATTCCCACTAGGCAACTGCTGCCAACACTGGAACTCCATTTAAATATAACAATGCTAATACTGTTATCAAATTGGATCCATATTTGCATTTCAGTGCAATATTATGTATGTAATTTTTCTCTTGGCATTTGTACCATGGAATTTTGTGGGTGTTATAATCTCCCATGATATGCTACTAAAGAGTAGTGAAAAGGAACAACCTGCACAAGTCACCAGTCCATTGTGGAGCAGAACAACAGAAAAACACAATCATGCACACCTAGGGGACTATTTAACATGTTCAGTTGACCTGATATGCATGTCTTTAGATATTGAGAGGAAACCATAGCACGTGGAGGAAACCTAAGCATACATGCACTTACTTGAAAGAACCCAGGACAGTAGGCAGCAGTGGTGACCTAGTGGTGGCCCATGATTGGAAGATTGTGGGTTTGAATCCCTTACCAGTAGGTTGCTCTGAGGTACCCTTGAGCAAGGTTCTGTCCCCATCAGTGCTTTCAATAGCTGCCCCCTGCTGCACGTGTGTGTGTATGGGTTAAATGCAGAGGTGTAATTTTGTTGTGTTTCACTGTATACTGTGCCGTGTTTCACAATGACAAGAATGATCACTTTCAAATGAAAATTGTGACTGCTGAGCCAGTAAACACAATTTATTTATTGCACATTTTTTGCCTAATTCAGTCAACTAAATAGTTCTAGTAAAGTAAAACACTAACAAGAGAGTAAGGATCAATTTCTGTCACAAAAATTAATTGGGAATGTAATTTAATCAAATCAAATTCACTGGGTTATAAGAAAGTTTCTTCAAAGATAAGTATCCTTTTTTTAAGTTACTTCATCTTAAAAATTACACATCTTTATTTACAGGGTATTCGGCTACATATGCAACTTCTAACAGCCAAAAAGACCATAGTAAACTGGCAGCGAAATGTTGACCCTAGTGGTCTGGCGCCCTCTGGGTAGCTTGCTGTTACACAATGACCATGCACTGGCTAGAAATCACCTGTATGCTATTTTTAACCTTCTTGTGCTCTTCAAACCTGCTAGTCTATAACTCTTTTCTTCTGGTGTCCTAAAAGACACCTTTTTATTTTATAACATTTTGTGGAGGAAGAGTTCTCAAGGCTTCCTAATGTTTTTGGCTCTCATTTTCAGTCCAATCCCTGTACCTGAACAGTTTCAGGTGATGTTTCTTGTCTTTTAAGCTACATATATACATATATGACCTATATATCAATCATTCAGGCATAAAAAGTAATCTATCTCAAGCCATGAAGCAGCGAAGAAACAAGAGCAGATGACTTTCAGTGTACTATGAATAGTACACTGATGATGCTGCATGTGTGGTGGAAACCTCTTGGTCTAGGCACAAGGGCTCTTAGGTCTATGTGTGTGCCTTCCTTGTCCATATGTTTTTTGTTTATCCTGTGCTTTTGTTTTTGTCCATACTCCACCTTAGTCCTACCACAAGGTGATTCTTGTTCAGATTATTCTTATCCATGTCTCAGCCCTTGCCCCAGTTGTGTTTTTAATCTTGAGTTATACACTCTGTACACTATCATTAAACAATTGAGTATTTTGACCATATCATTATTTTTCTGCATATATTTAAACTCCAAGCTGTATCAGCTTGAAAGGTAATTGTATTTAAACAGATCAGGTGACATGTATTTGTTTAATGAGGGAGGGTATTGCCTAAGGAGATCAACACCCTATATCAAGGTGTGCATAATTATTCTTTTCCTCAGGCAAAATTAGCCAAAAAAGAGATATGTCTATCAAATAGATACAGCACTCTTGAAATTGATAAGATATTGGGGTGTGATCACAGAACCATCAAAAGGTTTGTTGCAAATAGTCAACAGGTTTGCATGAAAAGTGTTGAGAAAAAAAAAGATGCAAAAGGATTTGAGGATTTGAGAAGAATCAAACATGAAGCTACCAGAAACCCATTATCCTTCAGCGTTGTCAAATGTTTCATGGACTGATGAGATGACAGTGACTGCAGATGGACCAGATGGATGGGCTCATGGCTGGATCAGTAACGGGAAGGTGCAAGGAGGAGGTGAGTTACTTGGATGGGCTGGTATTATTAAAGATGAGCTAGTTGGACCTTTTTGGATTGAAGATGGACTCAAAATTAACTCCCAAACCTACTGCCAGTTTTAGAAGACACTTTCTTCAAGCAGTGGTACAGGAAAAGTCTGCATCTTTCAAGAAGACCATGAATTTTATGCAAGACAATGCTCCATCACATGTGTGGAGGTACTCCACTGTGTTGATCATTGGCAAAGACCTCAAAGATGAATAGAACAATGACATGGCCCCCTTCCTCACCAGAGCTAAATCCTATTGAGAACTTGTGGGCTCTTCTAAAAGAGAGATTTACAGGAAAGGAAAACAGTCCACCTCTCTGAACAGTATCTGGGAGGCTGTGGGTGCTGCTGCACAAAAAGGTTGATCATCAACAGATCAAGAAATTGACAGACTCCATGTTTGTTTATTGTATTCACTTTAATAGATGAAAAATTAAGTGAGATTGGAAAAATTTTAGTTTTTCAATTAGCATATTAAATCTGCAAACATATGTATCCCCCTGAAATATGCACCTGAAATATGCATCAATATGGTTTCCTTTGTAAACCATTCAGGTTTCAGGGTTATTAGCATTTTAGACTGACTGATAGCACTCTATTTGTTCCATATTAAAATGAATCCTCAAAATATTCACTTGCCTAATAATCGTGCACACAGTGTACACCCATTTGTCCTGGTCATTGCTGGTTGATGTTTGATGTTTTGTTGTTTCTTTTGGTGCTGTTGTTGTTTTACGTCTTTGTTTAGTTGAGTCTTTGTTTTCTGTATTTAGTTTTAATAGTGTCCACTCGCTCCTACATCCAGTCGTTCCCACTCTGATAGGCACCTTGTGTCTTTAGGCAGTCTGTAGCCAGTTGCAGTAAAATATTTGTTCTAATCCAAAATGCCAAATATAAGACCATTTGACAGTATTTGTTTTAACCAACAAGGTGATTCAATGACAAAAAATTAAGAAATAATGAGTGGTGCGAGATTTTGTACAGTGTGTCTCTGTGTCTTTTCCTCAACCTTTCTTACTTGTTTGGGGGGGCATGACTGATCAGTTCCTTTGACTTTCATGACTGCTCCTTTGTGCCAGAGGAGTTTGAGTTAGCGTGTCGGCTGCAAATGACTTAGTAGTCTGTTTGGGAATGGCTAGATTTAAAGCCTATATTTCAAAACACAGGATGGAGGGGGAAGAGAGGAAGACTGCACCTCCGAGACACACTCACTGGCTCAGATTTACTCACACACACACCCCTTTTGGCCTGAAGCTAGTCTCATAATAGCTGCAAGAGAGCAGAGGGCATTACGACAAGGCACACCACAATTTACTCAGGGAGGAAACTGAGTGTTTCATTTTGGTTTGTGAAGCTTGTGTGATAGATCATTCAGCAAGTGATTTAGACTCTTTGTGCTTTTTACATTTGCTCAAGTAAAACACCTCATGTAAAACACTCAGCTCTTTATTTACTTTTACTTACAGTAAGCCATAAATAAAAACGGCAGTGGATTTTCTAACCAGATTGTTTAACACAGTCTTGGAAAGTGAGAGGATGACATATTAGTAGAGGAGAAGTATGCTAGTAATTGTTTTCAAGGATAAGGGTGATGTTCAAAGCTATAGTAACTACAGAGGCATAAAGTTGATCAGCCACATCATTCTGATCCAAGCAATGGGAAAAAGTAGTGGAAGCTAGGTTAAGAAAAGAGGTGATGATTAGTGAGCAGCAGTAAGTTGTAAGTCAGTTTTTTGCTGAAGAAAGAGCGCAACAAATGCTATGTTTGCTCTTAGGGTGTTGATGGAGAAGAAAAGGTCAAAAGGAGTTGCATTGTGCCTTTGTGGACTTCGAGAAGTTTTGGAGGAGTTTTGGTTTTGTATGAGAAAGTCAGGTGTGGCAGACGTATGTGAGAGTAGTTCAGGATATGTATGAGGACAGTGTGACAGTGGTGAGGTCTGTGCTTGGAGTGTGGAAGAGAAGTGAAGAAGTGAATTCAGGCAGGTAGGAATAGCTGGAGATGAATGGCAGGGATTATAGGATTATATTGGGATAAGAATGCTGAGGATGGAGCAATCAGGAGAGAGGAAAAGTAGAAAGGAATAGTAGAAAGAGATGTCAGAGGTCATGTGGAATACACACCTTAATTTGTGTCAGCATAAAGAAGACCAAAATAAACAAATAATAATTTCATTTTACACATACTATTACAAGTGAAAAAAAAATGTGAATCTAGATAAGAGACTAGATAAGAGATTAAGATAAGCATCAAAAGGGGTAATCCCAAAGGAAATCCATGTTTCATGGGATGAATTTAACTTTGTTTTAAAGGAAATACATCAGATCTCAATACTGTGTAAAAGGAAAGTCTGCATTATTTCTTGTCCACCTCCATTTGGAGAAAATATATTAATTTTATTTTTCATTAATTTCTAGAAATGAGAAAGGGCTTCTTCACAGACAGATTGGTGGAGGAAAACTGTAGGAAAATGGTGAGACATTACACTTCTCCTACGTAAATGTTATGATGGGCTATATATTACTAGTGGAGTCAATGCAAAGGAGTTAAGTCAGGTGTTAGATACTTTAGGTGAAAGTGACTATTCTTGTCATTGTGAATACACAGCACAGCACACAAAAAATGACACCTTTGTTTTTTCCCCATACATGCGCAGCACGGGGCAGCTATTGAAAGCCCCCAGGGAGCAGTGACAGTACATTGCTCAAGGGTACCTCAAGGCAACCTACTAGTCTGGGATTCAAACCCACATGATCCTAGGTCCAATTCCCTAACCATTGTTGTAAAAATGGGAAAAATTCAATTTTGGAGCTTGAAATTCTCTTTTTGCTTGGGTTCCCTTGTTATTATGAGTCAAAAACCTTTTCTGGTGCAGGCTTTTTTTGTTGCATGGGAAGGTTAAACAAAAGAGTGGAGCAGAACACCATTCTGACCCAAATTGTTTTATTCATTCAGCACAGGCTAAACATGAGTATGTAGCCAAATGTTTTTACAACAATGTTAGGTTACTAAATAGTGATTTGGGCTAAAGATCTCACCCTTCAGAGTAAGCAGCTGCTCTAAAGGCCTGAATGTTTGTTCAGGGTATTAGCTCACTACCTCTAAAATGAAGTCATTGATGGAGCAGTAGTGGCCTAGTGATTATGGACTTAGGCCTCAGGACCAGAAGGTTGGGTATGAATCCCAGACCAGTAGGTTGCCCTGAAGTACCCTTGAGCAAAGTATCATCCCCATCACTGCTCACCGGGCGCTTTCAATAACGGCCCCCTGCTACACGTGTGTGTATGGGTAAAATGCAGAGGTTGACTTTCGTTTTATCTGAGTTTGCTGTGCTGTGTTTTACAATGACAAGAATAGTCACTTTCACTTTCTAATTTTCTTTTTTTTTGAGCTTGCCACAATGTCAGTCAGAAGTCGCCAAGAAATTTAGAAAACACAAGTGTTTAAGCCTTACGGACAGTACGGCCGCCATCTGCCCTTCACACTGACACATTTGATCTCACCCCAAGGTCTGTTGAGAACACAAGATGGCGCCCTTTACTCTGGAATATAAACTCGACAACCGCGGGAAATCTGGGGCTCCGTTCCAAATGGCATACTAACATACTGAATAAGTATATAAAAATAGTACACAGTAAAACTTCATTCAACAGTACATGCTTTGGAGTGCAGTTAGGCTTTTCTGACGATAAATTAGTTTACTGATTGTGTCTCTTCGTTATAAAGCTCCAATTAGTGTAGAAAACATTTTGTCAGGTATGTTTGAAGCGTAATGGTTCGTTTAAATTGTGTATTTGCATGGCTGAGCTCGGTTTCTACAGTGATGAACGGAGCAACCTTTTATTAGCACTCACTTCATGGTGCCTGTTTACTGGCTCTCATTTCACTACAGGATTATATTTTTTTACTTCATTACTCCTGGTTGCTTTTATTTTTTTAAGTTAAAAGAGTTACATTTTCCTCTGAGCATTGCTACAATAATGACAGTAAATAAAAATGCGTTTCATTGGTTTAGCCAAGTCAGTCACTGGAGCCGCACTCTTCTAAGTGTATATGTGTGGTGTGGAGGTGGACCTGAGGGGGATCTGCTTGTGGGAGGCACATTAAGGAGTGTTACAGAACTTTAAAAAGATTTCTTCTCAACAGTACATTAAGAAAGATAACAATGTAATGTTTAACAGTGGCACTGATGAAAAAACAGGAGGCAGAGCTGGAGATGGAGGCATTAGGGGCAGCGGTGGCCTAGTGGTTAGGGAGTTGGTCCGTATTGGAAGATTGTGGGTTCGATTCCCTCACCATTAGGTTGCCTTGAGCAAGGTACCATCCCTGTCACTGCTCCCTGGGTGCTTTCAATAGCTGCCCACTGCTGCATGGTGTTTGGGTTAAATGCAGAGGTCCAATTTTGTTGTGGTTCACTGTGTGCTGGGCTGTGACCTCGCAATGACAAGGGCTTTCACTTTAAAGGTGCTGAGATTTTTGTTGGGTGTGACAAGGATGGATTAGAAAATAGTATATTTGAGTGGTAGCTCAGGTTAGATGTTTTGGAGACTAATTTAGAGAAGCAAGTTCAAGGAGAAGAGTGGCTGGAGTGATCTGTGACAGACGGGTACCAGCAAGAGTAAAAGGGAAGGTTAACAGGACTGTAGTGAGACCAGCTATGTTGTATGGGTTGGAGATGGTGGCATTGACAAAAAAACAGAAGGCAGAGCTGGAGATGGAGGAATTAAAGATGCTGAGATTATCGTTGGGTGTGACAAGGATGGACAGGATTAGGAAAGAGCATATTAGAGTGATAGCTCAGGTTATGTTTTGGAGACACATTTAGAGAAGCAAGTTGCGTTGTTTTGGACATGTCCAGAGGAGAGACGAGGATTATATTGGGAGAAGGACGTTGAAGATGGAGCTACCAGGAAAGAGGGAAAATGGAAGACCAGAAAGGAGGTTTATGGATGGGGTGAGAGAGGACATGCAGGTGGTCGGTTTAAAGGAAGAAGATGCAGAGGACAGGAAGACACTGAGACTGATGATCCGCTGTGGCGACCCCTAAACGAGAGCAGCTGAAAGAAGAAGAAGAAAATACATATTATTACCACTACCTTTGAACAGATGTGAAATGTTTGAGAAAACAAACAACCATGGCTTTAGGGATTAGGGACTAGAGTCTCAGATGAGAAGCTTACCCTGATGATGATGATGATCTCAGGTTCAGATCCCAGGCCAGTAGGTTGCCCTTGAGCAAGGTACTGTTCCCATCACTGCTCCCCGGGCGCTTTCAAAAGCTGCCCTCTGCTGCATGTGTGTGTATGGATAAAATGCAGACATTGTGTTTCACTGTGTGCTGTTTCACAAAGACTTTCACTAAAACTTATGTGTTAGTAAATGGTAATTTGGGGTTGAGGGTCTTGCTCAGGAACCCAGTGGTAGTGGTGCTAGAAATAGGTTTCGAACCTGCAATTAAGTGTCCTAGCACTAGACCACTATGGGTACTGTAGTCACTGCCTTTGTAACACATTACTGCTGCTCTCTGTCACTTTACTACCAACAGTGTTTCACTTTTACAGTTAAAAGTTGATGTTGTAAACTCAGCATGCACCTTGTTGCAGTATTTCCACTTTAAGTGCTACTTTAGCGCAATGAACCACTTAATATACAGTTCTGTGCAAAGGTTTTAGGCAGGTGTGAAAAAATGCTGTAAACAATGCTGTTGAAAAATGAATATTTTTCTTTGTTTCTTTATTTTTCTTTTTTTGTTTACAGCATTTTTTCCACACCTGCCTAAAACTTTTGCACAGTACTGTTGTACAGTACTATATATATATATATATATATATATATATATATAAATAATGATTGTTTATTTTTATCAATTTACAAAATGCAAAGTTAGCGAACAAAAGAAAAATCTAAATCTAATCAATATTTGGTGTTACTACTTTTTGCCTTCAAACCAGCATCATTTCTTATAGGTACACTTGCACAAAGTCAGGGATTCTGTAGGATTATAGTTGATGTATGATCAACCAGTTTTACCAAACAGGTCCTAATGATCATCAATGTCACACGTAGGTTGAAACACAGTCATGTTTGGAACAACTTACCAGCCGAGTTCCTTCAAAAACTATGTACCAAGAATTGATGCTGTTTTGAAGGCAAAAGGTAGTAACACCAAATATTGATTTGATTTAGATTTCTCTTTTGTTCATGCATTGCATTTTGTTGATTGATGAAAATAAATGATTAACACTTCCATTTTTGAAAGCATTCTTTGTTTACAGCATTTTTTCACACCTGCCTAAAACTTTTGCACAGTACTATATATATTGGTCTGTCCACAGAATGTAGGATGGTGGAAGAAAAGGGGAAAGTGAGCAGGGCCAGTAAATAGAGATAAAAAATGTTGTCAAAGCCTAATAAAAAAACATGAATAAATATATAAACATAAATAAATAATACAATACTTATTATTTTACAGGGTCTATATATACACACACACATATATATATATATATATATATATATATATATATATATATATATATATATAGGCTTTGACTACATTTTTTATCTGTATTTACTGGCCCTGCTCTCTTTCTCCTTTTCTTCCACCATCCTCCGTTCCGTGGACAGACCAATCAATGGTGGAATAAATTGAAATGGACTTAAAGGGGCATTTTTGTAGCATGAGCACAGGTAATGTTAGGATTCAAGTACAGACAAATCATGGGGCCAGGTGCATAAAACATGCTAAGGTGAAAAATGAAACATATCTGTATTTCAGTCCTGGTTTTTGGGAAAGTGGGTGAAACTTGAATACAAAGTCAGTTAGATCATCGTCAGTGGAGATGAACATTGCACTGGCATTAGCATAAATGGATTATCGATTTCCACTGATGTTCACCTTCAATTCTGTCTCACTGAATTGGCTAGAAGGGGACTGAAAGGCCAGTGGGGATGAGGCGGTAGTCTTACAGTCACTGTCTTTAAAGACAGTAATGAGGATGTGACCTTTCAGTGTGATCTTCCCTCTCCCCTCCCCACCATGACCCTCACCTCTCTCTGTTACCCTCTTTCTGTGCATGTACACAGAGAAATAGACATACACACACATACACACATACATACACACACACACACACACACACACACACACACACACACACACATAGCCCTTGATGTCATCTACTCCATTTTCTGTGAGGGTCATCTTTTATGACATGTCTTTGTAGAAATCATTTATTTTTTTGACAACATTGCTTTTTTGACAGGAACTGTGATGTGGCAGTCAATATAATTACATATCATAATTGTGGCAAACAGCTTGTAAAATCCTTTTTATTGGTACACATATCACTTTTTTGATAAGGCCATGGTACATTTAACAAACAAAATTAGAAAACAAGAGAAGCATCTGAATTCTTTACATTGGCCACATAGTAAACCCCTGCAGGTTACTCATTCTCCAAGCTAAAAAAAATATATAAAAAATTGTACATTTTTGTCATATTGCCCTACACTCGTGTGTCCCTTTGCCAATTCAGGGACCAGGAGAAGAGTGTGTAGACTTGACGCAAAGAGGAAGTGGGATCAGTAAATAACAATCACCCAAGGGGATGTGTCTGGGGTGCCTCCTCATCTGGCCTCTAGTCAATTTAATTTAAATGTAAATTTCAGGGATGCGTGGTGTTAAAAGGCTTATATTAGCAAAAAAGGAGAAAGTTAATGAATGTATTTCAGTTTCTGTTACTGCGCTGCCTCTCTCATTTACCTCCTAGCAATATATTGGCTGGGCTGTTAGCAGTTGGAACTGGGGTGATATACATATTCTTTAAGAGCCCACCCTTCCCCACACACACACACACACACACATACACACACGTACACATACAAATACAACATTTAAAGAACCCTTTCAATCTCCCATTCAGTTTCTCATATCTTGTTATATATTGAGCCTATGCAAGGTTGGCTGGGAATTGGTTTGGTTGCAGATGCTGCCTCCACTGCTATTTAGATAACAGCCTTAATAAACTAGCAGGGGTAAGGGAGAGAGAGTTAGAATGGGGGAGGGCAAGATTGAGAGTGAGGTGGTGAACAGCCTTATGGGTAGTCAGGTCGGTTAACATTCAGTCTGCATACATGTGAATTGCAGAGCAGGACTTATTTAAAAGCGATGAAAAACCTTCCAAATAGACAGCCAGCAGAAAGAAACACTCAGCTACCTTGGGAAGAGAATATTCACTGCCCCCCACACACAAAACATACACAGAATGAATGAATGGTGGAGCTTGTTAAGAACATGACAAGTTCATTATATGAGTTCAACATCTCTTGAAGACATCCCTTTGATGCTAGTTGTTACTAATTTCACTTGTATGTCAAGTGGTAACAAGTAAATGTAACATTACTAGTTTCATTTCCAACAATGCTATCTGAGTTGACTAAAACTGATTTTTCAGGCAGTTATGAATACCTAGATATGTGGCTACCTCACAGCTATCTCACTTTTAAAAGTAAAACGCAGCAAGATATTCATTCTATATAGAACATCAACAATAACAGACAAATGCTAAGACACTTATGTATAACATTTCTCTTGGCATTTTTGTAAAAATGGATGTAAACAAGACAAGAAATAAGAATACACAACAAAAAAATTTAATAAAATTATAGTTAAATCTAAAATAAAAACAGATTATTTTTGAAGGACACTAAAAACAAAATTGGTGAGAAATTAGTATATACACTGCCCATCCAAAAAAAAGTCACACACTCTAATATTTTGTTGGACTGCCTTTAGTTTTGATTATGGCACACATTAACTGTGGCATCACTTCACTTAGCTTCTGCAATGTCACAACATGTATTTCTGTCCAGAGTTGCATTCATTTTTCGCCAAGAACTTGTAGAAATGAGGGGAGTGGTGGAATGCGAAATTTGCTGCACAAATTCTTCTCCAGCACATCCCAAAGATTCTCAGTGGGGTAAGGTCTGGACTCTTTTGCAACTTGATCCCAGTGAATCCTGGCATTGTCATCTTATGCCCGTGCCTTTAGGGAAGAAGAAAGTCACTGATGGAATAACCTCATCATTCAGTATATTTAGGTAGTCAGCTGACCTCATTCTTTGGGCACATAACATTGCTGAATCTAGACCTGACCAACTGCAGCAACTCCAGATCACAGCACTGCCCCCACAGGCTTGCACAGTAGACACTAGGCATGATGGATGGATCGCTTCATGAGCATCTCTTCTTACCCTGATCCGCCCATCACTCTGGAACAAGGTAAATCTGGACTCATCAGACCACATGACCTTCCCTTGCTACAGAGTTCAGTCTTTATGCTGTTTAGTCCCAATCTTTTGAGTTCCCTTCACATTGTGTGTGTGGAAATGCTCTTACTTTACATTTACATTTGCTGCATTTAGCAGACGCTCTTATCCAGAGTGACAGGGACAGTCCCCCTAGAGCAATTCAGAGTTAAGGGTTTTGCTCAGGGACATAGTGGTGGTAGTGCCAGAGGTGGGATTCGAACCTGGAACCTCTTCAGCCATAGGTCCATAGGCAAGTATCCGACCACTAGACCACTGCCACCATTATTACAAACTGGAAAATTACTTTCTTTACTTTCAAAGCTATGAGTTCTGCTTTTGTTTTTTTTTTATGATTTGATTTCACCAAAAGTTTATGTGATTACCAATCATGGCCATTCAAGATTTTTTTCCGATCACATTACTTTCGTGAAGACTCACTATCCTTCCCCACTATCCAGTTTTTAATAATGTGTTGGATAGTTCTTAACCCAGTTTTATTAGTTTCAGCAATCCCCTTAGATGTTTTCTTTGTTTGATGCATTGCCAGTAATTTGACCCTTCTGAAACAGATCTTTTCCACAACATTGTTGCTTAAGTAATGAGAAGCTACTCGCTGCATCAATTAGGGTTAAATAACTTATTGCCAGCTGAAACATAATCATCCATGCAATAATTATCCAATGTGAGGCTCTTACCTATTTCCTTTGTTAAATCCAGGTGGTGACTTTTTTTGGACCGGCAGTGTACATACATATATGCATATGATTACCAACCGAGACACTAGGGATGCACAAGCCAGTGTATTTCTTCATGCCGGTCCCAAGCCTGGATAAATGGGGAGGGTTATGTCAGGAAGGGCATCTGGTTTAAAATTTTGCCAAATCAATATGCGGACACAACCTACCATACCTGATCAAGGCGAGGGTTAACAACAACTGTCACCAGTGTTAGCGCAGGGTGCTAGTGGAAATTGGGTTACTGTTGGTCAAAGGAGAAGAAGAAGAGGAAGGCATATCCAGAGGCAGGAGGAGAGAAGGAAAGGGAGGGGAGTGGACGTGAGGTTAGGAAATTTGAATGTTGGCAGCATGACTGGTAATGATGGAGAGATGGAAATGGCTGTAGTAAATACTTATTTAAAGAAGAGGGAGGAGAACAGGGTGATATATAAGAGTGGAGGAAGATGCACACAGGTGGATTATATCCTTTGCAGGAGGGTGAGTCTGAAAGAGTGGAGACTGCAAAGTAGTGACAAGGGGAGAGTGTAGGTAAGCAGCATAGGATGGTGGCCTGTAGAATGACCTTGGAGGTCAAGAAGAGGAGGAAAGTGAGGGCAGAGTCGATGGTCAAATGGTGGAAGCTGAAGAAGGAGGACTGCAGGGTGGAATTCAGGAAGGAGTTAAGACGGGCACTGGGAGGTGTTGAAGCAGCCAGATTGCTGGGAAACTACTGCAGAAGTGGTAAGGCAGACAGCTAGAAATGTACTTGGTTTGACATCTGGAAGGATGAAGGAGGATAAGGAAACCTGGTGGAGGAACCCTGAAGTCCAGGAGTGTATACAGAAGAAGAGGCAAATGAAGAAGTAATGGGATAGTTGGAGAGATGAAGAAAGCAGAAAGGTGTACAAGGAGATTAATCGCAGGGTGAAGAAAGCAGTGGCAAAGGTTAAAGATAAGGTGTATGGTGAATTATATGAGAGGTTGAACAGTAAGGATTGAGAAAAGGACCAATATTGATTGGCTAGACAGAGAGACAGAGCTGGGAAAGATGTGCAGCAGGTCAGGGCGATTAAGGATAGAAATGGAAACGTAATCACAAGTGAACAGTGTGTTGAGCAGATGGAAGGAGTATTTTAAGTGGTTGATGAATGAAGAGAATGAGAGAGAAGATTGGATGATGTGAGGATAGTGAACCAGGAAGTGCAACAAATAAACAAGACAGAAGTAAGGACAGTGATGAAGAGGATGAAGAATGGATACCGGTGGAAGCATGGAGGTGTTTAGGAGAGATGGCAGTTGAGTTTCAGACCAGATTGTTTAACGCAATCTTGCAAAGTGAGAGGATGCATGAGGAGTGGAGACAAAGTGTACAGTACCGATTTTCAAGAATAAGGGTGATGCACAGAGCTGTAGTAACTATAAAGGGATAACGTTGATCAGCCACAGCATGAAGTTAAGGGAAAGATTAGTGGAAGCTAGGTTAAGAAAAAAGGTGATGATTAGTGAACAGCAGTATGGTTTCATACTGAGAAAGAACACTACAAATGCAATGTTTGCTTTGAGGGTGTTGATGGAGCAGTACAGAGAAGGTCTGAAGAAGCTTTCCCCGTTGACTTGGGGAACGCATATGACAGGGGTAGTGTACGCATAGAGAGGAGTAGTGGTTTTGTATAAGGAAGTCAGGTGTTACTGATGATATTTTGATATGTAGCAAGCACAGGGAGCAGCTTGATGCGAGCCTGGAGAGATAGAGATATGTTCTAGAGAGGAGAGGAATAAAAGTAGACAAAGACAAAATATATGAATGTGAATAACAAGTAGAGTTGTTAGGATGCAAGGAGTAGAGGTGAGAAAGCTGGATGAATTTAAATACCTCAGATCAACAGTTCAAAGAGTGATGGTGAGTGTGGAAGAGAGAAAGAGAGGAGAAGAAGAGAGTGCAGGCAGGTTGGAATGGGTGGAGAAGAGTGGCTGGAGTGATCTGTGACAGACGGGTACCAGCAAAAGTAAAAGGGAAGGTTAACAGGACTGTAGTGAGACCAGCTATG
The DNA here is from genome assembly GCA_017165825.1 of Hepsetus odoe. Classification (NCBI taxonomy): domain Eukaryota; kingdom Metazoa; phylum Chordata; class Actinopteri; order Characiformes; family Hepsetidae; genus Hepsetus; species Hepsetus odoe. The sequence continues at coordinate 7,340,806 of CM029374.1, read as the reverse complement.
TTTTATGGGTTGGTTACAGTGGCACTGACAAAAAAACAGAAGGCAGAGCTGGAGGTGGAGGAATTAAAGATGCTGAGATTATCATTGGGTATGACAAGGATGGACAGGATTAGGAAAGAGTATATTAGAGTGATAGCTCAGGTTATGTTTTGGAGACACATTTAGAGAAGCAAGTTGCGTTGGTTTGGATGTGTCCAGAGGAGAGACGAGGATAAAACTGGGAGGAGGATTTTGAAGATGGAGCTACCAGGAAAGAGGAAAAATGGAAGATCAGAGAGGAGGTTTAGGTGATCTTCCATCTAGGCATCTAGGACTAGGCCCCATGATGGGAAGTTCATGAGTTCAAGTCTCAGATGAGTAGCTTACCCTTATGATGATGATGATGATCTCAGGTTCAAATCCCAGGCCAGTAAGTTTCCCTGATGTACCCTTGAGCAAGGTACAATCCCCATCACTGCTCCCCAGGTGCTTTAAGTAGCTGCCCCCTGTTGCATGGTGTATATGGGTTAAAAACAGAGTCTGAAAAGTCTGATGACAATACTAGCATGATGAGCACATTAGCATAGCCTCAGGTCTTCTAATTAGCATGGCTAAAGTGGTGTAATCGGATCTCTGGACACAGATCTGAGGACACAAGCCTGGTTAGAAGAGCATTGCCTTGTTGTTTTTAATGCTCTGCCAGCAGAAAACTGCTTCTTCTTTTGTCAACCTGAATTCACTGCCAATTAAGAATGCTGAAATAATGACCTGCAGAGATTGGCTGTCTTGGGAAGGATTTGCTGACGTGATGATTTTTCATTTAACTTTAGTAAACCCTGTCCTTTTTTGTTACAGGATATAGTAGAGGTTGTTGCTTTAGAAAACTCACCCAAGACTTAATATTATTATTGAGAAAAGCGTTGACATGTTCAATACTATGTATATACAAACCTTTGCAACCTTATTGTTGTGCAACATACTGATGGCAATAGTTACAGATGTGTTTCTAAGCTTCTAGTGGTAAGAACACCATTTCACCATAAACAAGCCATGACCAGGTGCTCCTCACAAGATTTGTGACTTTGGAGTCAAAAGAATAATTAAAAGAGTTGTCCAAGAGCCAATGTGGCACTTTTGGAGAGCTTCCGAAAAACTTATTAGCAGGTACATCTGGTAAAAAAAAAGAAAACAACAACAATAATAATAACAATAATAATCACCCCAATAACACCATACCAGCAATGAAGTTTGGAGGTGGAAACATCGTGGTATGTAGCTGATTATCAACATATGGTACTTGCAGACTTCATGTAATTAAAGGAAAGATGTATAGAGAAACATTCTTGATAAGAGTCTGTTGCCATTTACCAGGATAACAAAGATAAAATGAGGATGGACATTTCAGCAAGAAAATGATCACGGACACACAGCTAGGGAAACTCAATTGGTTTCAGAGAAAGAAAAAAAGGCTGCTAGAATGGTCCAGTCAATCATCTGACTTGAATCAAATTGAAAATCTATGGAAAGAAGCGAAGATCAGAGTTCATAGAAGAGGCCCCCAGCACCTTCAAGATTTGAAGACAGTTCATGTGTAAGAATGGGCCAGAATCACAGTGGAGCAATGCATTCGACTAGTTTCAAGAAGTATTTTTATATATATATCCAACACCTCCACCAAAAGCACCCAAACCAGTGAAAATCTTGTGCAGTATGGACTGGATTCATGTAAGGTTTTGTTATGGTGCCTTCACAGATCCGGATGTTTGGAAACACCCCAGAACTGGACATGGTGTTGAGAATCAAGCCGAGGATAAAAGGTCTGTGTGGCTCTATCTTTGAGAGGGCTACAATGCAAAGCATCAGGACGAGAACTGTGTGAGTAATGTGAACACTATCCGTTATGAAACTAAGAAATAACTAAGTTCTGTTCCTATGACCACGGGGCCAAGAATTGGACTGAAACTCTGGGATACCCCTCACCACTGCCAGCAGCCCTGGACGTAGCTGCAGTTGATCAGAGGTCCCTTTGTGTTTAAGTTTGGTTTATGTGGGCCCGGCCAGGTAAACTACATAAAGGGTCCTGCTCCTGCTCCATAAAGGGGGCTGTTTAAGTTTTGGGGGTTTTTTGTTTGGCCTCCCCCTGGAGGTTCGTTTCGGGGCGAGGCTATGTTTTAGTGCCCCGGGAGTTTGTCCTTTTTGGGGGGGCTTCTGTCACAGTCTGTCACGGTTTGGTTTCGTTTTTGGTACAGTAGAGGGCTCTCTGTTCTGACTGAGCACACCTGAGCTCATGAAGGCACAGGTGTGCTTCATTTGGGCTAGCTATTTAAGCTCCAATGAGTCAGAACAGAGCATGGCTCATTCACAAAGGCTGAGCCTTAACGTAATGGTGGTATCTGAGTTTCCTGTATCCTGTTTTATTTATCATGGAGAGTAAAGTTATGTTCCTGACCACTGGCTCTGCGTTGACGTCCTACCCGCACCCCACCACCGTTACAGAATTGTTGTTCCTATTAAGACAGATGTGTATTGTTTGACTGAAACAGTATAGTTTCCGTTGACTAAAATATGCTATTCAAAACCAGGGAAAATAGATCAAAATTATTGAATAGAAAATGGATAAAATATATTGCATTTTAAACACAATTTTCTGTAAAAGACAAAAACTAAACTAAAAACTAAGGATAGTAGTGTATGGGGATGCAGCTCCTATACCAGCAAAATATTAGCTGATGCACACAAAAATGCCGCAATCCAAGGGTCTTTTTTGAACGCTGGGTAACTTCATGACCACCCCAAACCAAAACCCACAACACCCCTCAGTTAATAATGCTGTTTCTTTCCTCCAAAGGAGCTTTGCACTTCACTGCTGAATCAATTATCTCCTCTAAACTCCTGCGTCTGTGATGCAATAAAGTGTGTAATTAATTTCTTACGCAGGTACCAACTCCTCTCTTTCCCTCTCACACATCTATCCCTAGTGGCCTTCTTTGCACAGCTGAACACAAACCCTATCAATATACATTAACCCCTGAGGATGGAAGGAAATGCCCTTAAGAGCCTGGTGTTGAATGATACTGACCACCATATCATTCCAAAATGGCTTAGCAAGCAATGTGGAATAGCCTCGGGTGAATAACCAGCACTACTGTGGAGCCCCAACATCGAAGAATCTACAGTCTTTGATGCTGAAAGAATGGTTTGTGCATAATCCTACTTTGTCCCAAAAAAGCATACATTTTCTATGAAAGCATTTCCATATTCTTTTTCCACACTTCTTTAATGTTTTATCATATGCTTTTAGATTTTTTTCCAACTCAGTCTCCTTACTTTTCTCTCCAGGAATTGCACTGGGCCTAAATTAGCTGAAGGTGAGAGGCTGATGTACCCTGGCTGGTTGGTGCTAAAATATATATTTTCAAAAGTGTCATGTGGCAAAAGGTCTGAGATCATCAGCATTTACACAAATTATTATCTTAATTATCATGTTGCCTCAATTCTACAAAAGTAGAGTGAACATGCTCTTGCACTTAACAGCACTACGATGCACTGAACTAAAAATGAGAATCAGCCACAAGTCGAGCTACAAAACCAGCAATGTTTGCCGTGTTATAGACCTGATGGTCTGGTTATGATGTTTAATAATGGGGTTGTTGAACAGTGCTTTTATAAAAACAATGATTATGTAAAACATCTGACTTCTAGTGATGGTCTTTACTACCACACAACACAACTCACAGTCCCCGTGGAGGTAAGTAAGGCCCTCTGCTGGCCAAAAGCAAAAGATGTATATATTATATTTAGCAAAAGATATATTTAGCAAAAGATATATATATTTGTTTATTCCAGTACTGCACAGTACTGTATGTGTGTGTGTGTGTATATATATATATATACACACACACACACACACACACACACACATTGACACACACACACACACATATATATATATATATATATATATATATATATATATATATATATATATAGTGTGTGTGTGTGTGTGTGTGTGTATGTATATATATATATATATATATATATATATATATATATATACATACATATATACAGTACTGTGCAAAAGTTTTAGGCAGGTGTGGGGAAAAAATGCTATAAACAAAGAATGCTTTCAGAAATATAAATAATGATTGTTTATTTTTATCAATTTCAAAATCAAATCAATATTTGGTGTTACTACCTTTTGCCTTCAAAGCCAGCATCAATTCTTATAGGTACACTTGTACAAAGTCAAGGATTTTGTAGGATTATAGTCGGTGTCTGATCAACCAGTTTTACTAATGATCATCAATGTCACACGTAGGCTGAAACACAGGCCATGTTTGGAACAACCTACCAGCCGAGATCCTTCTAAAACTGTATGCAAGTGTACCTAGAAGAATTGATGCTGTTTTGAGGGCAAGGTGGTCACACTAAATATTGATCTGATTTAGATTTCTCTTTTGTTCATTCACTGCATTTTGTTGATTGATGAAAATAAATGATTAACACTTCCATTTTTGAAAGCATTCTTTGTTTACTGTATATATATATAACCAGCATCAATTCTTCTGGCCCCCACAGAGCCCTGATCTCAACATCATCCAGTGTGTCTGGGATTACATGAAGAGACAGAAGATCTGTGGTTAGTTCTCCAAGATGTTTGGAACAACCTACCAGCCGTGTTCCTTCAAAAACTGTGCAAATGTACCTAGAAGAATTTATGCTGTTTTGAAGGCAAAGGGTGGTCACACCAAATATTGATTTGATTTAGATTTCTCTTTTGCTCATTCAATGCATTTTATTGATTGATGAAAATAAATGATTAACACTTCCATTTTTTAAAGCATTCTTTATCGCATTTTTTCCACACCTGCCTAAAACTTTTGCACAGTACTGTATATATATATATTTTAGGAAATACTCTAAAACCTCAAACCTAAAATAACTGTGTAACAGTAGTACATTCACAGTTGCAGCAGTCAGTTCTTATTAAGGTTTTAATCAAAACTATTATAACATTTAATAATTACACTATTTATGAGCAAGCATTGTTGAGTGGCCAACAGTGAAGACATAATCTATAATCTATTACAGAAACAAAACCGTGATGGATTGCAGCAAGAGGCATTATATTTTATGTCAAATTTTACTGGGGCCTCTAGACAGAACTTTCTTTGTGACCCCTTTGTGACAAATCAGCTCCTGGCATTAATATGCTTTAATAGTTCTTCACCTTATTAAATGTCTCCTCTTTAAGATAGTGATCTTTTCAAAAATCATTTAGTTGGTCATTTATAACAACAAAAAGGGTTCTATCATTCAGCACCATAAAGTTAATGGCATTTTAATACATCTTTGAGACACAATACCAAAAAAGCTATAAATTAATCACGCTCTGTGTGTTCATTTATAAGGGGGAGCGTGAACACTGAATGAAGCTTGGTCTGGCTCTTGGCTCGACTGATCATGGCTGTGTCTGCTCACTTTCACTTTCCCCTCCCCCTGAAGTTTGATTCGCTCGGTAGTCAGCTCTGTCGAGGCTTGCCAGTGCGGGCGAGAGCGCTGCTGCTCAACATGGCGTCGGACGGGATGATTTTAACCAACCACGACCACCAAATCCGGGTTGGGATACTGACAGGTATGCGCCAGGAGCCTTTTTAATTGCCTCGTTTTCGCTCGATGTGCCGTGCCGGTCATAGTGCAGCGGTTGTCCGCGCTGTTAGGCCATGTTTGTGCTCGGGCTCTGCTTCCAGGCGGCGAGGCTCTAAAGCTTGGCGTTTAGCTTCTATATTAACCCCGTGACTGCATCTCACACCAGGGCTTGTGTTGCAGCCCTGCGTGCTTTGAGTGTGTCATGCATCAATAATAATCATCATAACAACAATAATAATATAATAAATCCCGGGTGTCGAGGAAACAGCGGTGTGTGATGAATTATTCATGTCCTGTACGCGTTACAGAGAGAGAGAGAGAGAGAGAGAGAGAGAGAGCGCTCTGGTGGAGCAGACACAGCGGTGTGTGTGGACACAGCTTCGTCCACAAGTGCCTCAACCGAGATCACGATCCGTATTTTTATGGAGCACAACATGCTCAATCATCTCCTGAACCCTGCTGTTTGAAGCTTTAACACAGTTGTAGGTGGCGATCGGTTGCTCTGGATGTTTTTTTCCACCGTTGTGGTCTTTCTTCAAGAACGACCCAAGAACGTTGTGTTTTAATGGGTATATAGTATATAGAGGCGAACGCCGGCGCGGGAGGGGGTGGGGGGCCCACGGCCACTGAATGCAGATGTCGGTGAGATCGGTGTCACCGATCATGACGGCTCGAGCTATTCGATCTGTGCTCAGGAGTCTGTGTCCACCTGGGGACGGGGATCACCCTGGTTTGGCGTGCACACATACACACACGCTCGCCTGTGACCCTTCAGTTTGGAGGAACAGGGAGCTGTCCGCAGGTTTGTGGTGCTGAAAGCAGATTCTGCACGTTTAGAATAGTTGGAGGTGCAAACCAAATACCAGCAGGATTTCGTTTGGTGTGAGGGATTCTCCAGAGGATTACGTGAGAGCTCTCTCTCTCTCTCTCTCTCTCTCTCTCTCGTTAGACTGATAGTGTGTGTGTGTATGTATATATATGTGTGTGTTTGTATGTATATATATATATATATATATATATATATATATATATATATATATATATAATAAAAAATATTAATACACACATCCCTTTTCCTGCTATCTCTATCAACCCCCCTCCTCCCATCAGCCGATGTAGCCCTTTATTAGTCACAGTAACGGTTGGCCTCCTGTCTGTGGGATCGGTTAACAAGATTCTTTCACTGTGTTCTGGCATATTGAGGAAGCAGATGCTTATTGATGAGGAAGACTGTGTTTGTGAGAGAAAGGGAGCACAAACAATGAAGCATGGAATCCTGACAGCCAGAACAAAGCAGAAATGTGTTACTGAGCACATATCCAATGATGAGTATATAAACAGTATACTATATGATACAGCAACAGCTAAACAATAGTGACGCAAGTTACCAAGAATTTTTAGATTTTGTCCCATTTCTAATTAATTCACTGACATAATTAAGACATTAATCAGAACAGTCAAAATGCCTTATAATGATACCTCACAGAAAATATTTAAACAAAAAGGGCTGCCAATAGATTGGTTGATGCCAAAAATATTGTTTGGCAGTACTGTTGAGATCAGGTGTTGATCTGAAACTTGTTTGTAAAATTCTTGGTAGCAAATAAAATGACTTAATGACCCCATACCCACCATTATAGACTTTATTTAGACATCTTATATAACAAAATTGACTCATATCATTCATTATGGATATTAAAATGGATTTTGAAGACCCTTATAACAGTCAGTTTTTAGTACCAATCAAGAAGCCTTCATCATAGTAAACAGGGATAAAAGCAGGGGTATTTATACAGAGGCCTACCTCAGGCCGAGTAGCAGGCTGTCAGTCTGATGGAATAGATGTCCCTTGCACTGTATTAGTCATCCAGTCTTGTTCGTTCATATCCTTAGAAGTTGATGTGTGAATGCTTCAAAGCAGTCGTCATTTGTGTGGTGGTTTGGGTCTCTCTTTTTCAGCAGTTTTCTGAGCTGCCACATTTAGTAACTGGTGGCATGTGAAGTGTTGAGGCATGTTAACACCTCTGTGCGGGATGTTTTTTGCAATACAAACACACACCAAGGCCCTCACAGAAGTGTCATCTTTCATGATTGTTATATCCCTAAATCTTTATTGAATGTATACATTCAGCATAGGGCACTGGATCTAAGCAAATTTGAGTAGTGGATCAGAATCATTCTCATCTGTACCAATGCTTTAGTGAAAAAATTTAGGATACTGTGAGTTATTGCGCCATGTACTTGTCTGTGTGCAAAAAAGCCAGACTGAGTAGTAGGCCAATAATATTAGGTTGAAATGGGGTTTGTGAAAACTTAACATAATGTCACATTGTACAATACTTAACAAAACCGACAATGGAAATTTTGTTTATTTTTTTTAAATCTTTTTTTAATAGATACAAATATATTAATTCAGTTGTTGTATATAATTTCGGGGGGACATTTTACAAATAGTAATCTAGACATGGATTGCTCTGGGCAGCTTGCCAGAACAGAGAGGCAGAAGAGTGAACTTTCTGCATGTTTAATCACAGTATTTGGGTGCATATGTATCTGTAAGTGTGTAAAACTGTGCTATGTTCAGTAAACAAACAAAACAAAGCAACAAACTGTTCTTGAACCGTTTGCACAAATCCAAGTAGCACCCTCTATTTAGTTTTCAACAGAAAACAGTACTACAGGCATGTAACCAAACAAATTTAAAAACAATTTAATTGCATCTCTGAAAGGGAACACTTCTAATGAACACAATTAACAGGGATCACATATACCATTCATGATGGTATAAGCTTCCTAATTCATTCACGCACAAAAGCAGGATATAAGCTAATGAAAGAACTCACTGTCATTAGTTTCTTTTCAAAAATTAAGTTTGAAAAATGAAGAAATATTGATATCTTCAATTTTTAATTATACCAGAGTGTCCATGACCTTTTAACATTTATCTTTCCATTTGTATCAGAGTTCATTATTTCTTACAATTTGTTTGCTGCTTTTTATACTTGGAGCTCCAAGATGAAGTAGAGCTTGCAACACATGCACAACCTCATGCACAGTTACAGTTGTGAGTCAATGGTAATTTTTTTAGCAGTGTCTATTTAAGTTGAAATAATCATCTTTGTTGTTGCTGCTCCTAGATGGATAAATTTTTTACTTCATCTTTGTCCTTTATTGCTGTGGAAAGATATGTGTATGTCCTTAATTAGCTTGCCACAGTTACATAAATTGCACTTGGATCAACAAAGAAAGGAAAGTATTATTTCACATGGAAAAGTGGAGTGCTTACATTTAGAAAAAGACAAAAAAAAATAGTAAAGTAAATTATATATTGATTATAGCATCTTCGCATAATGTGTGTAGCTTATCCAGTGAATATTACTCATTGACTTACTTAATTAATTAGTTGTTTTTAAAACAGCCTTTTATATCATAGGATAATATTGTTGTTTAGCAGTGTAGCAAAATGATATTGCAATCCAAAAATATGAAAATTCATTTTTGCAAATGACTGACATTCATCAGCAACTTACTCCAACATGTTCTTGTAAATATTCCTCCTGCCTCCCAGCCTGCCATCTCCTGTGTTGCAATGAAGTTATACAAGGTCATGATTATGAGCATTTTCTTCATCCAAATTTGAAAAAAATTGAGACTGAAACCTGAAAATATTTGTATCATCAAACTATTTATTTTGAATATTATTCTGATTCCACATGATGAATTTGTATGAGCAAAAATCTTGTAAACAAAATAACACTGTATCAGTGGTTTGTTTTATATCATAATAAACTTCTGATGTGAGGAAACCCGTTTTGCTTTTGAGGATTTAATATTGTCATGTTTGCATGCCAGACCTTGAAGAGACTGCCAAGCTGACAGTCATCATCTCCTTGTGTTTGTCACAGCAAAACAGACTGAAATGGTAAATGTGAACATAAAACATTTATCATGGTAAAAATAGAATGTGTAAATACATCTCGACCTAAACTTTAGAATGAGGGAAACAATACAGTCTAAAAAACAAAGATGGGTTCTTTGTGTGATGTCAGAGAAGAACTGCTACTTTGACCCCTAAAGAAGTTTTAATGGCTGGTTCTTAAAAAAAAAAAACCTTTTTTATACCTTTTTTACTGTTAACTTTGTACGTTTGTATAATTTATGTTCATTACTGAAGTTGTTCTTAAATGGTATTGCTAAGAAAACCCTTTGTGGAACCTTTTCAATATCCTTTTGTTTAAGGCACTGTTAAGTATAAGGCATATGGTTGCTTCCACTGTTCATAGTCTATATATGGAAATTAGGCCCCAATTTTGAACTGAAGGCTTTGTTGATATAAAAATTAGTACATTTCCATGCATTCATTCACTAACCCATGTAAGGGTCCTTAACGAATGTGCAAAAAAAAATTTTTTTGAAGAAATGTGGGAAAGAACATCAATAGCACTGAGTATATGAATATAGCACTGTTGAAATAAAAATATCATCGAGTTTGGGTCATTTTGTGCAAAACTATTGGATCTGAAAGCATTAGTAGAAAAGATCCATTCACCAAAAGCTCTGGCTCTGATAACTGATAGATTTTCATCAGATCTTTGGTTCTTGATGAGTCAGTTATGAGGTGCTGAGCTTTCGGTTGTAGTCTGTTTATTGCTGCATCTACTAAGATGCCCTCTCTTGCAGCCACGGCATCCTACACTATAACAGGGCCTCATCCCCAGAGGTCCATTCTTATACTGTTGTGTGCCTGAGACATCTTGCACCATTTGACTGGTTTATCTTAGTTTACCATGAGCTAATCTCAGTGGAGTGGGAAGTAACGAACAGATGTAGGAAGAGGAAATAATGAAAGCCTACAGCAAAATAGGATAATCACAAAAAATCTATTTAAAACTTAAGTCCCACATCTGAAATACAGTTTGTGTGGTCATGTACCATTTCATTTTGTAGCAGTTAATACTAGATCATATGGATTAGATATTTTAAAATGGGATTGCAAAAGCAAGTGAATAAACTGTTTGGGTGTTTTAATGTGTTACACATAATAAAAGTCCTGATGTCCCAGCTGTGTAATGTGTCTGCTTTGACTAGAGGTCACTGAAAGAAATAAAACTCTGGATTGCCACTGAACTGCCAGATTGGAAACCCAACCCCCCATTCCTTAGTGCCAATGAAAGATGTGTATGTGGTCCCATAAACTCTGAAACAGTTCATTTTCTTGCAGAACCACCTTGTGTCTGGTTATTTACTAATAATAATATTAGAGCAATAAGTATTGTTCTAAGTAAGCAATTAAATGAATAGTTTAACAAAAAAAAAGTAGTCAGTTTTTTTGTTTCCAGATATGGCTAGCTAAAGGCAAGCATTTTATACAACACTGTAGCCGGTAATCTAGTAAATATATATCAGATTACAATCCTAAATCACCTCCGGTTGGTGCAACCTTGGTTTTAGCAGGTTGAAAGAAACAATTTTATGGAAACAACTTTGCCTGTATTTCTTAGCTCCAGTGTTAACCTAAAGAAAAAAAATTGTCTGATGGATTACAGTAGTAAAATCATGTGAGTTAGATTTTTTAAGTTTTCATTGCAAAATGGAAAATAATGATCAGTTACATTAAAGTACTTAATCAGAAATACCTAGTTGGCAAGGAGATGACAGTTGGTAAAGCATTTTTTACACAGATTGTTTAAACTGACTCAACTTATAGGCTTCAGTGGAGTTTTTTTTGGGGAATATTCCAATATTTTGCACGAGTATTTTACAAACAATGACTGGTTATATGCGATTTGTCACATATCTCATATTAATTTGACTTTTTGAATATAGTACACTAATAAATGAAACACAAAAAAACAACAGTAAATGAACCTACTGACTTTGGTTTTTAGGGTGGTGGTGGTCTAGTGGTAGGATACTTGCCTATAGACCAATGGCTCAAAAGGTCCCAGGTTCGAATCCTACGTCTAGCACTACCACCACTGGGTCCCTGAGCAAGACCCTTAACCCTGAGTTGCTCCAGGGGGACTGTCCCTGTAAAAAGGACATGTAAGTCGCTCTGGATAAGAGCGTCTGCTAAATGCCGTAAATGTAAATGTTTTTAATCACATTTTATTTTGCCAATGTTTCTTTCTTTTTTTTTTTTTTTTTACTTGCTTAATTGTCAAAATAATCGGCTAGTTTTTAAATATAATTCATAGTGACAGCCTTAGTCACCATGGTGTCACTGAAATCAGAAACCATTACCAGTAATTTGACATGCAGGCTAGCTTGCGTGGAGTGTTAAAGCACTTTTTTTAAGTACACTTTTTAAATCGGATATCTTGAGGCATAGCTGGTGAAATCTGTAGCTGAAGAAAATTAGTTCTGTGGGCTCAATGTGAGCATATGGCCTTACCATAGTGTTTTTATATGAATAGCTCTCTCTGCACTTGTGTGGATTGATGTTCCTCACTAGCTGACTGTACTTGCCCTTTGGGAATGGGGAGGACAAATGTGACTGTGCAGTTATATGCATGTGCTATGTGTATGCATGCAGTTATCTATCTATATGCTCTCTTTTTCTATATAAGCACATAGAGACGCTGTGTTAATCATACAGAAGGGTTATTTTTCAAAGTTAATGAGTTAACCGTGAAGGATTTTAGTTCTAGTGTATCTCATTATTGTTGATCCCTAGGGCAGCATTACTGTGAAAGCTGCTTGACTGCATGTTCTCAATAACATGCATAGTTACAGATGTGATCCACATAAGAACGGTTTGGCTTCCAGCAGAACTGTCCTGAAGCTCCTTCCTGATAATCAACAGAACCTTTTATTTGGTAGCATGTCGAAGGCTGTTTGAGGTTACTGCATTATTAATCTCTTCTATGCAGAGATTCGATTTCCGTCCAGATGTGGAAGAGATGAAATTGCATAGTCATGCTTAGGCCACTGTAGGTTTCCAGCAAGCTTATGGATTTGCTTTTGCAAGTTGCTTTTTAGTGCAAATGCTTAAACTTGATATTAACTTAAACAGATATTGATTTAGCAAAAGTTTTACACCAGTGCCTGATGTTACCCGAGCTTGGAACCAGCACAAAGAAATATAGTGGCTTGTGCATCCCTACTGTCTGGGTTACATTTACACTCACAAACACATAATATATAATTTGACATTTACAACAGTTAACAGACACTCCTTTCCAGAGTGATGGACATTGCCTAATCACAGTCTTCCTGGAGCAACATCGGAGGGCCTGGCTCAGGAGATCACATGGTGTTAGTGCTATAGACAGGATAGAGCAAGGCTGGAACCCACAACCTTTTGATTCACAGCTGTGTAACCTATGCCTAAGCTAGCACCACCCTAAATCAAGGAACTGAATCCTAAAATGACCTCTGACCTTAGCCACTTTGCCATTGATCAGGCCTGTGATCCTGCTGCTTTGTAGCATCCCATTCTTAATGGGGGGGTTGCCCTGAGGCCTGTCTCTAGCTCCACATTTCAAGATCTGTTCAAATACATGGTATGGTTCAATTGTAATGTTGGTGCCATAGACACAGCTCCCCAGATATTTGTGGCTGGTGTGATCCAGAGTAATTTTTTGTGTTGTGCTATCTCAACCTCAGTGGTCTCTGCTGGTTATTAATGGTGTGCGTGAAGTGTCAAATGGAAAGAAGGTTTTCTTCAAAGGATAGGATTTACTTAAACTGAAAATTAATCTCACATGGTTCAGTTTAAAATTTATTTTGCGCAGGTCTGTTTTGGTTGCGTTGCTGCCACTTCAGTATTGTCTGTATTGATATTTTCAATACACAATGTCAATACTATGACCATTTCTGATGCTCACACATTCTACAGAATGACAAGCTGCCAGTTGCTCCTTGTGTTAAATGGTTAAGGTAGGTGATCTGCATTTCCTGTCATTCATATGCAGTTTGAGGTAATGTTATTCCATGTAGCTGTAATGAGGCTTAACATAAAAGGACCATTTTGCCCGGATTTAGGAATGGTTAGGAACGGGCTTTGTTCTGCCTTACCACACTTAGGTGCTGTCTCTGTTGGTCAGCTGCCTCAGGCGACATTGCAGTCTCAGTTCCTTCATTTCACACAGAACTTCACAGCATGTGAATATAAGATTGATTAAGTATACAAATATACAGGGTGAATTAAATGACTTGAGATTTTTCTAAGGTGCCTAAAACTTTTGCACACTACTGTATAACTATATATGTATAATGGCATTTGTGTCATCGCTGAAAAAGAAAAGCACTAGAAATGCAATTGGATACAAATACAAAGTAAAAAAAAACAAAACAAATGTAAATAGCTACATTAAAGTTCAAAGACCAGTTTAGAACGCATACACAGGCCGCATACACACTTTTCCACAGAGGAGCTGTAACCAGGCCTACAGTAGTACTTATTGAAGTAGCCAGATTACCAGAATTCTGACAACGCAGCTAAAAATCTGTATCTATAATGGATTATGAAAGCAGATCCAATTGCCTGTTCTGTTATTTCTGTTATTGTTCTGTTAAAGTTACTTAAATGCCATGGAGAGCAGTGTTCACTCTGCTCTGTTCCTCATGCTGTTAATGTTTACATTTGGATGATGAGATGTCACAGAACGACATAGAAAATTTCAGTTGAACATGTAATCCTTTGTCCATTGCTACCTTAGGTTACTGGAAAACCAGATGTTTAATTACCTGAGAACTGCAGAGTATCAGAGTTTCCTGATGCCCTGGCACCATATTTATGAAGGTGCATCATAGAACATGTTCAAATTCCATTGTTATGGCTCCTTTAAGGAATCTTTTTTTTGTCTGTAGTTCACTGAAATGTAGACAATAAACTGTATATATAAACGTCTGTGTGTATGTATGTATATCATACATAATTTATAATCTGTACATACTGTTCTATTTTGAGTAACACTGTACATACTGTAACACATCACTTTGGCTACACTTCCTGGTAATTTGTAATATTGCCTGTGATTTATGCTATTCTTTGCACTCCTGGTTAGATGCTAACTGCATTTCATTAGCTCTGTACCTGTACTCTGCTCAAATCTAACCTAATCAAATTTAGTCTAATCTGATCTAATTGAATCTAATATAATCTCATGTAAATTCAGAGGAGAAGGCACAGTGTATCTTAAGTATCACTTTATTCACATTTTGGTCAACTAGCTATCAGGGCCTAAAATTGTATACACGTAACATGTTACAGCTCCACTAAATGCAGGCAGATGACACTGTTCACTGAACTGTTCAAAGCAGCTCTGTACAAATGTTACATGCCTGTGTTTGTGTGCTTGTGTTGCAGTAGAGCTATTTCAGCAGGCAGTGGTGTGCAAATCTTTTTTGTTTACTGTGAGGAGTAAGTATTTTGATCACATTTCAGTGGCCTCTGTGAAAGTTTTAATTAATACTGTCATCTATCAAAAAAGTGATATATTGATCATGATATTTTGTTTCTTCTTCCAAATTCCCCCATAGCATTTATTGCCAGTTTAATTAGTTTTTTTAGACATGAATTGAGTGTTAAATGTACTATAGTTCTTCACGTACTGTTGGGCGAAGTCAAATATAAATACAATTTTTAATGAATAAAGTTTTTTTTTTTTTTTTTTTTTTTCTGTGACAGACCAAATGATTAAAATATTTCAACCCAAAATCAGCTGCCTGTAAAAAACATGATCATTTTAAAGGCTTGAAAAATAAGAGGCAAATGTCTATTTATCACAAGTCACAAAAAATATGCAGCATGATCTTAATCTTGTAACATTAGTGGGTTTTTTTTTGTTTGTTTTTGTTTTTGTTTTTGCACACTCAGTCCAAATAGCTTGCAACATTCGGCCCTAGGATGTGTGTGTGTTTTAGTGTTATTGGAAATGTATACTCATAGTTTTTTCGTTCACATATGTGCTGTACAGGATAATTAGCCAACTTTACACTTTGTTCATTATTTTGCCAGTTTGTTCTTTACTTGCAATTTTATGAGGGTGTATTTAAGATATTGAAGTGAATGCATTTAAGTATCAGTATTAGATTGAGGGATGTGCTCCTCCTGTGCCAAATCTGCCAAGCATGGCCTGACACCACTTGTATTATTTTCTATTTAATTGCTGTAAAGAGTGCGTAGCTATATTTAGCACCAGCCTCCTAAGCTGTTTGTTATGCTGTTTTATTTCGGCATCTTAAATCACAGCCACACACACACACACCCACACCCACAAACGCTGTTCATCAGGCTCAAGCATATCGTGCTTATAGAAAAAATGACTATTACACTGCAGCTTAGGATATGTGCTGAAACCCAGTATATGTTAAATGGCATCAAAATGTCTTCGCATACAACGATCTGAGATGTACGCATGGACAAATACCTCACCATGTGTTCTGATTAAACTGTTACACAAACTATACATCATCCCTCAGCTAGAGGGGTTACTGAGGGTCAGAAATGCCCTTTTCTGCTCATCTCTAGCCAATTCTCTTTTACCTAAAATGTAATATTTACCACAACATGAATAAATGCCAAAGGTTAGGGCTGAACACTTAGGAGGTGTGAGGACCTGTTTCTTACCTTAGATTTAGATCTAGATTTAGATCTCTGTCACCATCAATAATTACTTTGTTACTTTTAACATAACTTAGACAAATGTAGTCTTTTATTTCTTATGTTCTTCTAAACAGTTTTTAAAATAACACTTTCCCATTGATTGCACAGGTCTTCTGTGTGCTAATTTAAAGAGCTTCCACATAGAGGGTATTTGTTTCATCACTGGAAGTTCAATCCTCAGCAAAACTACAGCCTTCTATTTCCTTGCTCTGTTTGGGTGGAATTAAAAAGAAAAAAATATATATAACAAAATATATACAGTACTGTGCAAAAGTTTTAGGCAGGTGTGAAAAAATGCTGTAAACAGAATGCTTTCAGAAATGGAAGTGTTAATCATTTATTTTCATCAATCAACAAAATGCAGTGAATGAACAAAAGAGAAATCTAAATCAAATCAATATTTGGTGTGACCACCCTTTGCCTTCAAAACAGCATCAATTCTTCTAGGAACACTTGCACACAGTTTTTGAAGGAACTCGGCTGGTAGGTTGTGTTTCAACCTACGTGTGACATTGATGATCATCAGCACCTGTTTGGTAAAATTGGTTGATCATACACCAACTATAATCCTACAGAATCCCTGACTTTGTGCAAGTGTACCTAGAAGAATTGATGCTGGTTTGAAGGCAAAAGGTAGTAACACCAAATATTGATTTGATTGAGATTTTTCTTTTGTTTGCTCACTTTGCATTTTATAAATATAAAAATAATCATTATTTATATTTCTGAAAGCATTCTTTGTTTACAGCATTTTTTCACACCTGCCTAAAACTTTTGCACAGTACTGTATGTAAGTGTAAAAGAATCGATTGCTTTGTCTTATGAAATGTTATATATTTAATGTATAATTAACGTATAAAATAAAACAGTCAATCACAATCACTAATAAAAAATTAATAAAACTTTCAAAATTGATTTTTCACTCCTTAGTCTATATTGTCGATAAGTTGAAGCTAAAACAGCTAATTATTTAAAAAACATAAATATCCATTCCGACTACAGCAGCGCTTTAGTCTGCTTAGGGTTACAGAGATCCATTGCATATATTAGTGTTAACGGCATGGTAACATAAACAGTGTAATTCTGAGGGGAAAAATAGAGGTTGTGAAATGAATTATGGTTTTTGGCATACAAACCAAAACAAATATCAAAAGTTTTAAAAAAGTGAAAAATATAAACAATTAAAATGTAGGGTAAGAGCTTTTTTATAAGTAGGTGCTAAAAGCATATAACAAAGCCACAATGGATGTGCAAGCCGATGTATTTCTTTGTGCCAGTCTTAAGCCTGAATAAACGGGGAAGGGAACTTTTGCCAAATTATCATGCGGACAATAATACAGATTTGATTACCGGATTGGTAAAGGCCTGGGTTACCAACAACCAACTTCAGTGCTGTAAGCAAACAGGGTGCAGGTGGAAATTGGACTACTATTGTCCAAAGAAGAAGAAGAAGAGGAGGAAGACATGTCTGGAAGCTGGAGCAGTGAAGGGAGGGTAGGGACTTTAAATGTTGGCAGCATAACTGGTAAAGGGAGAGAGTTAGCTGACGGATAGAAAGAAGGTCCATATTTTGTGTGTGCAAGAGACTAGATGGAAGGGTAGTAAGGTCATGGAGGTTGTAATGGAGGTGGTTTTAAATTGTTTTGCCATTGTATGGATAGAAGGAGGCATACAGTAGGTGCTATTTTGAAGGAAAAGTATGTGAAGAGTGTTTTGGAGGTGTAATGAGTGTCAGAGTGATGAGTCTGAGGCAAGTTAATGTGAGATAAGGAATGTTGTTACTGCCTATTAGTTGGTTGTGAGATGAAGGAGAAAGATGGGTAGGTAATGGGTGGTGTAATATCAAGGAGAGAAATGCAGATTTTAAGAAGACACAGGGTGATGTATAAGAATGGGGGAAGATGCACAGAGTGCAATTATATCCTTTGCACTGTCACCAATATCTCCAATCTGACAAAGAGTGGAGATATTAGTGATAGTGGTGTAGTAGTGTGGTGGTGGTCTAGTGGTAAGATACTCTCCTCCAGACAAAGAGTTCGTAGGTTTGAAGCCCACCTCCAGCACTACCACTATTGGGTTCCTGAGCAGAAACCGTTAACCCCAGGTTACTAAAATGTCTGCTAAATGCTGTAAATGTGAAAGGGAAGTGTAGCATAAGCACAGCATAGCTTAACAGCATAGGATGTTAGTCTTCAGGATGACCTTGGAGGTCAAGAAGAGGAAGAAAGTGCAGGGTCAAGGATGAAATGGTGGAAGTTAAAGGAAAAAGATTGTGAGGTATGGCAGCGGTGGCCTAGTGGTTAGGGAGTTGGCCACAAAATTGGAAGGTTGTGGGTTCAAACCCACAACCTTCAGGGCTCTACTGCAGGGCTTACCAGTACCCTTGAGCAAGATACCATCCTTGTCACTGCTCCCCAGGCACATTCATAAGTGCTGCACAGTGTGTGTTTGTGTGCATGGGTTAAATGCAGTCCAATAAAAGTCCAATTTCGTTGTGGTTGACCGTGTGCTGTGCTGTGAGTACTCACAATGACATGAAGGGTCACCTTCACTTTCACTTTCAAAATGGGCACTGGGGGTAGTGAAGTTACTAGATTGCTTAACAAATACTGCGGATAAGGGTGACGGCTACAACATATGGAAGGAAGAAGGAAGATAAGGAAACCTGTTGGTGAACCCAGAAGTTCAAGTGTAGAAGAAGTGGGATGGCCAGAGAGATTTAAAAAAAAAAAAAGTAGACAGGAATACCAGAAGATGAAAAGCACCTTGCCGTTTCAAACAGATGCAATTTTGTAGGTCTGGACATGTACAGAGGAGAGTCAAGGAGTATACTGGGAGAAGGATGTTGAGGATGGAGCTGCCAGGCAAGAAAAGAAAAGGAAGGCCAAAGAGGGGGTTTATGAATGTGGTGAGAGATGAGATGCAAGTGGTTGGTTTGAAGGAGGAAGATGCAGAGGACTGGAAGAAATGGAGACAGTTGAAAAGGAGAGGAAGTATATAAATGCTAAAAAGCATAAATTACTTCGTTTCTTACAGTAAGGCACTAGTTATTTAAAATTTGCATTATCATTCATCTGATTTTGGGAAGGTTAGATTAATTAAATGTTTTATTTTATGAGTATTACTCATAAAATTGTGACAAACCCATACTAATCTATACTATTTATCTTGGAGTGGGATATGTCAGAACGGGCATAGAAGAGACTGGTTAGCCATCTGACTAATGGTTTCTTCTCAACCTCATGGTTGTCTACATGAGCGTGTCTTCGTGCTGTCACTTTTGGTCCCAATGAATAATTGAAGTCCAGTCTTATCCGGACGCAGGCCGACTGCAGCGTCTTAGATAATGTAACACCGCCATTAATCACACAGGCCCGGCTCCCCCATGGCTCAGCACCGGCCCAGGCTCCTCTGTGCAGCGTCCATTCTTCTCCTTGGACTACTTAGCATTCCCTCACACAAAAATCTCTGCACTGGACCAAATATATGTGCTGGTTAATGGGTGTTTATATGTACTCTTTTCCTACACACTGTGTGTTTGTATGTTTGCTCAGGGCTTCTGTAGTGGACAACACTTAGGTCATATTCAGGACCCATCCTTTTAAAGCTATCTCTGTCGGTCACAATCTGTAGCATTTAGCTGCTGAATGTGGCTCTGGTAAAGCCTGTGAATAGAAAGCTCCAGAGACGGTGGATCCTACAGGTTATGAAAGAAGAGTTTTCCACACAGTTGATGTCCTGGACCTTCTTGACTCTCACTTTTTTAAATTTGATTCAGTATGATACAGCATTGATTGATTGGAAATATTTTTCAATAAAAAAGGAAATTACATTATTTTTTTAATGTGTCCCTAAGCTTTTTCAAGTACTCAACGTTATAAAAGTCTTACTTGGAAAAACCTCATAAAGCTTCATGATGTCCCATCCAAATGCTACACACAAAATCCTGTGCCAGTCCAAACTAGCACACTACCCATAGTTGACAATAACAATGCACCAATACATGATGATAGAGGATAATACAATACAATGGCCTGCTGTAGAATTTGACACCATATGATTTATTATTAAATCCCTACCTTACCGATGTATCACCTTATTGATTACATTAGTATTTACAAGAAGTTTGTTTCATACAGCATTGAAAGAAAATCTGTAATATCTGTAATTTTTGGCACTTGTGTTTATAAACTCCATGTAGATCTTTTCAAATCACATGCTGTCTTTGTTTCGTATTAAATTTTCGAATGTTTATGCACTTATAACATCTATAACATCCTTAACTAAATTTAGAATGCCTTGCTATGTTTTATATTTACAGCATTTGATCATTTTAAAAGCTCCTTTAAAAGTTAACAATAACTAAACTGAACAGAATCTTGGTGCAAATAAATAAACAAGTAAGAAGATATAAGAGATTAAAAAAAAAAAAAAAAAAAGAACCCTAAAAAAGAACCCTAACCCTAGGTCATTCAATTTGTCAACTGTAAGGGGAAGCTATTGGAGATTCGACTTCCTGCATATTTCACTAATGCACAATGAAATTATATGAATTAGGAGCAAGGGCAACTCCTTGTCGTGTTCCTCAAACAATTTCCTTATAATGCATGCAGTGTGGCAGGGAGCTGAAAGAGGTCACTGCAGTTGGTTAATGTCACTATGAAGAGGAGTACTTGGTCTGCAGCTATGAAGTATTAATAGTATTAAGAAACGTGATGTGTCAAATTGACATCCACATGGACCCAGGGTTTTTGAGGAGAACATTGCCAAGAGCACCATATTTCCTTCACTAGTGTGAAGTGCATTTTCACAGTGCATTCTGAAGCCATCACTTTCCCAGGTAAATTATAAATCTGTACACATCCATTCATGTGATGTAGGAAAGGGGAACCCCTCGCTTAGACTTTTCTCTTTCAGTTCAGACACATACATCTGTCCATTATAGATGCATTACAGATTTAATTGTGGATAGAGATAGACATGAATGGACTGTGGCTGCAAAACACTTAGCAGGTGTAAAGAAACATCTGTAAACATTACTAAATTTACTTCTGCCACAGCAGCCCATCTATTGGTGGCAAAGACTTTATTGCCTTTATCGTCCTCATTGTCTTCATTGCTTTCAAGACTCGTTGAGTCTTAGGTGCCCAACACTATGTTGGCAATTCACTATGTTTGCCACTTCTCTGACCACGTCCGGTGATTACTCAACACTACAGACAGGGAGCAGCCTATAAACCTTGCCGTTTCTGAGGGGCTTCAACACAGTCATTTGGACAGTGTGTTCGGAACTTTAGCGTTGAGACTGGATTTTTCTACAGTTGTATTCATATGTATACAGTGCTGTGCAAAAGTCTCGAACAACCTCTCACTTCATATTTCGCTAGAATAATAATAATGCATGCAAACAGTGTATAATACAAGCAGCCTTTATAAATCTAACTGGGCTTTAAAGAAAATAATTGGTATGACCACTGTTATTCTTTAACAGAGCCTTCATGCAAACCTTCTTATTTCTTTTAGTTTTGAGAAATAGTTCTTGGGCGGGGGGGGGGGGGGTGTGTGTGTGTGTGTGTGTGTGTGTGTGTGTGTGTGTGTGTGTGTGTGCATGTTCATTCTTGTTTGTCATAAGCAGAGAGAAACTGAGAGATCCAGCTGCACAACAGCTGTCATCACCTCCATCTGGCCATGTCTTGATCTCATAGATCCAGTCACAAACCATCACGCGTGGACACACACACACACAGTGAAGAGACGCATCTGTTATCCACATATCCAATCATGCACTGATACAGACTTCTCCTGTCTTTGCATCTTCAATTGCTCTCATGTAAGGACTCGCACACCACAGGCACATCTATTAATACCTCATAGGCATGCAATGCCACATCTCAGATGTGCTCTCCTTGTGTCTCCGCAGTTTAGTACAGGTATTGCTTTAGTGGAGCAGTGAGTAGTGAGAACAGTGAGCACCAGAGGCCAGAGCATAGGTGTAATTTCCAGGGGTGGGTTGATGGGTTGTACAGTCATTATAACTTGGCTATGTAACTTCCAAAATATCTAAATACTTGATGGTAAAATGTGATAAAAATATATATATATTTTTTTTTACTGATAAATTATGTATTTTTCTTGTTCCCTGTTTAGAAATGAAAAAATACAAAAATCTTGGGCTAGCTACCTGTTACTAACTGTCCTGCAAATCCGTATATTATAGATTCTTGGAGTGCAAGCAAGTTGTCATGTTTGTTTAATATAATAAAAATTATAATGATAATAAAGTTAAAAGTAAGTTACCTTTTTTCACTTTAAAGGAAAGAAATGGGCAATTGAATAACCTTCTTGACTCTCATTTGATTCAGTATGATACAGCATTGACTTGATTGGAAATATTTTTCAATAAAAAAGAAATTACTTACATTTTTTTTATGTTTCCCTAAGTCGTACTCAACATTATAAAAGTCTTATATGGGAAAACCTCAAAGATTCATAGTGTCCCATCCTAATGCTGCACACAAAATCCTGTGCCAGTCCAAGCTAGCACACTACCTAGGGGCAGCGGTGGCCTAGTGGTTAGGGAGTTGCCCCTGCATCGGAAGCTTATGGGTTCGATTCCCTCCCCAGTGTGTTGCCCTGAAGTACCCTTGAGCAAGGTACTGTCCCCGTCACTGCTCCCCGGGCGCTTTCAATAGCTGCCCGCTGCTGCACATGTGTGTATGGGTGAAATGCAGAGCACAAATTTCCCATTCGTGGGATTATAAATAAAGGATTATTATTATTATTATTATTATTATTATTACCCATAGTTGACGAAGACAGTGCACCAATATAGTATGATAGAGGATAATACAATACAATGGACTGCTGTAGAATTTGACACAAAATGATCTTTTGTTAAATCCCTACCTTACTGATATATCACCTTATTGATTACATTAGTAACTAGAAGAAGTTTGTTTCATACAGCATTGAAAGAAAATCTGTAATATGTCCAAAGTTGAATCAATAGTTCATTTCACATTACCTGCACTAGGCATGCACCTTTTGAAATCCATCAAAGGTCTATTTTTTGGCACTTGTGTTTATAAACTCCATGTAGATCTTTTCAAATCACATGCTCTCTTTCTTATGTTTTGTATTAAATGTAAAATATAAAAATTTTTATGCACTTTCTATAACATCCTTAACTAAATTTTAAATGCATTACCAAATGCCTTACCATGTTTTGTATTTACAGAATTTGCAAGCATGTTGTAGTGTTTGTAATATAATAAACTTATATACAGTACTGTGCAAAAGTTTTAGGCAGGTGTGAAAAAATGCTGTAAACAAAGAATGCTTTCAAAAATGGAAGTGTTAATCATTTATTTTCATCAATCAACAAAATGCAGTGAATCAACAAAAGAGAAATCTCAATCAAATCAATATTTGGTGTGACCACCCTTCAAAACAGCATCAGTTCTTCTAGGTACACTTGCACACAGTTTTTGAAGGAACTCGGCTGGTTGGTGGTTCCAAACATGACTGTGTTTCAGCCTATGTGTGACACTGATGATCATCAACACCTGTTTGGTAAAATTGGTTGATCATACACCGACTATAATCCTACAGAATCCCTGACTTTGTGCAAATGTACCTAGAAGAATTTATGCTGGTTTAAAGGCAAAAGGTAGTCACACTTTTTTTGTGAAAAGATTGACTGAAGATTTGCTGGTTGTTGAGTTGGAGTGTTTTTTTTTTTTTTTTTTGCTTATTACTTTACATCTTTTTAAGTCTTTCATTTCAATTCACTGAACATCTTTAGATTCAAACTCCTCCTTTTTTTTTAACCTCCTGTTGAATTGCAGGAAATGTTATGTTACCCTGATTCACTTACTTACCTTGCTGTTTAGCTGGACTTCCTTCTTGAGGCACATGAAAATGAAAAAAGTGAAAGTGACTATTCTTGTCATTGTGCGTACACGTAGCACAGCACACGGTGAACCACAACAGATTTGGATCTATGCATTTAACCCATGCACAAACACACACCGTGCAGGAGGTGCCCAGGGAGCAGTGATGGGGACGGTATCTTGCTCAAGGGTACCTCAGGGCAACCTACTGGTAAGGGGTTTGAACCCAACAATCTTCAGATTCTGGCCAACTCCCTGGCCACTGGTGCCCTAATCTTTCATGGTTTACTAGGACTAGTAAACATTCCAGTATGTCTCATCATAACCAAATGTTTCAGACCCTTTACATCAAGTCATTGTGTTGAGCTCATATATCTAAAATAATTTTATTATTATTATTTTTTTTTAGCAAGCATATGTGTCAGATAAAAGTAACACTGCTTGCTAAAGAGGCTTGGCTGGGCTTAGACTGAGGCTAATCTCTTACAGCAGAGCTAATAAACTAGAATTTTTTAATTTGCTTTCAGAGGCATGTTTCTCATGGAAAACAGGTTAAAAAGAGTGTAAAGTATAGAACTAGGTGTACAACTGCAAAATAATTTGTAGTAAACAGACCTGTATTTTCTTTTCCAGTTCACTTATACATTACTTGTTTGTCTAATGTTTGGAAAAGTATCTTTTTCTCAATAGCCTTGGCAATTTTTGTTTATTTATTTTTAATTTTTTTTTGCATGTGACAGGTGGTTTTAATAGCTCCTGAATTTTGCATTACTTCTGCCAGACCTTCAGTCTTGCAGGTGCCATTTCAAATACAGACATCTCTGGAGAAACAGGGCTGTGTGAAACAGCAATGTAATGTCACAATGTTGGAGTCAGCAGGCACTGTTTCATTGACGTTAACAGGCTCTCTGTTAGTGAATTAGATTACATTCTGAGTAATTTATACATTTAGCTCAGCTAAAAGGCATTAGCTTTATTCAGAGAGAGGCTTTCAGTTAGCTTAACTGTAGGAATCAACGTTCAAAACGTTCAAATCCTAATGTATGAAGTAAAAATGTCTGCAAATATCTGCTGTTAATTTAGAGAGCTGCTATAAAATGACAAATCAGTAATTATCTTTTAAAGGCTGTGCTGGGTATCTTTCTTTTAATGATAAACTCATTGGCCACTGACTTTTGTGGATAAAAAAGATCTGCTGCATGATAATGGTGACTAACTGGGACAGTGGTCAGGCACCAGGCCCCATGATTAGAAGTTGGTGGGTTCGAATCCTGGACCAGTAGGTTGCCCTGAGATATCCCTGAGCAATTCACCATCCCCATCTCATGCTCCCTGTGCTGTGCTGTTTCAGAATAGCAAATAGTCCCATTCAGTTCGACTGGGGAATATGATTTTTGGGAAGACTCTTAAACTGCTCCATTAAATAGTGAATAGAATCAGAAGTGTGTCAAAGACCTATCCGTGGTGACAGAATGAGTTTGAAATAATATCAAACCCTGCATGTAATAGAAGTATTCATGTAGAAATGGCAACTGTCCCATCCAGCTGGTTATGAAGACCATGTGTTTTATGAATGAGGGACACCTGGAAAGATCCATTTGTCAGCTTTGTGAGGGTGTGACCATTACCTTGTCAGAGTAAAGGGAGCCATTTTCTTAACAGCCTGCTGTTTCTAAACAGACTGCTGTTTAGGATTTTCACATTCTCACTATGGCAGTCACACACAGAGCATTTGTCCAACAGCAAGACTTGGCATACATCCCTTTTGGGATGTTGATGGGATAGCATTCACATAAGAAGCAAGAGGTGATTTCTGATGATTCAGATTAAGCCACAGATGCAGTGCTGGATTTGCCAGTGCTGTGAAATTAAGACGTTCACACAGTGAAGTGTAGTGGACTTACTATGAAACATATACATACCCATTTCCCTCCCTGCTGTTTGCGTCAGGCCAGTTTCAGCTGCAGACGTCATAAGTCCCACAGAGAAGAACAAAGCGCTCTCTAACTGGAATTGAATGGATTGGTTGTGGTGGACTCCTCTCATAAGAAGTTGTCCAAGGTCACACCTGTGCAGTGATTTGCTAAAATAAAATGACATTTTTTAAATTCCTCTTTATTATCCCCCAATAAAGAGGTAGCTTCATATGGTGTTGGACAGTTTTTATCTCCATTTCACAAACATTTTTCTTAAATATTGATTAGACATGGATAGTCTCTTGAAGGGTCACTCTATCCACATTAGAAAATAATCTCTCATGTGTCATGGTGGAAGGAACCTTTGAAAAAACGCTTTTAACAGTTTTAGGATTGATTTCATTTAATTTTAAATGGTTTTTCTCACTAACTGCTAATACTTCTTGGAAGTAGTTAGCAGTATATACCAAGAAGGCAAAGTTCAACCATTATATACGTTTATCCATTATGAGTATTCAATTGGAAATAATTTCTTTCAGCAGTCAAATACTATCTAAAACTCTTGTTTATTATATAGAATCTCTAGCCATTAATGCACAGCCCTGCCAATCTGAAATATGAGTTAGGCTCATCGTTTTTGTGTCATCCTGGCCCCTTCTTCTATTATCACATCTGCTGCTGTTCTCGTTCTCTCTCTCGCTCTCTGCAAAGATGCAACTGATTTGAAAATTTGGCAATTGAGTAATTGCGAGTAATCATAAAAGCAATTTAAAATTGTCAACATTACAGCAGCTATAACATTATAACCATCTGCTTTATATTGTGTATGCCTCCATTGTACTGTGTCTCTGAGCTGTAATTCCAGTACTCCACCAGACATCTAAAGGTATGCTGTGTTGATATCAAGGCATTATCAGAAGATTCTTTAGGCCCTGTACTGAGATTGAGATTATGATCAGATTGGGTCCTGAAAGACATCCTACAGATGCTTGACCACATAGATCTGAAGTACATGGAGGCCAAATTAACTCTTTCAGATGTTCCTCAAAACATTCCTGAACACTTTTTGCTCAAAAGGGTCACTGTCTTTTGGGAATACAATAACCATTTAAGGAACAAAGCTTCAATGTTTAGGCACGTGGTATGTTTAATTTACATAAAAGCCAGGACCCAATGTTCCTAGCAGACATTGCCCAAAGGATCACACTGTCTCCACTTCACGTCCTGGTGTCATGCTTTCCCAGGTAAGCCATGGACACCCATTTGGTCATCAGCATGATGTAAATGAAAGTGTGAATAATCAGAACAGACTGATTTGGTCAACCAGATCTCATGGTCATGTGCTCATTGTAGGGGCTTTTGGCATTACACAGTCCCAACCTCAGCAAGCTGTACATGGAATCTGAAATTCAGAGCATGGCCTAGTGTGGCCTAGTGGTTAGGGTGTTAGCTGCATGATCGGAGGATCGGGGGTTCAAACCCCTTCCCAGTAGGTTGCCCTGAGGTACCCTTGAGCAAGTTGCCGTCCCTGTCACTGCACCCCGGGCGCTTTCAATAGCTGTCCACTGCTGCACAGTGTTTGAGTGTGCATGGGTTAAATGCAGAGGTCCAATTTCGTTGTGGTTCACTGTCTGCTGTGCTGTGACCTCGCAATGACAAGGGTTGTCACTTTCATGTTATTTATTGTTTACTTTCAAAAATCTGAACTGCAGATGTTTGTCTTTTATACTAAACTACATTATTTTCCTCACAAATTAGTACACTTTGCAGTAGAAGGGAGAAAATTTGGTTTGGTTTCACTGCTAGCCTCAGCCTTAACAATCTGTTATGCTGTAACAAAACAGTTAAGGCTGCAATGAATGTTTTCTTTGCTGTAGTATCCCTATTAAATCTTAAAGAACTTTGTTTTAAATTACATTACTCAAGAAATGGACACACTGGATGTAGTTAATTTCTCCTGATGAATTTCAAAGGAATTTGTAGTTACTACTACCGCCGCTTTTTTTCCCCCCCAAACAGAATTTCTCAAACTTGATTACATTTCCAAGAAAAAAAAAAAAAATTATTTTACGGTTTTCTTTTATAGTTTTCAAAGTATTTGTTTAAAATCAAACAATCCACATGTGGCAATGTCATACTGGATACAATGAATTTTATAAATGTTGTTTGAATATTGCTGAAAAAGTTTCTATAATCCAATTTAAATAAACAATAGTTTAAATTTACCTCCTTGAGAAAAAAGCAGTAATTGATTGGCATGACTTATCATTTTTCAGTGAAGTGCTTGCGCATCATCATGCAGATGCACAGTCACATGATTTATCAAGTCCATCCATCAGACTTTTTGTCCCAATATCCTTCTCAAGTGAATATTTTTCTTCTTCTCTGCCAGGTCAGTTTACTACAGATATCCATCCTGTAGATATCCCTACAGATGTCCTTTTGTAACCAGCAGATTTTTGGACCTCGGAAACCGTTTCATAATTTCGAAGCAATTAAATGAGAAAGCTTCTGGTCAAGGTTTTGCTCTCAATCCATCAAATACTCACTCATTCCCTCGTGAGCCATAAAAATGGCCTACAGCTTCATTTTACCTTAATAATTGCTTATCTGAAATAAGGCCTTCATATGAAATTGATTTAAGCTGATTTAAGCTTTTTCAAATTTGTTTAATAAAATTAACCCTCAAAATTAATCAACAGTGATTGTCTGGCAAATTTTTAATTTTTCAGTCTCTATAAACAGACGTTGGAACCGTTACAAGCACTAATGTAGTGAGGTTTCTCATTCTCGTTATATCTTCTCTTTCTCATTCTTGCTGTACTATTTATACTTACTTACAGTAACAGCACTGACAAAATCCTTTGTCTAATCAGGAGAAAACAACATATCTCCCTGACAATGAGCTTCATGCATATTAAAAACAATAATAATTAATAAGTAATAAAAAAAAAGTAAAAAAAAAAAAAAGTAATAAAATAACTGTACTTTGGTCTTGTTGTATAAATGCTGTTTTTGACACAACCTTTTTTTTTTTTTTAAGTCTGTTATCAGTAGTCATTCCTAGTTCCTCCTGCTGGAAAATTCTCCCCAGTACCACCCAACACTACCAATACTCTGATGGTACCATGTGCGTATTTCAAGTGACATGACCAGTACCACTATATCTTTTTGAACCTCTGCTAATAAAGAACACTAACTGGCATTTGCGTTATGTCAGCCAGCAGATGCCTGTGTTGGCTTGCTCACAGTAAATGACAATCTGGCCACCAAAAGAGAGGAAGGCCAATTTTGCTCTCATCCACAGATGGCTGTAGAAGCACCAGGGATCAGACTGATCCCAGCATCTAAAGTTGAGACAGTTGCACCACTTGGGAACTTATATTGAATTACTAAAATAATTGGAATGTCAGCCATTATGTGAATGTGCTCAAAATTTACATTTACAACATTTAGCAGACGCTCTTATCCAGAGCGACTTCCATGTCCTAATTTCAGGGACAGTCCCCCCTGGAGACACTCAGGGTTAAGGGTCTTGCTCAGGGACCCAGTGGTGGTAGTGCTGGAGGTGGGATTCAAGCCTGGGACCTCTTGAGCCATAGGTCCATAGACAAGTATCCTACCACTAGACCATCGCCACCCTATTACTCAACCAGTTGACCATTGCTCAGCTCTTCAGTAGTTTGATTGATTTCTCATTTTTTACTCTTTTTGATTTGTTTTTTTTTGCTTGTTCTGTTTTTAGGTTGCATGTTGTCAAATTATGTTATCAGTATGGGGTTAAGTATGCGTGTGGGTGTGTGTGAGGGGCATATTAGCTTAGTATGTGTGTTTAGAGCTGAGAGATGGACTCTTTTTGCTGACTAAGTTGCCTTGCAGTGGGGCTGGCATGCTGTGTATATGATGTTTTATTAATCCTCTCTCTTGAGAAAAAGAAAGGAGGAGTAGGAGAAGACGATGAAGAAGGGAGAGGGTTCTATTTAGTGAAACTGCAGTAAGGCTTCACCAAGTTTGATGGGATGCTATTTTAATACAGATCAAATGAACACACATGCAGCCCAGTCTGAGTAGAAGTTCTAAGTCAAATAAGCCATAGCATGAAGATCTCCTATCTAACATTGTGCTCACAAAATTTCTCTCAATCACTGTGAGCTGTTCAAAAACAGCATCTGAGATATCTAGGAGATATCTAGCATTTACTTTAAGATAACACACAATTTTTGTGGTATGAACAGTGCAGCAGCTTACTTTGTAAGTCATAGAGTTTGTCATCTCAGAGATGCCTGATTGGATTGAGATCTTGGGAAACTGGAGGCCAAGTAAACACCTTGATCTCCTTGTTATGTCCCTCAAACTTGTCATATTTATGTCCATGAGGGTTAGTTTGTAGTGACAAAGTGCTTTACCATGATGATTGGTTAATGATGGACCTAGAGATTGCAGGTTCAAATCCCACCTCAAGCTCCACCACCATTGGGTTCCTGAGCAAAACCCTTAACCCCTTTCCCTCTGGATAAGGGCGTCTGCTAAATGCTGTAAATGTAATATAAATGTATGTAAAAGTCATCAGTGCTCTGTTGACTAATTAACAGCAGATTTTCAAAGTATTTCTGGCATACTCTTCTTCACTGTGTATGCGTGGCTGAGCAGCAGCATGCAAACCTCACATCACCAAGCGCAGTGGTGTTAAGTGTGCCACCAATGGGCTCTGCAGCACTGTTCAATATTCATGCTCATTGGCAGTCTGATGAACAATTCCAGTTTTGCTGGATGTCAGGAAAATATTACCTGCTTGTCTGTTCTATGCCAACTTTCTTGTGGGAGGAATGTTATGAAGTTGTTTTCAGGAGTTTTAGGGGCTAGGTCCCATAGTTCCAGTGAAAGGCAATCTTAATGCTTCAGCAGACCAAGACATCATGGACAATTTGTGCTTACAACTTTCTGGTAACAGTTTGGGGAAGGCTCTTTTCTGTTGCCGAATTTGTATATAAGGGTCAGTAATGGAACTCTGACCCTAATTTTTTATGTCCAGAATTATTTTGATGGATTTTTATCAATACTTATAATAATACTTTATATCAATACTTATAATACAAATCTATCAGGAGCATCATATCATGATCTTGGTTAGGGTGTAATGA
Organism: Hepsetus odoe; assembly: GCA_017165825.1. NCBI lineage: Eukaryota > Metazoa > Chordata > Actinopteri > Characiformes > Hepsetidae > Hepsetus > Hepsetus odoe. Next base: position 7,309,614 of record CM029374.1, on the reverse strand, counting down.
TTGTGTAGGTGACTTATTTGTATACTGATGCATTCCACAAAGTGGCAATGGGATAACAATTCTGATATACTCTGCAGCTGTTAGTTTTCATTTGAGTGTACCCAATGAGCTTGATGTTCAGTAAGTTTGAAATGGTCCGATGATGAGTATGGGCCATTATGTTATTAGAATAACAACTTGTACTTACAGAAAATGCTTGCAGGACCCTTTGTCTGCTAATAACCATTTTTAAAATAATTTACTAAAGATCATGGAACAAGATGTAGAACATTTTCCTAATCAATGAATACACATATTTTGAAAAGGTTATTGTACATTTTAGGGGAAAAAAGTATAGTTTTATCATTGAAGCAAGACTGTGTCCCTTTGTAGTCTGGGGCAAAATACATTTTCCAGACTGCTTTGGTTGGTAGACCTTTGGCTAATTCTGTGACAGCCTATTTTGTTCTATTGCATGAGACAGACACGGTGTTCCTGGTTGCCCCATGCCTGCTTTAGCACTCTTTGCCAATATACACACACAAGAACCTTGGGCCTTGTGTTTGAAAGCTCATGTTAACAAGGTGTGTGTGTGTGTGTGTGTGTGTGTGTGTGTGTGTGTGTGTGTGTGTGGTGTGTGTGTGTGTGTGTGTGTGTGTGTGTGTGTGTGTGTGTGTGTGTGTGTGTGTGTGTGTGTTAGCCCTAGTTTCAGGAACAGTGTAACTGATTTTATAATATCCCAGAAACTTTTTGCTTGGGAGAGAGCACAAGACTCCTACAGAGCGTGGGCACAAGTCCCACCCCCATACTGACAATCTCCGTTCCCCTAGAACACATAGTCTGTCACAGCTTGTGGCAGATCAGTCAGGGTACCCCAGCTGACCACCTTTCACTGCCAACAACACCTACAACTATGGACACTATCAGAACTGGACCCTTGAGCAAAGGAAGAAGATGACCTGCTCTGATGTATCTTGTTTTCTCTAACATGTTGAAGGCCAAATACATGTGCATTCTTTAACTGGGGAAGAGATGGCACCAGGATGCAGAGGAGCAGCCAACAAGACAAGCCAGACAATGGCAGTGTGATGTGCTGGGCAATTTTCTGCTGGGACACCTGGGACGCCACACTGTAGAAGATCAATTATGCCCCTTCACGGCAACAGTATTCACTAATTAAGTGACGAGCAATGAAGGGGAGAGTACCTTGCTCAAGGGTAACTCAGAGCAACCTTCTGGTCTGGAATTCAAACCCATGACCTTCTGACCCTGGGACCTATTCCCTAACCACTTGGCCACCACCACCACCACCACCTTATGGCAGCGGCTTCTTTAAGAAGAAAAAAATGTGCCCTGCCACACTTAAACATTTTTTCATGAATGTCTTAATTTAGTAACATGACCGAGTAGGCCCCACATTCTCCAGATCTCTGCCTCAAAAGTTCAGAGTTGTTTTGGTGGTACGAGGGGAACCTACAAAATATTAGGTGGTTTTAAGAGTATGGCTGTTGTGTATTTTGCTCAATAGTGATTATCATATTCTTCTTTGTAGTTGGACTTTAAACAAAAGTACAAATGTAGCTACTTTCCTGCAGTACAGTTTTTCCTCCTTTTCTTTCCTCCCTCTCTCTTTAACGCTGGCGTGCGCACTCCCTCCCTCCTGCTCATTTGAAATGGTTATCTAGAAATGGTGCTATAGTAGCATAGTGGTGCTTTGAAATGCAGCACCAAGATTAGAGTTCTGCTGTGGCCCCACTTTTTCTTTTTCCTTCCTCTTTGCCTGTGCTCCTCATCTTTCTCTCTCTCTCACACACACACACACACACACACACACACACACACACACACAACAGCATGCCTCAGGATCAGTGTGTTCCTGTCACTGATCTACGCATCAGTTCAGACCAAGGTACTGAGTGTCACTGACCTTAAACATACACAACCCCCCTTACACACACACACTCTCTCTCACACATACCCTGTCTCATACACATGATCACATAGACTCACACTCACAAACACACACACACTGTTGCTCACTTCCTTTTATTCTGTCTGTTTTTGCCATTCTTTCTCACCTTTTCACCCTAACTGTCTGTCTCTCTCTCTCTCTCTCTCTGTTTATCACTTGCGCACACCACCAGACATGCACGGTCATAAATACTTGCGGTGGTGGAAGGCAGTAGATTGAATCATTGATTTGTGAATGTGTGTGAGAGAGAGAGAGCGAGAGAGAGAGAGGTGAGTAATGTTGTTTTGAGGGCCAAGTGGCCCATGCCTGCTGGGGAGTTGCTTCATTCCGCTTTTCTCATTGGTCAGCCTTGGTGCCAGAAGCTTGCAGTATGTTACTCACACACGCCATTTCATCTGTAGAGGGACCAGCTGATCAGTATTCTAAAGCCACCTCCGCCACTGAAGGCTGATCTTAGATCAGTTCAGATTGCATCTCAGAAGCTGGGGTCAGAGGGATGAAGGATTTAGACTTGAATACAAAATAATGTCCTTTCACGTCCTTTCTAGAACTGTTTTGTTGGTTTGAAAATGACTTTCGCTGTCATGGTTCGGTTTCCTGCCTTAAATTTCAGGTGTAAGCCTGAAATATAATTGTTTTATAAGACACTGTTTTTGCACTGAACAGCAGTGGTACAATTCAAGGAGATGTTGATGGAGAGGGTCGTGGGAGACAGAAAGAGCAGAGAACTGCTGGAATTAACAGATATATTAATTTACCATTATTGCAAATTCATTGTTTAATGGTTATATGAAGAAAAATGTTTATAATGAGGTCTGTTTCAGTTTTATTGTAGTTTTGCAGTATTTTACAGTTTTAGGCCATTACATTGGCTGGGAGAAGAGCCTGTTTTAAAAGCCTGCTCTTTTCTTCTAGCAAATCAAATAGTCACAGAGATAAGCAGTTACACGCCTTCTTTCTCCATGCAACCAGCCAGATTAGCTCTGCTCAATTCCACAGTTACATCCAACCAAATCCACATGCCGTCATGGAACTCGTGACTGCTGGGACTCCCCAGGGCTACAAGTCACAAACGTCATTTGATTACACACAAATTAGAGCGAGGAGGGAACAAACAGACTCAAGACACTACAGGCGAAAACGGCCATAAATGTATCACCGATTTTAGGATAATTTACATGCCTTCCTAAACATGATCATAAAAGTGACAAAATTTCAGTGCGTTAAGTCAGTTCATGTCCTCTCATGTCAAACTGCATTTTAGCAACATTATCCCTTAGGCCTACCCCTACCCACAATCAACACAATCATGCTCTTTCATACAGCACTGAAAGGTCTGATATCTAGAATAGCCATGTCTGTCTATTTCCTTTGAACCAAAGCACTTTCTCACAAATGGTGCAAGTGACCCAAGATCTCACTGACTGAGGCCAGACTGAGGTCAGTTTTTATTCCTGCTTTTCTTAAAATCCGCTATTCTCAATATTGAACAACCATAATCTCAGCTTTAAGAACACATACATTTTGGAAATTTCTATTCCAACGCCTTTTCTTTGAAATTCAAATTCTTTGCTCATATTGGATTTTATGCAACATTTTGCATAAAAATAACTTCAGTAACATATTCTAACATTTCCCTTATCAAAGAATAAATGCTATGTTTTAAAAATATATAACTTAAGTGTATAATAGGTCAATTGCATGTCTTAGTGTTTTTTTTTTTGTTTTTTTTTTTTAAATGAAACTTTCTACACAAAAATTGAACTTAAAAAGTACATTAGTAATAAACTGACAAGCATCTGTTGTTTTTAATGTTTACCTTATTCACCTGTATTGTATCACTTTATTACAGCTACGATTAATATATATGGGCTTTAATTAACTTAATTAATTAATTTTGGGCTTTTTTTCCACTTCGTTTTTAATTTCAAAGAACGGACTTTTCAAGTAAACATAATTGGTCTTGATTAAAAAGCACCACACTGCTTGATCCACAATTTTTTCACTGGGAAAATTACTCACCTAATTTTGATCTAAAGTATTAACATCCAAAAAACAGCTCATATTATCAGATTTTATTTACCCTATTTAAATCTGCTTCAGACAGATTTCTTTTTTTTTTTTTTTGGTCTGACCCATGTTTGTGTGTGTATGTGTTAACTAAACTACGCTGGGTTAACTAGGCTGAGGCTTATAAAAGCTTCTCTCACCAAACTCCTACACTCAGCCCCAGGCAGCAGACACACACACACATTCACGCAGTCACACTGTGAGGGAATCTCTCACCTCTCTAAAGTATCTGGTGCAGACAGACCTTTTTTCCGTCTGTGGAGCTCTGAGTCACAGCCATAATGTAGGAAAATGCGGGTGAATGTGCGTGTTTTAGTTGGAGCATCTCTCTCGTTTGTTCAGTTTGAAGGCTTCTGGTTCTTGCATTGGTCTAATTAGCAGATGCAGTGGCATTTCTTTCTCTCTCTCTCTCTCTCTCTCTCTCTCTCTCTAACCCCCTCCCTTTCATGTCTGTGTTGTGCTCTAATACATGTTGAATGTATGTACACTGTAGTAGCCCCTATAGGTGCATGCAGCAGTTTAGAGCAGATGTCCTTTGTGTTTGCCTTTCTCTGCCTTGTCTTTTTCTTCTTCTCCTCTCATACTATCTCCTCCCCATAATTTCTTATTCTTTACTTCTTTCTTTCCTCTATTCCTAGGTCTATGCACAGGACCACTATGACTCTTTTACCCTGATGACATTAGCATTCTTTTGATGCTCACTCCCTCTCTCTTTCTCTGTTTCTCATTCTATCTCTTTTTCTTCACGCTTTCTTTCTTTCTCTACATCCATCTCCACAACACAGGATTAGCAATAATTGGCATAGGAGGTGGGGTCTCACTGCCACATGTATGTATGAAGACGATGTTGTGTGTGTGTGTGTGTGTGTGCGCATGTGTACGTGTGTGTGTGTGCGACAGAAGTTTTTTGCCGCTTCTCCAAGGAGTGCTCACTTCTACTGCCTCCTGCAGGGAACACCAGTCTATTTATAGATCAAGGGTTAGCAGGGTGGAGAGAGAGAGAGAGAGAGAAAGAGTGAGGGAGAAATGAAAAAAGAGAGGGGAAAAAAGACAAGGAGATGGAGAAAGAGAGGAATAAGAGAATGCTGCAATTATGAAGCAAGTGTTGCGCCATCCTTGTTTTTGTGTAATAAGCTGTGTAATAAGAGATTGGGCTCATGTGAATGTCAGTAATTTATTATTTATTTAACACACTACAGCTCCCTTCACACACTAGTTCATCTTTTTCCTAAAGATTATGAAATACAGAGATGATGCAGCTAGTTCCAGTACACTGGAGCTCTTCCCAGTTTCGCAGGCAGATTGAGTGATGCAGCTTGTTGAGTTTGCTCAGTAATGACTGAATGAGTTGATATTCATTCTTGTGTTTAAATTGTGAATTTAATTCTTAAATAAGTAATAATGACAGTGTGGGTACAGGGCAATTATATGACAGTGATGGGGTGCCTGTTTGGGATTTCTGATTACCTTGCTGGAAGCATATTTGGACGGGTATTTTGCTAAATAGCATTAGATGATTGCAGTTACAAACACTTTAGCAACAGTGGAACCATTCTGGTGAAAAATCGATCCCTTTTGGTGATAAATACTCATTGTTGCGTGAAAAAATTCATTTTCACGAAACAATTTTCTACCCTCTGCTTATAAATTACATTTAAACAGCCCTGCGTGTAAACATTCTGTTTGGCTGCATTGCATTGTGCATTTTAGTCTAAAAAAACTCTTTGTAACTTCAGTTTAGCGCTACCAATTTATGATGATGTTTGCTGAAAAACAGTCAAAGACTATGTAAAACTCTTGTTTCTTAAAGTTACCTTTTTTGTACATAGTATATGTATGTGTAGGCATCAGTAATGCCTCTTTAAATGCAAATATCAGTCCTATTTTATATATAAAAACGGAATTAAATTGTTATTAGATTTACACTATTCTCACTTGTCTCTTAAAATACAAAAGGAATTGTACAGGAAAAAATATGCTATCTATTAAAATCAAAATTTCCATTTTAATCAGGAATTAAAGTTTAATCTGTTTTTGTTCATGTTCTTAAATTAAAGTTGTAGTAAAATGTCTTAGATATTATAAAATTTAATCTCACCTAAATGGCATTTAGGGCATTTTCTCACTTGTCTTGAGTACTTAATTCCATGCCCAGGTCTGATGTTTTGATTGTGGGAAGAGCTCATTATTGCAGGCTTGTTTTCACATAGGAGGATCTCTGATTGCGCAGTTCCCTATGTTAAACAGGCCTGTTAAATATGATGTTTTTTGTAAAATTATAAAAAATTTGATACATCCCTTGATGTTTTTGACAAAAAGGGGCTTCACAAGTAAATGGGTTTGGTAGTTCCCAGCAGAATCATGTGTTTATTTACAATTATATTCCTGAACTGCTGGAGCTCAAAGTGATGATGAGCCGATAGTGGGTCTGCAGCATGAAGATTTAGCCATGTTGTTTTTTTGCAATATCTCATTACATGTGCTGGCTATGTCTTCATTCTATGTACTGTGCTTCAAATAGAGAGTAATGCGATAAAATTAACCAATCACATCACTTGAATTGCAGTTCCAGGAGCAGAAAGCTTTCACAAACTTTGCACTACACCTGTATTTACCTGGGGCAAACTCGAGGACATCGTTTTAGGTGGGACCAAAGATTGTTATGCTCCTATGTTCAAAACTAGTCTCCACACTGAAACAAATGTACTGAAATCTGGGGCAAATGGTCTTGGGTTTGGGGAAAGAAAGCTGTATCAAAAAAGGCACTTAATATTGAAACAAATTTGGAATGGTTTGGTAGAATAACATGGTCTTTCTTTCTTTCTGTCTTTCTGTCTTTTTTTTTTCTTTCTTTCCCTCCCATCTTGCAGTGAGTGACAGCTGCTACAGAAACCTTGCTGAGGACCGCAGTGGAATCAACCTTAAAGATCTTGTTCATGATCCGTCCTTGTGAGTTCCACAATCTTGCCATTCACAAACGCGCTCAGCTTCTGTTTCATTTACTGTCCAAGAACATCCCTTTCCCTCACAGTCCCACCTTCCCCTTGTTCATTCACATGGTCATTGTCCAGAACACTGCATGCCGTTAAAATAGTTGATTAATGTGAATCTAAATTCTCAGTGCGCCTCGTTGAGTGTGGGAACACATTAGGATCAGAGGTCACAGTGATGGATGTGGTACTGACACACGTTCGTGTCCAGACTACAGCCTGTGTTTAATGGGTTTTTACCTCTAGGCCTTTATGATTTTCCTCTCCAACACTCTGTGCCAGCTACTGCCCAAATCCACTGGCTTTCCTGAGTTGGTTAGACTTTAAGCCTGGCCCAGGGGTGATGTGAACCCAAGAGACCATTGATATCCATCAAATATGATGTCAGGGTCACTAAGCAGCGCTTTTGAGACTGTGATGTCTGTTAGTGTAAAGAATTTTAGATTTTTGAACCCCTGAATGGACAAAGTCACATCACTCTTACCAGTCAAATAAGTAAAAAAAAATTGCATGGTGGTCTTTTAAATTAGTAACACATATTCTTCCCATCAATGTTCTGATTTGATTTGATTTGAGAATCTAGAAATCTTTTACATTGTCTTAATGACAACTTGACTAAAGATTAAAGATTAGAAAGAATCTTCTCTTCAGATGTACAGTACTGTGCAAAAGTTTTAGGCAGGTATGAAAAATGCTGTAAACAAAGAATGCTTTCAGAAATATAAATAATGATTGTTTATTTTTTATCAATTTACAAAATGCAAAGTGAGCGAACAAAAGAAAAATCTAAATCAAATCAGTATTTGGTGTTACTACCTTTTGCCTTCAAGCCAGCATCAGTTCTTCTAGGTACACTTGCAAAAAGTCAGGGATTTTGTAGGATTATAGTCGGTGTATGATCAACCAATTTTACCAAACAGGTGCTGATGATCATCAGTGTCACACATAGGCTGAAACACAGTCATGTTTGGAGCAACCTACCAGCCGAGTACCTTCAAAAACTGTGTGCAAGTGTACCTAGAAGAATTGATGCTGTTTTGAAGGCAAAGGGTGGTCACACCAAATATTGATTTGATTTAGATTTCTCTTTTGTTCATTCACTGCATTTTGTTGATTGATGAAAATAAATGATTATGAATAAATGATTTTTTCACACCTGCCTAAAACTTTAGCGCAGTACTGTACATCCTTCATATATTATATAGTGTATATACACAGCATATAATGTATGCTGTGCCATCACAAAATGGAAACAATATGTTCTTGCAGATGATTTGAATAAATCTCATACTTTTTATAAGTTTACTAATATTTTTATTTTATAACACTCTTTGGAGGAACTAAAGCTCAAAATGGGAACCTGATTAACCCCAGGTGATGATTAGCAAAATGTAAGAGGTACATTGCTAAGAGGTTGCTGTGTACACATACAGCACACCGTGAACCATAACAAAATCCTTCAGCATTTAATACATCTCATACACACATGGTGTAGCAGTGCCTAAGGAGCAGTGATGGGGATGGTACCTTGCTCAAGGGTATCTCAAGGCAACTTGCTGTTCTGGGATTTGAACCTGCAAATCCCATGGGGATTTGGGGCCTAGTCCTCGATCAGTATGCCATTGCAGCATTAGACAATATAATTGACCTACTCAGTTCATACTAGCCTTTAATAGTGAATAGCTGCATGAAATGTCATGCATTGTGTTGGCTATTCAGAGAGTTGCAGTGGTTGCCCAAACTAATACAACTTTTATTTATTTATTTATTTATTTATTATACTTTAAGAAATAATTTCTTTTACAGATAAAGTACAGTACTGTGCAAATGTTTTAGGCAGGTGTGGGGAAAAAATGCTTAAAACAAAAAATGCTTTCAGAAATATAAATAATGATTGTTTATTTTTATCAATTTACAAAATGCAAAGTGAGCGAACAACAGAAAAATCTAAATCAAATCAATATTTGGTGTTACTACCTTTTGCCTTCAAACCAGCATCAATTCTTATGGCCCCCACAGAGCCCTGATCTCAACATCATCCAGTGTGTCTGGATTACATGAAGAGTCAGAAGGATGTGAGGAAGCCTACATCCACAGAAGATCTGTGGTTAGTTCTCCAAGATGTTTGGAACAACCTACCAGCAGAGTTCCTTCAAAAACTGTGTGCAAGTGTACCTAGAAGAATTGATGCTGTTTTGAAGGCAAAAGGTGGTCACACCAAATATTGATTTGATTTAGATTTCTCTTTTGTTCATTCACTGCATTTTGTTGATTGATGAAAATAAATGATTAACACTTAAATATTTGAAAGCATTCTTTGTTTACAGCATTTTTTCCACACCTGCCTAAAACTTTTGCATAGTACTGTATGTTGTATTACATTTTGTTGGACTTTATATTTTATGGTTTGGAAAAAATACAAAGATTTGGAATCGTGTGTTTTATATAGATTTGAATGCCCTAATGTGCCTAATATATGCTTTGTATTTAACGTAGTTAAACTACTTTGAAAGTAACTAATGTGCCCAATGAACTATAGTAACCGGATACTCATTTGCATTAAAAATGTTTTGAAAAGAGAGCGCAAAACCTTTCATTATGAGTGTATGCTACTGAAAAAGTTATAACACACCCAAATTTAATTGTATATCTGGCTGAGGTTGAATTTGCTTGATCTGCTCTCTTCAGCTGACCAAGAGTGTCTTTTCTGGTTCTAATAAAATTTGAATAGTCAATGGGCCTTTTTTTTTTTTCCCAGTATATTGGCACCGTGGCAAATGGTTTGGCTTCCTGGAGCAATGACCAGCCTCGAAATAAATGTCTCCGATGTTCAAGTGGCAGGGTCATCTGATCTGAAGCCAGTGTTGGTGAAGGCATCAGACAGAGAGATCTGAGCAGAGGAAGCAGCCAAAAGATAATGATTGATAAAGATTGTATTGATAAAGTGTGTGTGCCTGTGCATCCTTGTGTATACAGTGAACAGACATGTGCACTCAGAGATGCTACCTTACCAGGTGATTGGCAGTTGAACAGATGCCACTGTTAGGTCACCTTAAGAGACATGATTGGTACGAATGGTTAATGGCAGTAATGAAAGTGGGGTAAAAATAGGTTGTAATTAATGAGGGTAGGGACACTCACTGCTGCTTGTCCTCTGGACCAGGATGGGACCACTTAGAGGTACACACCTGGTGGAGATAAATGAGTCTGGAGAGACAGTGGGACAAAAATTAACAAGCAAGACTCAACTTCAGAGTCTTATTCTTCTTAACTGAAATGTCAAAGTTGGAAATTCATTCTAATGTGAATTCATATGTCGCATTACCTATTTCATTTGGTCAACAAATGACGTGTGTGTGTGTCCACAAATAGGATAGCCTGGGTAAAATCCCTCATCCCCAAATTATTCCCATCCCACTCTGAAAGAACCTTTCCCCAAACCCCCAATCTTCACACACCAGCGGTTTCCTTGGCAACTGGATTAAAGAGGGCTGCGTCTTTGTGTTCAGCATATTCTTCTTTTAGCTCCCCCCCACACTCACTCTCTCTTCTCACTGTCTCTCCTTTCTTGCTATCTTTTGTTACAAAGAAAACCATCCACCACTTTTACTGCAGAGGACCCTTAACTTTTCAAAAAAAAAAAAAACCTTCAGCAACATGCTAGTGTTTCCAGCTAAGAACACAAACATTCAAGAGTTTCTATTTTTGTTGCTTAAACAGCACCAGTTTTCCTATGTTATAGCACATTATGTGCTGGTGTACTGTTTGGTTCCTCACACGGTTTCTTCCTGCTGTTTAGTTTTTCCTTGCCACTGTTGTCCTTGGCTTACTCACTCGGGGGTCGGACCCGCATTCTGTAAAGCTGCTTTTTGACAACAACAGTTGTAAAAAGGGCTATATAAATAAAACTGACTTGACTTAACTTTATCTTAAGTTAAATTTGAATTTTAGTTTTGACTAAACTTTAGTTTCATAGGTGATTACTATTGACAAGTTTGGTTAATTGTAGCATCATGTTAAGGTCTTAATCACATTTCTCATAAATGTTTTTTCAGTGCTTTCCCTGCTTTAGCACACCCACAGCAGCTCGGTAAAGGGTTGTTAATAAGCTGGTTTGCTGGATCAGGTGTGTTGTAAGTAGTGAAAACACATAACAAATGTGCAAGGCATTGTGCCCTGAGGACCAGGGTTGAGAAACCGTGGTTTAGGTCATGTAATGGTTTAATTCTAGCGCTTATCAAACACACATCTTGCACAATGTATTGGTTAGGGCCTTCAGTAACACTCAGATATTCCTGCCAGTTGTGTTGGAGCTACACTCTACACACTGGGAGAAGGCCTAAATCGGGTTCTTAAAAAAACCTGCCATTTTCAGTATGGTCACATTATAAAACAAGGGAAAATGTTTTTGTCTTAAATTTGAAATCAAACTATGTCTTGATAATTTAGTACAATTGACATATATTCACATAACTGATCATAGCATACCATTTAAAATACCATATTTTTGAGTCACCCATTATATCTTTATATTTTGCTTCCTATCTGCCAAATTGTATTTTTGAGGAATACTTTCCCAGGCTTGGAGAATTTGGCTCTCATTTTCAGTCCCCTCCCTGTACCTGACCAGTTTCAGAGGATTGTTTGGGTTTTTTTTTTTTGGTTTTTTTTTTGTGTGTGTCTATTTTATGGCATGTAGCATTTAAGAAAGAGGTGCAGATGATGATGATAGATGATCAGGCTGGTGATTATTACGATGGTGGTGCTCGTGGCTGGAAGGCTGAGTGGTTGGAACCTCGTTATCTAGATAGCTTGTATCTTAAGGCACTTTTTATGCATGTTGCATTAAAACATTTGTTTCCATTTCTTTCATATAGTCTTTTCAGTATGCCAAAGATAATGCAGTTTGACAACCATAATATAGTATTGTTGTACCAACATCATTATTCCCTTTAAGGTGGCTAAATACTTTTGTACATACAGTACTGTGTAAAAGTTTTAGGCAGGTTTGGAAAAAATGCTGTAAACAAAGAATGCTTTCAAAAATGGAAGTGTTCATCATTTACTTTCATTAATCAACAAAATGCAGTGAATGAACAAAAGAGAAATCAAAATCAAATCAATATTTGGTGTGACCACCCTTTGCCTTCAAAACAGCATCAATTCTTATAGGTACACTTGCCACAGTTTTTGAAGGAACTCAGCTGGTCGGTTGTTCCAAACATCTTGGAGAACGAACCACAGATCTTCTGTGGATGTAGGCTTCCTCACATTCTTCGGTCTCTTCATGTAATCCCAGACACACTGGATGATGTTGAGATCAGGGCTCTGTGGGGGCCAGAAGAACTGATGCTGGTTTGAAGGCAAAAGGTAGTAACACCAAATATTGATTTGAATTAGATTTTTCTCTTGTTCGCTCACTTTGCATTTTGTAAATTGATAAAAATAAACAATCATTATTTATATTTCTGAAAGCATTTTTTGTTTACAGCATTTTTTCCACACCTCCCTAAATCTTTTGCACAGTACTGTATATAAAATAAACTCTGATGACACAATACATAATTGATCTAATTCAAGACGGATTGCTTTTGTGACATATTTTTGCCATACCTTATGGCGCAAAGAGTGAGTGTTTTAACAGTGTTAGGCTATATAAAGTACATCCATGTAACTCTGTATTCCTCATAATACTTTTATAATTGAATTTATACACAATAATTCTGAAAATAAATGTTATCTGGAATAAATACTTGAATACTGTGAAATGAAGTCAATGTTTTGATTTGAATGACAGTGACTTTGAACTTTGTAACTGCTATGGTGCTGAAACAGTGGATCATGATGCTGTTTGCAGTGTTTTGTTACAATATGATAAGATGTAATCTTTAATATTATGTCTAAATCCTGCTTTTGGGCCTTAAAGTTCCATGAAAGAGCTCAAACATGGCAAAGATCTTATATGAGCACAGCAGACATGAATGTTGATCTGATTTCCAGAGAGGGGAGCGAGCATGTGTGTATGCACTCTGACAGGTTTCTGATACCTCTGGCATTGTTCTCTGCACATTCCCTTTTCTTTTTCTCACTGATTCCATTCTTTCTCTCTCTCCTCTCTCTCTCTCTCTCTCTCTTGCACTGTTTAATTCACTCACTCTTCCTTCCCGTTAATGTGGCTGAAAACCCACTTACCGTGTGTGTGTGTGTGTGTGTGTGTGTGTGTGTGTGTGTGTGTGTGTGTGTGTGTGTATCTCACTCACAGGCTTGGAGGCATAATCTCTGCATACAAAATAGTCCCTGATGAGATAGACGAGATCAAGGTAAACCTCTCTCTCCTCACTCTCCCACGGGGCCACCACATGCATGCCACACACACACACACACACACAAAATTTTAAGGCTATCGCATACATTTCTTCTCCACTGTAAACACTGCCACCTGGTGGGTGCACCCAATTCCATTTCTAGTTGGACTTAAAAATAAGTATCAATATCAAAACTCACTCCTAATCCACATGTTATCTAGTAAACATAAACAAAAGTGTAAAAATTAATAAAATAATTTATCTGCAGTTTATGTTTAAGTGTTACATATATCACTCTGCCCTCAGAAAAACAGCTGCTAAACTGCTCTTAGACTGAAACCGTCATGTACCTTGACCAGGGGTTATCTTCACTACCTATTAACAAATATTGGTTTGGTGCATTTGCAGCTGTTTAATTATTACAGTCTATCAACAGGTCAAAGAACACAACAGTGATCAAAATAACAAAAAAATATAAAAAGAACATTCTGTAGCTACCGGGGTGACAGTGGTTGCCAATAATCATCTATGTCTTGCCAGTTAAACATTTTCATATAACTATGGCACTAAAGTAGCTGTTAAACTAAAGTAACTACCTGTTTCACATAATTTCTGAAGAAAATGAACTTTGATTGTTTGAATGAATGATTGATTGGTTTAATTGTGTGCTGATTTAAATGTATTCAGTATTCAGCAACTTTCCTCAAAAACTACCATAGGGTTGTAGAGATTAATTAAAGTTGTTTATTATGTGTTATGTGATATTTGTGGTAGAACTGACACATCAAATATGTTGTACTCTTCATGAGTATGCTGTAATTGTAAATGCTTGTAAATGATTGTAAATGTGTTTGTGTGTGTTTAGGAAACGCTGGTAGACTGGTGTGACGAGAAAGAGCTTAACCTTATTTTGACCACTGGTGGAACTGGCTTCGCCCCCAGAGATGTCACACCAGAGGTACATGGGGCCCCACCCGTTTGTGTTTGTGTCCATGTGAGTGTGTGAGTGTGGCTCATTTGCTGTGTGGGTATGTGTGCAGAGTGAGACAAAGACACAATCTGCATGGTGAGAGATAAATGGTGGTGTTTCTGTGTCTTTTTTTTTCTTTTTCTTTTTTTTTTTTTCTTCAATTAATGCATGACTTTCATTCCAAACATTCCAAGAGATGAAACTAGTGTTTTTTCTGCGCACACACACCTCAAATCTCTGAAATTTCATAGAGAAATGAAGTTCATAAAGAAACTAAGCATGATGTTTAAACTTAAAGTACCTTAACATAATAATTTAGCAATCATTTTAAAGACATTTTCATTATATGTCATATGGCGTAAGCTTACTTTTTTAACTTTTAGCTTTATTAAATATTACAGCCCCAACCCAACCACTAGGGATGCACAAGCAAGTGTATTTCTTTGTGCCGGTCCCAAGCCCAAATAGATTGGGAGGGTTACTTCAGTAAGGTCATCTGGTGTAAAACTTTTGCCAAATGAATATGCGGACAACAAGAGACAGTGTAATTGGTGCAGACTTTAATAGAGAGAGAGAGAGAGAGAGAGAGAGAGAGAGAGAGAGAGAGAGATATCGATCTTATTTCATGGAATTAAAATGGAAGAATATTTTCCTACTTTTGTAAAATTACTTCTTGGGAGATATTGTGAGAGAAAATGATGCGAGGATAGCAAACCAGGAAGTGCAGCAAATTAGCAAGATGGAAGTAAGGGCAACAAAGAAGAATGAAGAATGAAAAGATGAGACCTACCTGTGGAAGCATGGTGGTGTTTAGAGAAGTATGAAGTATGGGGTTGGTGGTGGTCTAGCGGTAGGGTACTTGCCTACGGACCTGCAGCTCAAGAGGTCCCAGGATCGAATCCCTGAGCAAGACCCTTAATCCTGAGTTGCTCCAGGGGGACTGTCCCTGTAATTAGGACATGGAAGTCACTCTGGATTAGAGTGTCTGCTAAATGCCATAAATGTAAATGTAAGTATGCAAGAGTAGTACAGGATATGTATGGGGCAGTATGACAGTTGGGAGGTCTGCAGTAGCAGTGATGATATCATTTAAATAGGAGGTGGAATTACATCAAGGATGTGCTGAGACCATTATTGTTTGCCATGGTAATGGGCAGGTTGGAGGACGAGGTTAGACAGGAGTTCCCAGTGGATTATGATGTTTGCTGATAATTTTGTGATCTGTAATAAGAATAGGAAGTAGCTTGAGGAGAACCTTGAGAGGTGTAGTTATGCTCTAGGGAAGAGATGAATGAAAGTGAGTAGGACAAAGACAGAATACAAGAGTGTGAACGAAAGGGAGGAAAGTGGAGTGGATAGGATGCTGGGAGTGGGGGTGACAAAGGTGGAGGAATTTAAATACTTGGTATCAGCAGTTCAGAGTAACATGGGGTGTAGAAGAAAGGGGAAGAAGGGAGTTCAGGTTGGAATGGGTGGAGATGAATGGCAGGAGTCATATGTAGTAGACAACTACCCGCGAGAATGAAAGGAAAGGTTTACATGATGATAGTGAGACCAGCAGTACTATACGACGATGGATTTAAAGACGATGGTACTGACATAGACAGGCAGCAGAACTGGAGGTGTCATAGTTAAAGCTGCTAAGATTTTTGTTGGGTGCAACAAGGATGGATAGGATTAGAAATGAGTATAGAAATTGGACCATTCAGGTTGGATGTTTTGTAGTCAGTTACAGAAGGAAGGTTGCTTTGGTTTGGACATGTATAGAGGAGAGATGAAGATTATAATGGGACAGATTTGCTGAGGATTGTGCTGCCAGGAAAAAGGAAAAGAGGAGGGTTATGCGTGTTGTGAGAGAGGACATGCAAGAAGTTAGTCTGAAGTTGAAAGATGCAGAGGAGCAGAAGAAATGGGTGATGGTTGAACTGCTCATTTTGACCCCTAAAAGGAGCAGCTGAAAGAAGCAGATGAAGAAATATTATAGGCCAGTTCTGTAGTCATGGATTAAAGCTAGTCCCTAATAACAATAATGTTTTTCCTATTTAATCTAGGTTTAGCCTTGGTTTTGTGTTATAGTCCATCTCGATTAAAACTTTTTAAAATCTTTTTAAAAGTATACTTACTCTAACTCTTCTTTTGCTTATTTGTATGAACGTGTGTTTGTGATTGAAGCAAAAAATTGTTCTGGTACAAGGATTTGAGAAAAAAGAGCTGATCAGGAGATAAGACATTTCGAAAGTGCTTGACATGAGTTTCCTTCATGAAAAGCAAAAGACATCAAAGAGCTCTAGGAGTGTGAATTAAGAGAAACACTCTTTGTTGCACTGCTTTAGCTTGATTGTTGGTTTCATGTTGTAGTGTCTGCTTATATACAACCATGTTAGTTTAGCACTGTGTGTGTGTGTGTGTGTGTGTGTGTGTGTGTGTTCTCTTCCTCTGCAGGCCACTAGGGAGGTGATTGAGCGTGAAGCTCCAGGGATGGCCTTGGCAATGCTCATGGGCTCCTTAAATGTCACACCACTTGGCATGCTGTCCAGGTGAACATGCACACATGTATACACACTTACACAAGCATATTTCCTCTACTCATTCAGAACTAATAACCCCTGTCCCTTCCCCTAGACCTGTGTGTGGAATCAGAGGCAAAACTCTCATCATTAATCTACCTGGTAGCAAGAAAGGCTCACAGGTAAGGGTGTGTATGTGCGTGTGTGTATAGCAGTATTGCTCTATTTGTAAAGGCCTTGTGCATAAGGAATCACTTCTGTATAATGTTTTCAGCTACCCCTCATTTCTTATTGTTTTGTTTCCAAAGGGACAGCAGTTCTAGCAGTTTTTAATCTATTTTTGTTGTCATGCAAGCTTACTGAGGGACTACATTTTTGGCTCTCATTTTCAGCCCAGTTTCTTACCTGACAAGTTTCAGCCAGTGAAGAAACTGGTGCAAATGATTATAGAAAAATGCAGTGATTAGTATACTGGTGATGTTGAATGCCAAGTGGTTGGAACAACTTTATCTGCACTTTGTCACTTTATCTGTCACAGTAAAGCTCTCATGTATATGATTTAAACTGCTCAATATACTAAAGCCCATTTGACATGCATAAAATAGTATTTTTGCACCAACAAGGCGATTCTTTAGCAAAATAGTCTAGTTTTTTGTGAAATTTAAAAAGAAAACCACTGACATGCTGTACCAAGACTTCTGCACAGCAGCAAACGTATAATATTGCATTATTGTTAGGCTGTCATTATACTATCCATTTTTTGCACCCCATGTAGTGAATGTACTACAAATGGCTCCACTTACATATATTTTAAACACCAGCCTAAATACTTTAACCATACAGCCTGCATTGATTCTGCCTCCTGCCATACCAATATAAATTCTATCTCTTTTCCTTTCCTCTTCCTCACATACACACTCTCCCCGCACACTCACTATGTTAACATTGTGGCCAATCCTATTACGGCTACTCTCTGGGGGAGTGCAGGCGATAGGGCCATGGCATTAATCTCCATTACCCATCAGCCCTGTTCGGTGGCACACTCTGCCCGTCACCGCTGCTTTGAAGTCACGAATCCGGCCTGATAAGGGGATTAAACCTTGAGGAACCCCTTTACGATCATTCCAGCTTCTCCAAAACCCCTCCTTCACACCATCCCCAAATAAAAGCCGCACTCCACCACTCCTCTCCCTCGAGCAAAAGCACATTCCTCTTAGCCCTGGATCCTCTCAAGAGGAGAATGTGCTCGCTTGGATAGGAAAGGATGCAATAGTCTAATTTTCAAAACCCTATGGCATATTGGTTATAAGAACGAAAAGCCAGGAACTAACATCAGAGATCAGGAATGGATATTACTACTGATTTTTTTCACAATATGATATTACACTATAACTAGCATCCAAATTCACATAAAACTGAACATCCAAAAAAAATTGCATCTAAAATTAGTCAACACTGAAATAGGCTGAAATATTTATATGCTGTTATCAGTAATATTATTGGACTTTAAAATTCTAATTCAATCTACTCAATGGATGAACTCTTTTCTTCTCTGGAATTGTGTGGGGTGAGAGGCACCACGCAGACGTTGGGTTACTTATTAGCCCCTTACTGAGCGATGCTGTTTTGGAGTTTGTCCCAGTGGAACACTGGAACACTGAGGATCTCCAAAACCTACAGACATGCCCTTTCCAGCCCCAGGGCTGGATGATTTAGTGGTGTCATCTACTGTTTCCTTTGCAGAGGTCACTGAGGCATTCAGAAAACTCAACAGCAAGGTGCCGAGGGTGAATGAGCGACGTCCTGAAATACTGAATGCTTTGGACATTCTTGTGTTTTCATGGCTGACACATCCATGTGGCATGGATGTCGGACACAGTACCTTTTTTTAGTTGCAGAGAGGGGTGGTGGTCCCCATTTTTTAAAAAAGGGTACCGGAATGTGTGCTCCAGTTATTCCTGTATCACACTACTCAGTCTTCCTGGAAAAATTTATGTCAGGGTACTGGAACTGAAAAAGAGGCACCACATAACTGTCAAACCACAGATTCAGTAGGAGCAAGGTAGATTCCGCCCTGGCCATGGAACATCAGGTCAGTACTTTACCCTTGCATAGATACTGGAAAGGACATGGGAATTTGCTAAACCAGACTACATGTAGATCTGGATAAGCACTTAAAAAAAAAAATAAATAAAAAAAATGCTGCTTCATTATACTGTTGTTCAAACAGTTCATACTGTTGTTCACAGTTCAGACAGCATTTATGAAAAGAAATGATATAGCCAATGGATGATGCTCAGTTTCAAATACTGAAGGACGGTCCATTCAGAAACGTCAAAAAAAAGTCTTTGCGAAAGGGGTGACAGAGTGAAAGGTGTTCGTTCTCTATGGACCCAGCAGTTTCTCTTTTAGGGTAAAAGGTACTGACAGATGGCTGTCAGGATGGTTTTAGGCTTATGGAGCCTGTCCAGATATACCACTTCTATCACACATACAAACCCCACCAACAGATACTTTAGTTTTTGAACCATATAGCTGTACCTGGATATCCAATACCTGGATAGCATTTTACATACTTCACATAATCACCACTATTTTTTATTTTCTCATTTTATAATCAACTGCAATTTTGAAGTTTTGTCACTGTGGTACAGTAGAGGGCAACAATGTATCCATAGTCAGCTAAAACTCTCATCCTCTTCAGAGAATATTAGTTCTATATTACATTTACATATCTGAGATGATTCATCAGATGTTTCTTGCATACATTCCATTATATTGGTGTAACGCTGGTGTGGTGCGGGGTAGGACATCAACGCAGAGCCAGAGATCAAGAACTTAACTTTATTTTCCATAGTAACCAAAATAAAGCAAAAAAAAACATTACTTGGAGGCTATGTCTCTGTTAATGAGCAACGCTTTGTTCTGACTCATTGGGGCTTAAATAGCCAGTCCTAATGAAGCGCACCTGTGCCTTAATGAGCTCAGCTGTGCTCAGTCAAAACAGAGCGCCCTCTACTGTACCAAATCTGTGACAGACATTTTTTTTAAATGTTACATTGAGCATTTTTCTGCTACTTTCATTCAAAATTTAAATCATATGCACTATCATATGCACTTTTTTTTTTAACTTTAGTGGATGCATGAAAGGCATTGCTGTGTGTGGGGTTTTTTTTTTTTTTTTTTTTTTTTGATGGTTTCCTAAACAACAGTTTTTTACTATGAAGTAACAATTCATTTTTTTCCTAAAGTGCTTTAATAATGAAATGTCTTCTTATTTGAGAAATAAATTTTGTGGCTTGGAAAAAAATAAAACAAACTGTGAATCAGTTATCAAAACCATAAGTCATGGTGAAACACTTTTTAATCAGAGTATAGTATCAAGTCAGTTAAACTTCTGGGATATTGATCTGGTCAGTTAAGTAGCAGAGGGGGTTGTTCATCATTGTCAGCTAAAGGGGCAACAATGAGACGACCCCTAAAACAGGAATGATTTTGCAGGTGGAGGACACAGACATTTTTTTTTTCCCCTCCATCTTTTTCTTACTGCTTTTCAGTAATTTTGCATTTGACCAGGGTCAGTGTCACTACTGGTAGCATGAGGCAATACCTGGACCCTACAGAGGTTGCACAGGCAGCTCAACTCCACCAGAATGGCACATCAATACGTGCCATTGCCAGAAGGTTTGCTGTGTCTTCCAGCACAGTCTCAAGAGCATGGAGGAGATTCCAGGAGACAGGCAGTTACTCTAGGAGAGCTGGACAGAGCCGTCTGAGGTCCTTGACCCATCAGCAGGACCAGTATCTGCTCCTTTGTGCAAGGAGGAACAGGATGAGTACTGCCAGAGCCCTACAAAGTGAACTCCAGTGGGCCACTGGTGTGAATGTCTCTGACCAAACCATTAGAGACAGACTTCATCCCTGTGCTCACTGCCCAGCACCGTGGAGCTCAACTGGCGTTTGCCAGAGAACACCAGAATTGGCAGGTCCGAAGCTGGGTGCCCTGTGCTTTTCACAGATGCGAGCACATTCACTCTAAGCTCATGTGACAGACGTAAAAGGGTCCTGAGAAGCCGCAGTGAATGTTGCCTGCAACATTGTTCAGCATGTTCGGTTTGGTGGTGGGTCAGTGTTTGTCTGGAGGCAAATCCATGGAGGGTCGCACAGACCTGTACAGGATAAACGATGGCACCTTGACTACCATTAGGTATTGGGATGAAATCCCAATACCCATTGTTTGACCCTTCGTTGGTGCAGTGGGTCCTGGGTTTCTCCTGGTGCATGATAATGCTTGGCCTCATGTGGCAAGAGTATGCAGGTAGTTCCTGGAGGATGAAGGAATTGATACCATTGACTGGCCTCCACGCTCGCCTGACCTAAATACAATAGAACATCTCTGGAACATAATTTTTAGGTCCATCCGACGCCACCAGGTTGCACCTCAGACTGTTTATGAGCTCAGTGATGCCCTGGTCAGGATTTGGGAGGAGATAACCAAGGACACCATCCGTCATCATATAAGAAGCATGCTCCAACATTGTCAGGCATGTATATAAGCACGTAGGGGCCATACAAACTAATGTGTACCATTTTTGAGTTGCTGCAATGACATTTCAGCAAATTGGATTAGCCTGCTAAAACAGTTTTTCTTGGTGACTTCGAATTAAGCCCTCTGTAGGTTCATCATTTTCATCAAATGATGTGGCATCCTTTTGTTCCTAACACATTCCATATCAGCCTGGATATTCAGCACGATTTTGTTAAATGTGGTTTCATGATGTGTTTTCAAAGTGTTCCTTTAATTTTTTTAACAGTGTACTAAATAATTTGTCCAATCCAGCCACTAGGGATGCACAAACCAGTGTGTTTCTTCGTGCTGGTCCCAAGCCCGGATAATTGGGGAGGGTTACATCAGGAAGGGCATCTGGTGTAAAACTTTTGCCAAATCAATACGTGGACAATAAAACAGAATTCCATACAGAATTAACAACGATCGCCACCAGTGCTATTAGCCTACAGAGTGCTGGTGCCAATTGGACTACTGTTGGCCAAAGGAGAAGAAGAGAGTGCTGGCAGGTTGGAATGGGTGGAGAAGAGTGGCTGGAGTGATTTGTGACCAGCACCAGCTACGTTGTATGGGTTGGTGGCACTGATGAAAAGACAGGAGGCAGAGCTGGAAGTGTCAGAATTAAAGATGCAGAGATTTTCATTCGGTGTGATGAGGATGGATGTGATTAGAAATGAGTATATTAGAGGGACAGCTCAGGTTAGACGTTTTGGAGACAAAGAGAAGCAAGGTTGCAATGGTGTTGACATGTCCAGAGGAGAGATGAGGATTATATTGGAAGAAGGATGTTGAAGGTGAAGTTGCCTGGAAAGAGGAAAAGAGGAAGAATAAAGAGGAGGTTTATGGATGTGGTGAGAGAGGACATGCAGATATTTGGTTTGAAGGAGGAAGATGCAGAGGACCGGAAGAAATAGAGACGATTGATCCACTGTGGCGACCCCTAAATGGGAGCAGCCGAAAGAAAAAGAAGTAATAAATAATTTGTCCTAGCCCTAGCAAATTCCTAAATGTATTAAAATATTTTACTTAAAACTAACCCTTGTTTTAATCTCAGTCGTTAGAAATACGTTTTTTTGTTTTGCCTTGTTTTAAGTTTGGAAAAATTAAACATATTTAGTAAAAGAAAATACATGCATATAGCATGATGCATTGTAAGGTCAGTCAGATTAGCACATCAGTAACAAAGCAGCTTTAAACATGGTGATAAGTCAACTGCAATAGGACAGCAGGAAATAGGGCATTCTGGAACCTTTGTATGTTTAAAATCACTACACATTAATCATCCCAAATCATCCCCCATGTGTTAGCTAAATAAAAGGTTTGAAACTTTTTGTTTCTGTGTCAAATGTGTTAAATCTTTAATGGCTTCAATAACTTGAAGACCTACAGACAGCAGTCCTCAAGAGTAAACCTTCTCAAACCTAAAATTTTGTCATCCATACAGAGACTGGTTTAGTCTCTTTTAACTCATCAAATTCTGCCAACAGAGAAATATCAATGTGAGCATGCCCATGCTAAGCATAGTGAAATGAGTGCTTAATGTTTGTACATAACCCTTATTCTTGAAAACCCTGGATGGAATGTTAAATATCATGGCTTTTAATGGAATGACATTGTTGTAAGCTTTTAAGTGATTTTAAACAGTATATTCATACTGTAATCTATTACATGGTCATGTAACATACATAGTGATGTAATGAGAGTGTGTGAGTTCCACACTAGACAGAATCATTTTTGCCAACTAATGTTCTCCCAGATTTCTAGTACATGGTATTTGGATAAATATGTTAGTTGTACTACTGTGTGTAGTGGATTTTGTAAAACTTCCTCATGAGCAAATGCAAAAATTGCAAAAGCAAATGTGCTAATATAAACTAATATGCTCAGTATTCAATGCTGCGTTCCTCTTTCCAGGAGTGCTTCCAGTTCATCCTGCCAGCGTTGCCCCATGCCATTGATCTGCTCCGGGACGCCGTAGTGAAAGTGAAGGAGGTGCATGATGCACTAGAGGACCTGCCTTCACCTCCTCCACCTTTGTCACCTCCTCCTGTCACCAGCCCACACAAGCAGACTGAGGACAAGGGCGTCCAGTGCGAGGAGGAAGAGGAAGAGAAGAAAGATAGTGGTGTTGCCTCCACTGAGGACAGTGGATCTTCGCACATTACAGCAGCTGCCATTGCTGCAAAGGTGAGTACAATGGGCAATGAGCACTAATCGTTGGGCCAGTATGCTGAACTTTTTGGCAGCATTTTATCCTGACCTGATAATTGCTTCTGTTTTTGTATGTTTTTCTAAACTGATGGTAAATTTATGCTCGCCCTGCTAGCTCACTGATATTCTGGTTTGGTGACTACCAACTAGCTAAAGTTAAATGGTATATCGCTGAATAGTTACGTAACTGCAGAAGATCTGGTTGTTTCTCTGAAGTTGCTTAAAGCCATCCATCCCCTCCTGCGCTCTGTGTAAATGTTGACTCGTGCCGTGTTCACCATCAGAGTACGAAGTTCCATCCCAACCATGCTGTTGTCATGTCCAAAGGTGGGCAGCCCTTGAGTGGCTTCATCCCTTCCACCACCCCCCCCTCTCATTTCACCTGCTCCTGTGATGAAAAGGTAGGTGACACCCATTCACCATATCATCCACTCAACCTTCCTTCTCTTTCGTTGGTATGGTACAGGTCCAGTTTGAAGGACAATCAGTAAAGGAAAGCAATGGTCAGAATGGAGCACACTCCATTTAAACCCATTGTGTAATTTGTTTGTAATTAGAAAAAGATATATACTTATTATTTTCTATTTGACTCTGATGAAAATGTTAAACAAAAACTGAACTAAAGTCCAGACGGCCCATTCCAGGACTGACGTATGCTCCACTGCCGCCACGGCCTTCCTGGCGGGCTTGGATACGTTCCTTAAAGCCCTGCCTCCTCCGGTGGGCTCATGAGGGCACAGGTGTGCTTTATTGGGGCCTGGCTATTTAAGCCCCAATGAGTCAGAGCAGAGCATCTGTCATTTAAGAGGCCTTAGTGTAACGGTGGTGTATCATTTCTTTGTGTTTATTCTTTGACAAGGCGCACAGGCTTGTGACTGTATTTTGCTATCTGTGTGAAAGGTCAAAAAACAAGCTAGATTTTATATTCAGTGCAACAAAATGACTGATTGCAGATATTGGGAGTATGATTAGAGAGGAGTTCTGCATTTCACCACTATTTAAAATGAGGTTATCTAGCATAAAATAAAAAAGAATAAAACTGAATGGAAGTTGTCTTTAACCACCTCAAAGAAACATCAAATATAAAACTCCTTCCTGATTACAAAGCAATCAGTTTATGAATGTTTGCCTTATTGGCTGCCCTTACTTAGCATTCATGAGGAGGTTCATCAGGGCAGAATTTTATTGTCCACTGGGACTGCTCCTAACATGGGCCTCCTTGGATGGCCTAGGTGGAGGCGAGTGTTATTATTAGCATAGGGTTTGTTGGCATGTTAGGTAATTAAAGCAGTTCTAGAGCTCCTCTTTACTGTGAGGCCTTACATTAGCCTCAGTGTTAATTAGCAGTGTACTAAGCCTCAGGACTGTTGTGGAAGATCCCTGTGCACTTTGGCTGTTTGGCCCACCAGATTGCTTCTTAATCCCACTTCAGCTCTCCAGGATGGTGCTGCTTATTGTGTACAAGATAGAAACTGGAATTGTGTATCAAAAGTAACAAGAAACAAGAATTGCTACCTGAATCTAATGCTGCAGAAATATTTAGGATACAACCACCACTTTTTCCTTATGTTTCTTAATCTATGGCATCTTTAACACAGTGATTTACCACAGGCAATATTTTCCACATTATTGACTAGGGCTGCATCTAAACAGCTGAATAAATCTTCCTGTCCTATCCACTTTCCTTGATTTTGACTGATGGACTCACATGCTACAGATCAGGCAAAATCAAGGCAAGCAGACAGGAATGGAAGTTTAATTCAGCTATTTATACGCAGCCTGAGTCTGTTCCTTGGCATGTTCCAGGCAGATAAGGTAAGTTGTTCACTTGTGATTGAAACAACCAAGATATACACTGTGTGCACAATTATTAGGCAAGTGACTATTTTGAGGGTTATTTTTTTAATATGGAGCAAATACAGAGCTATCAGTCAATCCAAAATATTAATAACCCTGAAAAATATCTTCAACCCGAAATGGTACAACTAGCTCATCTTTAATTATACCAGCCCATACTAGTACCCCACCTCCACCTTGCTGATGTCTGATTTGGAAGTGGAGCTCTGTCTCAGTTACTGATCCAGCCATGCGCCCATCTATCTGGTCCATCAAGAGTCTCTCTCATCTCATCAGTCCATAAAACCTTTGAAAAATCTGATACATCTTGGCCCAGTCTTGACTTTGCAGCTTACATGTCTTGTTTAGTGGTGGTTGGGTTTCAGCCTTCCTTACCTTGGCCATGTCTCTGAGCACTAGACAACTAGTATTTCTGGGTACTCCAGGTAGGTTGCAGTTCTGGAATATGACAGCAGTGGAGGATAATGGATTCCTGGTAACTTCTTTGATTCTTCTCAAATCTTTGGCAGTTAGTTTACATCTTTTTTTCTCAACGCATTTCTTGCAAACATGTTGACAATTTGCAACAAACCGTTTGATGGTTCTGTGATCATTCTGTGCCCCGATATCTGATCAGTTTCAAGAATGCTCCATCCCTCTTAAAGACTTTTTACCATTTTTGACTTTTTCCAGAGTCCATTGTATCTTTTTGTGGCCCATTTTGCCTGAGGAAAAAAAGCTGCCTCATAATTATGCACACCTTGTCATAGGGTGTTGATCTCCTCAGGCCATACCCTCCCTCATTACACAAATACACATCACCTGATGTGGTTCAGTCCAATTAGCATTAGAGTTTATACAGCTTGGAGTGGGAAATATGCATACAAATTATGATATGGTCAAAATAAATGTGCACACAGTGTATGTCATTAGAGAAAGTGGAAGTAACAGACTTTTCTCTATGTAACATTTGTAGTAATTTTATGGTTGCATATTTCAGGCTGATGCAGACATTCATTTTCTTTTCTTTAACATAGTTTAACACTGGAGTGCTCCTTTAAAAATGCTTAATAATATGTTCTTCAAAAAGCATAGAGTTTGGGTACACTACCTTACACAAGGGTAACTAAGGGTAACCTACTGGTCTGTGACTTGAACCCGTAACCTTACGATTATGAAATCGAGTGCCTAAGCTTTATGTCACCACAGCCCAGCTAATAAAACAAAAAAGGGATATAAAAACAATTTTTAAAAAGTGGCATATGATGAGCATGATGACACCAGACCAACTGTGGTCACCTTTTGTTTTTCAAGGTTATTATAGGCATGTTCTGTTTATTTCCATTGATATGGTGGAATAAAGTGTATATGTGAAACATCTTTAAACTTAATTTCTCTTTATTCATAGATTCCAGACTCCATCATTTCAAGAGGCGTTCAGGTGTTGCCACGGGACACAGCCTCTCTCAGTACCACGCCTTCGGAGTCTCCCCGTGCTCAGCAGTCCCGCCTCTCCACTGCCTCCTGCCCTACTCCCAAAGTAAGACTCTGCTCCTCCCAACACCATCCATCTTCCTCCCTCCTTTTCCTAAGGCTTAGCTTTCCTGTCACTGCACATTTATTGTGCTCTCCATGGCTCAGGCACCATTTGCTGCCACCTCATTGGCTGCCTGCACACTGCCTGCATTTCATTCCAGACAGCAGCGGTTGCACTCAATGAGCCACCTGTGAAGAGAGGTGTGGTTTTTCTTGGGGGTGGCTTGGCAGTTTTGTCATCTTACCTTTTATATTAATTTGTTGCACCCACTAATAAGTCCTTGTTTTTAATCATGTTTAATAATGATTTTATTTTCTTTAAACTAAAGAAAATAACTACAACATTAAATCTAAATAGGAATACACCGATGGAGTACAGGAGTGATTTTGGCTCCTAACTGTTTCTTCACTTTATTTTATTTCTATTCATTTTCTATTTTCCTTTTTTTTTCTTTTCTTCCTATGTCATCATAACAGTTTATTTGAAGACCTAATTTATTTTCCATTCTCTCTTAACTGCCTTTTTTTTTTTTTTGTGTTCTCTCATCTCATGTGCCACTTTTGAAAGTGACTATTCTTTTCATTGTGAAATGCAGCACAACACAACGATATTCATACTCTATGCATTTCACCCATACACACACATGCAGCAGGGGGCAGCTATTGAAAGCACCTGGGGAGCAGTGAAGGGGACGTTACCTTACTCATGGGTACCTCAGGGCGACCTACTGGTGAGGGAATCAAACCCACAATCTTTCAATCTCAGGGCCAACTCCCTAATCTCTTGGCCAAGACTGCCCTTCTGCAATTCATCTCATTTTACACTGGTCACAAAGGAGTGCCATAAAGGGACATTAAATGTTCACTTGAGCTGAGCTGAGCACAGTTATTGTAGAGCATATCCACTGAATCAAATACCATTTCTGGAGTGTCATTGTGGGTTTGGGGCCTACTGGTTTTCCAATCCACTACCTGGTACATCAATAGTGGGTGTTCTAACAGTTCAGTTATGTTAATTCCATCATATGTTTGTCAAAGCGAATAAGAGTGTGGGATTAAGAGAATGTGAGGTATGGGAGCCACAGTAGTCTTTATTATACCCTTATATATTGGAATCTCAGTAGGGTTGAACAGATTTGGGGGAAAGATGTAAACCCCTGTTCACACCTGGTATTAACGTGTCTTTTGTGATCCACTCACAAGTAGAGAGTGCCAAGCATGTCATTTCGCGCCTGCAAATAAATGCGTCAAGCCATCGGATCTCACTTCTTTACTTTATTTGCAAATAAATATACATCATTCATCTATGTATGTAAATATACATCATTTATTTATGCATCATTTCCCTCTGCAAAGAACAAACCTTTATTTTAACCATAAGGAGGCGGCATGATTATCTGACAGAAATTAGGAATAAAAAGAGCACAACACAGATGGCAGCTGCACCCAAATAATTAAATAAAATTTTATTTCCTTTCCTCTGTCTTTTTTTTTTTTTTATTGAATTATTCAAATGTTTTATTTTATTTTAACTGATAGATCCATATGTTAGTCAGCCCTTCCACTATATGTAGACATGAGATTCATATCAAATCAAATCTTGGCAAGCAGATAAGAAAAGGAACTTAAATACATACACCATCAAATAAATATTCATAGCATAATCAATATTAAATCAGACACTTGATACACTGGCAACTGATTTAATTGATAAAAGGTCATTTCAAGTTTTCCTTTAGTACACTAGACCCCATTAGATCATCCTTGATATGCCCCACTGATTGTAGTAAGTTGGTGAGACTAGAAAATGAACAGCCTTTTCTGTTTCCCTCTAGTGGGAAGAGGGTGCAATGCATAACTGCAAGGATTCCCAAAGCTTTCCCAAGCTCCTATGTGCCCAGATATATAATATAGTTATGTTATATTATATTATATTAACACTAATATAATTATTGATAATTAATAATAATTATTTTATTTCATAAAACTAGGTGAAATAATGACAATTGTGTGTGTGTGTGTGTGTGTGTGTGTGTATATATATACACATGGAAAAAAGAAATCATCAAATCAATATTTGGTGTGACCACCCTTTGCCTTCAAAAAGCAAGCATCAATTCTTCACAGGAACACTTTGTTTTTGAAGAACTCAGGCTGGTAGGTTGTTCCAAACATGTGTTTCAACCAACCTCGTGCGACATTGATGATCATTAGTAGCTTCAAAACACTTCAGAAATGTAGAGTGTTGCTTTATTATGAATGTGCCTATAAGAATTGATGCTGGTTTGAAGGCAAAGGAAATGTCAACTGCAAATATTGATTGATTAGATTTTCTTTTGTTAAACTCACTTGCATTTTGTAAATTGATAAAAATAAACAATCATCATTATATTTGATATAAATGAAAGCATTCTTATTTTAACATTTTCCCCACACCTGCCTAAAACTTTTACTGCAGTACTTTGTGTGTGTGTGTGTGTGTGTATATATATATATATATATATATATATATATATATATATATATATATATATATATATATATATATATATATATATATATATATATATATATATAATATCTCTTTCACCTAGTTTTAGGAGTATTTATAGGAGGAGCTCTCCATAAAGATCTGTTAGCAGTTGTGCCTAAAAGACAGTTTGTATTAAGCTGAACTGTAATAGATTTGACTGGAGCTATAATTGTGACCCTTGGCTCTGCTCTGATTCTGCTGAGTGCAGTCTCTCTGAGAGGAGCATGGCATGAGTAGCACTCTATAATTAATAATGTCTGTGTGTGTGTATAAATGTATTGTCCGTTAGCCAATGTAGCCAGAGGCTTTGTGTGTCTTTTTCCTTCAAGTTTTTGTGTGTCTTTCATGAGGCTGGGGCTGAAGGGAACTTGTGAAAAGGCCTGTAAGAAAATGAAGAATTGCTGTGCAGTTTTTATTTATTTTTTATTTATTACAGCTGTGTGTGTGTGTGTGTGTGTGTGAGGAAGAGAGAGTCTGTGTGCCTGTGTGTGTATTGAATTTAAGCCAAGAAGTGTGGAAGCTCAGGTATATAAAGCAAAGGGAAGTGTAGAAAGAATGGGACAGGGTTGTATGTGTTTAAACCAATGCATGATTAAAAACCCTCTTGGATGAGTATGCAGGGTATATGAGTTATTGTAGCCAGGGGCAACCATGTATCAGACGCACACATACAGACAAACACATTCTGCAAAGCTTATTCCTTCAGTTGCATAAGGCAGTGTTTGTGTCCATGCGCTGAATGGAGCTAATAATGTTAATGTGCAGTAACATCTCCCTCTATTTTTTCTGTATTTCTCTCCTCCTTGCTTCTCTCTCTCTCTCCCACTCACACTTACCCTGAGTGTGTGAGAACCTGTATGTAAGTGCAAATGTGCTGTTATGCAGTCAGAATGTGCACTAATGTCTGAAGGCTAGCTAAGCAGACAAACTGCCCTTAGTGCAGAGACCTCTCTGTTCTTAATTTAATCCTCCAAATGTCATGTTTCAGAAGCTGGAATCCCATGCATCGGCATCATAATTAATGGCGCCCATGTCGCCAAATGGCGCTAAATGTGCTCATTTTTGTATGGACTTGGAAATATGCTTCGGATCAAAGTATCCTGATGGAAGTAAGCCAGGGCCAGCGGGTTGTGTGCATAGTACTTGATGGGTTCATGGTACCTAATTGGGTTCACAGGGCTTTTGGTGAAGAAAAATATTATCCTACATTATGTTAACAATGTAGGTCTTTTTTGTTTTATAAGTCTTTTTTATGTAAACGCATCTTAAATGGTTGAAGGAGTGGCCTGGTCTTCATGATTAAAAAAGGGCCTTTGGCTTAATTTCTGAAATTTCTGAATTGAAATT
Source organism: Hepsetus odoe (assembly GCA_017165825.1). NCBI lineage: Eukaryota > Metazoa > Chordata > Actinopteri > Characiformes > Hepsetidae > Hepsetus > Hepsetus odoe. The sequence goes on along the minus strand of CM029374.1, from coordinate 7,278,791 downwards.
GCAATATCAGGAAACAATACATCACACTCATCCATTACATAAACCTGCTCCTTTGTTAATGCCAGAGTTACATAAGAGCATCAGCCCTGTTAATGACACCTCACAGTACTGTTTTACAATGGTATTTGTAACCAACAAGAGGAAAGAAGTAAAGTGAGATAGAGAGATTGCTTTCAAGAAACTGGTATAACACAGACAGGATTAATGCTCTCAGATGGAAATTAACATTTCTGCATAAACAATGCTATACAACATATTTTAACTATTTAAACTATTTAACTACTTAAATATTTAGAATTTTTAGCTGCTTATATTTTATTAGGTCCAAAAAACCTTTTTAAATGTGAAAATAACAACCAAAATGCTATAATTTACTCCTGGATTTAAGAAATATAGAAAATGCAAAACTGGCTGTTGCTAACTTTTGTGAAACAAGCCCTCATTTATATAGCTGCATTTGCCATGTCTCCCATTGCTTTTGTAAGAAAAATACATTTTCCACGTTTTTATATATGGTGGGTACTGCAAATTTCAGCTAATACATGTGCATTCAAAAATCAATGCTTTTTTTTCCCAGACAAAATGCGTCGTAATTATATCTGAGACTGACGCAAAAGACTTACTGCACCTGGCTCTCCATCTTAATTTCACTCACACACACACAAATACACACCCACAAACACACACATAAGTGGCACTGACAGCAACGTTTTGGGCAATTTTACTAAAGAATATAATCAGCACTTTAATCTGACACCATCATTTTGTGTGTCCATCTCTATCTGTCTCTCCTTTCCATACACTGACCTTTTTCTTGGGATTGAAGATAGGAAAAAGCTGTAAACAAGATGATGTGTGCATTTATACATGCAAGCACACAAACACATGCAGACACTCGTAACACAGGGAGAGAGACAGACTTGCTCTTGTTAGTGTGCATGATTTGGGTTTGTTGGTGCACAAATCGCCAAATATAGCTCCAGTCATTGTTCACTCGTCTCCCCTCTTTCTTTCCCCTCCTACTCTCCTTCTCTCTCTCTCTCTCTCTCTCTTGCTTGCCTCTCACTCTCTCTCTCCTCAGGTTTATCTCTCCTGTTTCTTGTTTTCTTCTTTCTTTTCTTTCTGCCATTTTCTTCTCTTCTACTTATTCTTCTTTGCTTTTTCTCACTCTTTCTGAACCTATTTCTCTCTCTCTCTCTCTCTCTCTCTCTCTCTCTCTCTCTCTCCTCCTCTCTCTCTTTTTTTTTTTCTCTCGTGATTCTCTCCATCTTACTCCCCTCTCTCTCCCACGTAATGTTCGTGTGTTTGTGCCTGTTAGTGTGTGGGTGACAGTCGTCTCTTCTCTCTTTATCGGGGTAAAGCATGGTAAGCACTTGCTTGTCTTGTTTTGTTCTGCTGGCCCATACATAATTTCTGAGATTTTAATGCCCATTTTGTGCTAACCTTTATTATTTGTGTTCAAGTATAAATGTGTGGCACTCTGTTTAACATGCCTGTCTTCTGCTGGAGTTAAGAGTGGAGTAGAAGCTCAGGATAGCTAGCAGTGCCCAGCTTTGTGTATGTGTGATATTATGCTAAGTAATTAATAAGTATATCTAATGGATTTTGACCATTTTACAATAAGTAGGTTTACATGTCCAAAATATTCTCCGAAGTGCAGAAATTTGGATTTTGTTAAATTAGTGATTGCATTTCATTTAAATAATTTATTTTATTTTATTTTAATAAAATCACAGAATGCAGCCATTCTATCATCACCTCATTCCAAGGCATTTTTAGATAATGTTTGAGACTCTGTGTCGGACTGTGTGTGTTTGTGTGTTCATATGTCAAAGTGTGTGACTGTGTGTTTGAAATTGTGTGTAGTAGTGTGTGAGGCAGCATATGAGAGAGGGATCAGTAATTTAGTAAGCAGTTCTGTGTGTGCATGTGTGTGCATGAGAGCCCATCATGTAGGGCCAGACAGTCTACACTGCGTTTCATAATAGTAAGTGCTATGTACACTGTTCATCACTGACCACTCAGTGACCAGACAGTACTGAACTAAAATGGCTTCAAAGAACCACGCAGGGAGTGTGTGTGTGTATGTTTGTGTATATGTTTGTGTGTGTTTGTTTAAGAGCAGCAGTGGCTAGTGGTTCGAATCCCAGACCAGTAGGTTGCCCTGAGGTACTCTTGAGCAAGGTACCGTCCCCCATCACTCTTCATTGGGCACTGTAAACCAGGTGCTCAATGCTGCCGTTGCATGGGGTGCATCACCTGCCATATTCCAATACAGGAGGAGTTTTCAGAGAGCCAGCAAAGTGTATATTCAAACCATAGGAGCTCAGAAAGTCACATTTATTTGCAACCTTTACCCCAATCAATTAGATAACTTTTATATATGGAAATATACATATAAATGAACAGCTTATTGTCCAGAAACATTTTTCTTCCACTATAATCACCAATGACAAAAATAAAACTATTAAACTAATAAAAATTAATACAACTATAAAATGACAGAAGTTTACAATTTTCTTTTGATTTAATGCTATTTCTATGAGACAGCATTTGCAGATAATATTACTTTATAAGAAGTAAATGTGTGCTTACATGAGACAAATCACAGACCTCGAGATTAGAAAATCTTTCCTTAGAAATCAAAGGGTGTGTGTATTGTTCTGACACTAATAAAAGAATGGAGCTATGGTAGTTTGAACCCAGATTTGTAGTATGTATGTAGCTGAAATTGGAGCCAGTCTCTGCTTTTAGTTTACATATTGAAGGGCAAAAGAGAACAAGAGTGAGATAAAGTACAAGGGAAGAGAGTATCTCCTCAGTTCTAAAGAAAAAGAAAAAAAAAACAAGCGTTTGAAGATCACTTACTATTATGCAGGTCCAGCCATGCCTGCTGGTGCCTATCACTTCTCATTCAGTTAGTTGAATGAACATTTATAAGAACACTGTGCATGGACATGGGCAGAGTATTCTTTTACAGGGCCCATTTTATGAAAACTATATATATATATATATATATATATATATATATATATATATATATATATATATATATGTATATATATATATCTTTTTTTTATTTAAAATGAAGGAAATAACATTAGCACTTTCAGAATGCACAGTTCAATGCCCTCCATTATTTTCAGCATATTAACTCCACACACAGCAGAAGTGGACCTCATGGGGAAACCATAAATTACTTTAAATATGAAAGATGGATGCTGGCCCTGATGATATGCCTTTTGAGTCTTAAAGGCAAATAAATCCAAGGCTTATGATACACACTTGAACGTGTGTGTGTGTGTGTGTGCCAGTGCCACTTATACTAAAGGCTTCCAAAACTGGTCGTGTAGCTCATCTTCTCTGCATATTAGTCTTACACATGATCAAACTAATCACTAAATTCATATTTTATCTGTTATTTATTTCAGAAGTGTTAAATTAACATAGTTATCACAAGCATGCACTTTGCCTAAGGTTGGTGGACTTTTGCATGTGACTGTGTGCAGACAAGTGTTGTTCAGTGTTTGTACTGAGAAGAAAGAGTGTTGATCCGTCATTGGCTGCAATAACAGTCTCTACTTTCCTAGAATGGCTCAGATGTGTTGGATGGTGCTCTGTTGCTCCAAATAATGTAATTTCACGACCCAGTCCTAATTTTTTTTTGTTCAGAAACATTGAACATTCCTATTGGGCCTCAATATTGATCTATTTTATCAGACATCTAATATATTGGCCAAGCCCTAAATCACAGCTATGAAAGTATTTCCATCAGTACATGTTTGTCCTGTTTAAAGCTAAATAGTATAGAGTTAGAGTGCAAAGCAAGTGTTCTGGTGTCCTGTTTTAACAATGTCGTTACCTTAAACCTATGGTTGTTGCACGTCCATGGTAGCTGCTGCAAGCTCCAGCCTTCCACTGCTTGTGTACCTGACCCCCACCTGTGTTAACCCTATTCTCTTTTCCCCCTTTCTTTCTGTCTCTTTCCCTCTCTAACTGCCCCAGGCGCGGCTCACTTCCTGCTCATCCACCTATAGTGTCACCGAGGTACTCCAGTGCTCCAGGTGGAAGTTGCCCATTTATGCTTTTCTAGGATCAGTTCTCCCTCTGTGGCCCCTGATGTGTTTATTATAGCCAAAACTGGTCTCAGATCAGAGTATAGGGGCAACTTTCATTACCACCTGCTTAAGCATGTTCCATCTCAGTCCCGCTACCGCTCCCTTCTCCATGATGCCTCAGCACACACACAAATAAAATACACACAGAGCATACACACACATCACTATAGGACTGAGTTTTTTATATCCCTGTTCATAAGTATTGTTGTAAACTGTATAACTGTGTGATTGTTGTGTAGACCTGTTAGTGATGCACTAAATTAACTCGACTGTCATTCATATAGTCTGAGCTCATCTAAGGGGATCAGCTCACACAAGAGACAAACTCTGTCATTTTTGGTTTCCATTGCAGTTAAAGTGATTTGTAAAATCTTGCATTTGTAACAGTTTTTAGTCAGTATATTTGGCAGTGTAATTTTTGAGTGTCTTGAATTTCAGTGCATCCCTGATATGTGCATAATAATAGGTTAAAGGTAAACAAAGAATTTGTAACACACACACACACACACACACACTCATATATATATATATATATATATATATGAGTGTGTGTGGAAGTATGTATGTTCATACTCACAAAAGTTCTGTTTCTTTGCTGTCATCGATCACCAAGCTGAAGGCCTAAGCAGAAATCAGCATAATATTTCCAGCATATCATATTCTTTGCTGTTTATTGCTACCCAGCTACATTTTCTGACAATTTCTGTGAAATTGTTTCGGTATCTGCTGGAGTCATCACCTTCTATCTTCTACCCTGCTCATTTTTCATGTCTGTCTTAGCAGATTCTGTGTGTGTGTGTGTGTGTGTGTGTGTGTGTGTGTGTGTGTGTGTCTGTGTCTGTATGTGTTTGTTTCACTGTCAACATTTTGTGTATCTGAGTAAAAAAAAGTGCTGATGATTGGGAGAAGCAATCAGTTAATTTCATTATCAGGAACGTATGGGTGTGTGTATGTGTGTGGATGAAGTGAGTTACTGTCCTGTGGCTTTCTCCAGGCCTCACGGAGAGAGTTCAGGGCCCACTTGGATGAGGTCATCACGCTCAAGTCAAGGTACTCTACCTTGGACCAGGTAAACAGCTTTAATTCTGCATAAAGACCTACACACAAACACATGCACTGATCCATGCAGAGACACACACAAAAAGTCCACAAATGGCCCGCAGCTTATTGCTGGATGTCTGGTACCCAGCTGACTGCTAATAATAAATAGTTTCAGCTCTCAATAATGTTATGCTCTTAAATATTAGTGTACATTTCTCGATGTGTCTATGAGCCAAGCAAATCCCATACTTTCCGATCAATCACCCCAGTCTGGTTAATCATAGAGAGGGGTTAATTTTTTTTTTTGACCTGGCACTGAATAATTCACTCTTCATTAGTCTTCACTCATTATTCCACCTTCATTTCTCTTATTTAAGTGCATTCTGACTAATCAGTCCATTGGCATATATACATAAAGTATGTGTGTGTGTGTGTGTGTGTGTGTGTGTTTGTTCTTTGGTTTAAAATGTAAATAAGATTGCATACTGGTCTGTTCATTACTTCCACCAATTCATCACACTCTAACATTTCCTGGGAATAATGAGGGAAAGAATTGGCCTCTGACTGAAGCAGACACTGTAAGTGCTTACATACAAGTGCAGTCATCCGTTAAAGTTTCCATGCCTCGTGTCTTTTTCTTTTTTTCTTTTTTTTTTTTCGTTTTTGTAAACATATGCTCCATACAACAGAAATTTATAATAAAACCCACTGTAATGTATTTAATTAAGTCAGAATTATACAAAAATATAACATACACAGATCAGCTTGCAAATAAAACCACAGGTTAAGTGCATATAATTGATCTTTTAATTAAATGACACCCGTCAAGTGGGGGTATATATTTGGCAACTGGTTATATAGTTACAATGACACCTGTCATGTGGGGAAAACTTACATTTACATTTACGGCATTTAGCAGACGCTCTTATCCAGAGCGACTTCCATGTCCTAATTACAGGGACAGTCCCCCTGGAGCAACTGAGGGTTAAGGGTCTTGCTCAGGGACCCAATGGTGGTAGTGCCAGAGGTGGGATTCAAACCTGGGACCTCTTGAGCCACAGGTCCATAGGCAAGCATCCTACCACTGGACCACCGCCAGCCCTTAGTTTACATACAAACTTAGTTTACATTTAGTGACCTAGCATTTAGTGAACAATCTGTTCTTGAAGTTGATGTGTTGGAAACAGTTAAAATAGGCAAGTGCTACATATCACAGCACACCGTTAGAGGTCTTCTGGAGTACAGGGCTTAAAAAGTCAGAGCTGATTTGGGGGCACAAGGGGGACATAGACAATAGCTGTGTCCCAGTTCAGGGGCTTCATCCTTCGAGGATGTGGGATGTGTAGGTATGGCCTATAGAGAGTGTAAAGGACAAACTGTGTCACGAAGCACTGTTTCAGTTGCCTACAAACCTTGACAGCTGTAAATAGTGCCATGACAAACTAGCTACTATTGATGGGATTGGTGGTGGTCTAGTGGTAGGATACTTGCCTATTGACCTATGGCTCAAGAAGTCCCAGGTTTGAATCCCACCTCTGGCACTACCACCCCTGGGTCCCTGAGCAAGACCCTTAACCCTGAATTGCTCCAGGGGGACTGTCCCTGTAATCAGGACATGGAAGTCGTTCTGGATAACAGCATCTGCTAAATGCCGCAAATGTAAGCTACTAACTCCTACTTAACTGAAAATGAGACCGATTGGAGTAATATTTATTTATTTATTTTAACTGATAAAGAAATGCAGTGAATCTTGGGTATGGTAGGCTGAGTAGAACCTGTTGGATCTTCTGTTTCCATGGAAATGAAGACTGCATTTCTCCAGCGCATTTGGAGGAATCTTTGAAGTGGGACGGTCTAATCTTCCAAGGATTCCTCCCCTGAATAAAGACACACCTATTATAATGTGGGTGGCTATAATATGGCTGATCTATCCATATTTCAAAACATTTTCGATGAAGTCATCTATTTTTATGGGAAATTCCCTAGTCAAGCTGTTTGTGCCAATTTAAGGTATGAATTAATTTCAGAACAGTAATATACCACACTTTTCCATTGTAGCATAGTCTTTGTTTTCTACTGCATCATTCAGAAGAAATATGAAGTGATGTATATGAATCTTGAAATAAGTGCCCAATAACACTAGTTAATTGTTTTAGAGTTGTTGGTTGTATTGTGTGTATTGCAGTAAAGGTCTGTAGAAGGTTTCACTTGGGATTGTATCAACCTCTCATATGACAAAAGGAGCTGAGAATATCAAATTTTAATTACTAGAAATCAATGTGATGCCACAGAAGGGATTTCCTTCAAATAATTATTATTTTAAAGCATAATTCAATCAAAACCATGGAACCAAAAGTGTTTTTGTATTGCAAAGCTTACAATAACCCATTATACAGAAATTATCCAATAAAAATGTTCCACTCCATTATGATGATTTTATATATTGAATTTATAAAGAGAAACATAAGGAATCTGTAAAAGCATGTTTTGATTGATCTCACAGTATTCGTTCCATCCGTCCATCCATCTGTCAGTCCGTTTGTCCGTCCCTCCATCCGTGTCTATGAAACTCTCAAATCTGGCCCAACTCCAAAAGCATTAACATGCCATCAGAAAGTATCAGTTCTGCTGTGGTGGCCATTTGACTCCTTGGCACCTTAGAAACAAATTCACAAAAAAATAACATTTATCAGGCTTCATATTCCTTTTCAGCCAGTTAGCTCTAAGTACATTTCCACACATGGGAACAATACAGTAGGCTCTGTGGACCTGCTTGCCATGTTGAGTTACATCACACCGTTCCTTTGCTTTCACTTCTCGCTTATTCATATTTCTTTGCTGGCCGGCACCACCAATACATGATTGCATCTGTCACCTGTGCCCTGTCCTAAAACCAGACCCCCGTTTCCTTTTTTGGTTGCAGCCTCCGCCCTGTCTCTCTTTCTATCATCAACCAACCTTGTCTTGTATAAATTAGCAAGTGCTGAGTCTAAATGCATTAAACTTCTTGCTTTTTTCTCTTTTTTCATTTTTATTTTTTCCAAGTCTCTTCTTTGCTCTGTCTGTTGTAAACCCCCTTTTTGTTTCTGTCCATTACCAAAGCTCCACTCTAGGCTGGAGGGGCTCAGAGCCGATCGCAGGAGCCATAGGACCTACGACTCGCGAGTAACTATTCCCCACCCAAAAAATAAAAACAAAAACAACAAAAAAAAATACACCAAAATATGGAGCTGCTTCCATCTGCAAACTTGGCTTTGTGTCAGGAGCTCAAACTCCTTGCTTACTCTTTCTCTTGTTTTTCCTCTTGTGCTGCTGTCACTCACTCTTTTCTCTGTAGAAGCTGCTCTCTCTAACACTTTTTTTCTTTTATTAGCCATATAGTGTGTCGGAACCTCTTGTGGATGTTCAGTTTTGTTTCAAAGTTTATTTTTCATGTATTTATTGATTTATTTGTCTTTCTCCTCTCTTTTGTGCCTAAGTTTGACTTTGTTTAAAGATACTTCCATTTAGATGCAGTGTCTCTTGCTCTTTGCTTCTTCTATGTGAGCTATGCCTCATTGTTCTCTCTTTTTTAGTCCTCCTCTTTTCTCACTTTCTCAATGCTGGATGTTGATTGTTGAGTTGTTGTTGTGTCGGTGCTAGTCTGTTGTTTTTAGATTGTGAGTAGAATAGGGTCCAGAACCCTTGCTTGTATGTGGCTCCCTGTAGGCCAGGGTTTCATTGTTCCAAAGGTTAACAGCAGGTGTTGAGCCTGTTGTAAAGCTTCTTTGCTTGAAAGAATTAGTAAAGCCAGATAGAATGCCATAATCCATAAACACTGCTGAAGGTCTAAGTGTCTTTCAGCAAGAAATGCAGCCCACCTGTAGACCCTTGGCCTAAGGGAACATCATTATATTGGTACTTGACATTCATAATTTAACAATTTGACTGTTACTGTTTGAATGCATAGTTGATATTGCTGTTATTATTATTATTACCTTCTGAAGTGCTAACTACTGGTGGTAACTGCTCATAATTAAGCAAAGTAAAAAAAAATTCTTTTTTTTTTGTAATTAATTTAAAATTCAATAAATCCCAATAAAAAGCGTTTTTGACACATTTTTATCATTTTTAATGAAATAATAAGACTTCCTAGTTTATTTCTTTCTGATATGTTGTAGTCTATGAATGGCCATGAATAGTTTATTATTGTTATTATTATTATTATTATTATTATTATTATTATTCTTTGCTAAATTAGATAGTAGCAGCCCTGGTTCTGAAACAGTATTGAACCCTAACATAAGTAATAACTCTATAGCAGCAGCATGGTAATAATGATAATAATGGCGGTAGAACTGAAGTCGTGTGCCTTCAAGCTGTTTTCTTTTGGTTGCTGTGTGTAGATGTTTAGATGACTGTCCTGAAGCCAGTCAGTGGAATGCTACTGTCCTGGACAAACAATTTCTTTGGGGGTCTCACTCAATCTCTTTTTTCTCTCCCTTCTTCCTCTGTCCTCATCTTTTTCTCTCTCTCCCTCATCCTCTTTCACTCTTTATCTCCCTTTATTTGTAGGTGCAGTCGCGGTGCGGCAGCAAAGAGAACATTCTGAGAGCAAGTAAGCTTTTCTTTTTTTTTTTTCCCCCCATGCTGATAAGTGTGTGCATTAGAGTGCATGCTAGGGCATGTGTTGTGGAGTGTTTGAAGTAGAAGTCATGTTACTGAGAGTGCACAATGGCATGAGTTAGAGTGAGTGGTTTGGTACATGTTGTGTATGTTAGAGCATGTATAGGGATGTGTGCTGGGTACAATGTAGGTGTTGCAGAGAGTGGGCTGGGGTGTGTGGTGGAGCGTTTATCCCAGTGTGTGTGCAGGAGGGCATAGGCAGAACTCCATGTTTAGGTCTTATGCAACTCAACAAACACAAATTCCTGGCTGTTTGAAAGATTATGAAGGATGCTTTCATACAGACTTTCATGTGACTTGACAGAATATGTCAAATCTACTTATGTGCATGCATGTGTGTGTGTGTGTGTGTTTTTTTTTTTTCATTATTTTTCTCAGGTCACAGTGCAGTGGACATCACCAAGGTGGCTCGGAGGCACCGCATGTCCCCTTTTCCTCTCACCTCCATGGACAAAGCCTTCATCACTGTGTTGGAGATGACCCCTGTCCTGGGCACTGAAATCATCAACTACAGAGGTAAGCTACACCTCTATCCCAACATATTCTTGCACACGCAAATAAAACACTCAAGGAACCACCAATGTAGGGCTGTCATTATTTATAGATTAGTAAATGAGCCATGTAGCAAAGGCCAAAGATAAATGGGCTTTAATGAACAGCAGCAAAATAGCCCTTCTAAATTAGAAAGCCTTTTAAATCGTTTTTATCAAAATAGCTATAGAGCTTTAAAAAAGCAATGAAAAGGATGTGTGTTTCAGGTTCAGTTTCAGCAATACAGCAAAAGAGGGCGGTTGGAAAATGTTCAATTTTAAGTGTCAATATGTAATGTAATGTGTATATATATAGTATTTTAGTCAATACTTTTGTTTTATTATCATTTTAGTTTAACTGAGTAATTGTGACAGCCCTACACCCATGTCTCATTGCCATGCCATTCTTCATTCTACCTCACACTGGCCTTTGGCAACTGTGACAAGAGGCTACACATAATGACACTTTTTTTTTTTTTTTTTTTTTTTTTCCCCCCCTTCCTTTTCTTTTTGGAGCTTTCAGTGTACAATATCTTACTTCTGGAACTGTTTTGTTGCTTTCTAACATTTCTTGTTATAGTTGAATGTTAAAGCTTAATTAAAGAACCGATTTTAATGACTTTAACACAATTTCCTAGCTTCCATAAGACCATCTGAAGCCCAGGTGCTCCCTCACTGTGTGTTCCTATGGCTGTAATTAGTTCTTGTTGAAATGTTTTACATCTGTATATTCAAGGTACAGCTCGCTGCCTAGATTGGTTATTCTAGAGATTTTGAGACCCTCATGACCTTATGAAAAAAGGCAATAAGACAATTAATTAATTCTAAGTTTGGAACACTTGAGCAATTGAAAAAACATTACCCTGAGTTTGTGTACTACATTTGGAAAAAGGCAGAATTCACTTTATACATCACTGTTACAAAATCAAGTTACTGCACAAATGATATGTAAATGCTCAGTTACCTACAGTACATGTACTCTAGGGAGCGTTGTACATTAAGCAGAGAACATTTCTCTGGATTAAGAGCAGCCCATAAATGGTGTAGATTTAATGTGTGATTGCCAAGTCTCTGTTTCTCGCGAAACAAGATGTAACATAGAAATAAGGAAGTGGTAAGGCTAAGATTGATGAGGAATTTGATAAATAATCTATAACAATAAGCCATGACATTGAAACCACTGACAGGTTAAGTGATTAACAATGATCATCTCACCACAGTGGCATCAGTCAAAGTGTGGTGGGAAAAAGGTCAGATTGTGAAGAAGACTGGGTCAGAGAGTACCAACAACAGGGTTGTGGCTGAACAATGCTTATTGATGCAGGCAGATAGAAGGCTAGCCCATTTTTCCAATCCTATATAAAGTGTCTTGCAAAAGTATTCACCCCCTTGGCTTTTTACATATTTTATTACATTCCAATCTGTAATTTAAATGTTTCTTAATCTTATTTTATGTGATGGATCTGCACAAAATCTGCACAAAACGTTGAAGTGAAAAAAAAAAAAAATATATATATATATATATAACAAACAAAGCTGTAAACAAAGAATGCTTTCAGAAATAATATAAATAATGATTGTTTATTCTTATCAATTTACAAAATGCAAAGTGAGTGAACAAAAGAAAAATCTAAATCAAATCCATATTTGGTGTTACTACCTTTGCCTTCAAACCAGCATCAATTCTTAAAGATACACTTGCAAAAAGTCAGGGATTTTGTAGGATTATAGTCAGGTGTATGATCAACCAATTTTACCAAACAGGTGCTGATGATCATCAATGTCACACGTAGGTTGAAACATGCTCATTAACTGAAACAGAAACAGCTGTGTAGGAGGCTTAAAACTGGGAGAGGAACCGCCAAACTGCTACCAAGGTGAGGTTGTGGAAGACAGTTTCATGTCATGGCAAGATTGAGCACAGCTACAAGACACAAGGAAGTTATACTGCATCAGCAAGGTCTCTCCCAGAAAAAGATTCAAAGCAGAATGGGGTTTCAAGATGTGCTGTTCAAGCCCTTTTGAAGAAGCACAAAAAAACGGTCAACGTTGTGGATCGTAGACGCAGTGGTCGGCCAAAGAAACTTAGTGCAGCAGATGAAAAACACATCAAGCTTATTACCCTTCAAAATCGGAAGATGTCCAACAGTGCCATCAGCTCAGAACTGGCAGAAACCAGTGGGACCCAGGTAGATCCATGTACTGTCCGGAGACGTCTGGTATTCATGGAACATTTACAGCCAAAAAGCTATACCTCAGACGTGGAAACAAGGCCAAGTAACTCAAGTATGCACAAAACATAGGAGCTGGGGTGCAGAAAAATGGTGCTCTGAATTGATGAGTCAAAATTTGAAATATTTGGCTGTAGCAGAAAGCATTTTTTTCGGCGAAGGGCTGGAAAGTGGTACAATAATGAGTGTCTGCAGGCAACAGTGAAGCATGGTGGAGGTTTCTTGAACGTTTGGAGCTGCATTTCTGCAAATGAAGTTGGAGATTTGGTCAGGATTAATGGTGTTCTCAATGCTGAGAAATACAGGCAGATACTTATCCATCATACAGTACCATCAGGGAGGCGTATGATTGGCCCCAAATTTATTCTGCAGCAGGACAACAACCCCAAACAAACAAGAAGAACAAGAAGTCCTGTAAGTGATGGTATGGCCCCCACAGAGCCCTGCTCTGAACATCATCGAGTGTGTCTGGGATTACATGAAGAGACAGAAGGATGTGAGGAAGCCTACATCCACAGAAGATCTGTGGTTAGTTCTCCAAGATGTTTGGAACAACCTACCAGCCGAGTTCCTTCAAAAACTGTGGCAAGTATACCTAGAAGAATTGATGCTGTTTTGAGGCACAGGGTAGTCACACCCAAAAATTGATTTGATTTAGATTTCTCTTTTGTTCATTCACTGGATTGTGTTGATTGATGAAAATAAATGATGAACACTTCCATTTTTGAAAGCATTCTTTGTTTACAGCATTTTTTCCACACATGCCTAAAACTTTTGCTGTGTGTGTTTGTGTGTGTGTGTGTGTGTGTGTGAGTGTGTGTGTGTGTGTGTATATATGTATATGTATGTATATGTGTGTATATATGTATATGTGTGTATATGTGTATATATGTATATGTGTGTATATGTGTATATATGTATATATATAATTGGCATATGCATTCATTCATTCATAGTGCATTTGCCATGCAGCCCCTAAAAAGTCCTGGTGCAACCAATTACCTTCAAAAGCCACATTATTAGTGAAATGAAGTCCACCTGTGTGCAATCTAAGTGTCACATGGTCTGTCAATGTAAACACACTATTCCTGAAAGGCCCCAGAGGTTGCAACATCACTAAGCAAGAGGCATCACACCATGAAGACCAAGGAGCTCTCCAAACAAGTCAGGGACAAAGTTGTTGAGAAGTACAAGTCAGGGTTGGGTTATAAAACAATATCCAAATGTTGGTGATCCCGGAGCACCATCAAATCCATCATCCTCAAATGGAAAGAACATGGTACCACAAGAAACCTGCCAAGAGAGGGCCACCCACCAAAACTCACAGACCGGGCAAGGAGGGCATTAATCAGAGAGGCAGCACAGAGACCAAAGGTAACCTTGAAAGAGTTGCAGAGTTCCACAGCAGAGACTGGAGTATCTGTCCATAGGACCACAAAAAGCCGTACACTCCACAGAGCTGGGCTTTATGGAAGAGTGGCCAGACAAAAACAGTTAGAGAGTGACCATTTAAAAATAAGAAGGCATGTTTTGAAGTTGCCGAAAGGCATGTGGGTGACTCCCCAAATGTATGGAGGAAGGTGCTCTGGTCAGATGAGACTAAATTGAACTTTTTGGCCACCAAGGAAAATGCTATGTCTGGCGCAAACACAACACATCCCATCACCCCAAGAACACCATCGCCACAGTGAAACATGGTGGTGGCAGCATCATGCTGTGGGAAAGGTTTTTAGCAGCAGGGACTGGAAAACTGGTCCGAGTTGAGGGAAAGATGGATGGTACTAAATATTCTTGAGCAAAACCAGTGTCAATCTGCCTGTGATTTGAGACTGGGACGGAAGTTCACCTTCCAGAAGGACAATGACCCGAAGCAAACTGCTAAAGCAACACTCGAGTGGTTTAAGGGTAAACCTTCAAATGTGTTGGAATGGCCTAGTCAAAGTCCAGACCTCAATCCAATTGAGAATCTGTGGTCAGACATGAAGATTGCTGTTGACAACGGAAAACCATCCAATTTGAAGGAGCTGGAGCAGTTTTGCCTTGAGGAATGGTGCACAAATCCCAGTGGCAAGATGTGGTAAGCTCATAGAGATTTATCCAATGCGACTTGCAGCTGTAGTAGAATAGAATAGAATAGAATAGAATAATCATTTATTATCCCACAAATGAGAAATTTGGGTGTTACAGGGCTCTTTAACAAGAAAGAACAAGAAAGAAAGAAAAGTAATATATAAAACACAAGGAAAGATATCCATATACAGAGCTATATATACATATATATATTTATACATATTTAATTGCCGCAAAGGTGGCCATACAAAGTACTGACTGGGGGAGGGGGGGAACAGTTATGCACTCTGAAGTTTGCTGTTATTTAGACCTATTTGTTGTTTGCTTCACAATAAAAACAAATACATCTTCAGAGTTGTAAGCATGCTCTGTAAATGAAATGGTGCAAACTCTCAAACAATCCATCTTAATTCCAGATGTGAGGCAACAAAACATGAAAAATACCAAGGGGGGAGTTGAATACTTTTGCAAGGCACTGCAAGAGCTACTGTAGCGCAAATGACTAAAGATTTTTTGTCATTTGTGCTACAGTGTATATATACAGTATTGCGCATATATATGGTGTGTATATATAGGGCCATATCACTAAAGTATCCTGGAACTAATTAATTAATAATTTTTTTTATCCTTGAACTAATTAATTAATAATTACATTTTCTTTAACATCATGTTAGTGGCCAGATGCTTATGTGTTGATTACCTGGGGAAGAGATGGCACCAGGATACACTATGGAAAGCTTTTTGCAGTACTTTGTTGTCTTCCTAACAACAAAGATTGTTCAGAAATGGTTTGATTACAAAGAGTTCAAGCATCCAGTTTCCCTTCATCTCAGGCCAATCAAGTTTTAATACGATGTGCTGCACAAAGGTCTTCTGGAGTTTATGCTTCAATCAGACAGCAGTATTTGTATCATGGGAAATCTTACAAAATAATGTATTAGGCAAATGGTTTTAATGTTTATTTTTTAAGCATGCGGCCACTTTTTCTCATTAGATGTTGGTGATGAAAATTCTAAATGTAGCCACTGTTGCTCTTGTTAGATGTGATAAATTATAAACCACGTTCCCTTTTTTTTTTTTTTTTTTTTTTTTTTAAATATTCACTTCAAATCTCATGATGTTCGAATAGTTTTAACAGAATACACTAATTTTATGGAGAAAATTCTGTATAACCAGTAAGACATGGAGAGAAATGGACAGAAAGATGAAAAATAAAGGTATGACAGAGGAGGTGAGTCCCAGAAGCTAAAAGACAAAGTGAAAACTAACCTATAACTAAAAGCAGTTGGAATCAATGGAAAGATCTGTAGAGGCTAAACAAGAACTCACTTTTAATATGATCCCCATACGATCACATTCATTTTAATAGGGCTGGTTAATAGGGCCGAGTACGTTGAATGAGAGTAACAGTGTTAATGAACACAAAATTTTAGAAAATTGAACAAAACATTATCAGTATGGGTATGCAGACAACCTAAAATGAGATTGGTTTTGCTAGCTTTAACGAATAGTAAGTTGTCTAGCTTAGTTTCAGAAGTTTTCTGTTTAGTATTTCTTTAACTACTAATTACATGGATTCCTAAATTGTCATAACTGTGTTCTCAAAGACTCCATGGCAGAGTATTTTTGACTGCCATTTAAGGATTCATGTTCTCATATAAAAGAGTTTTTGCCCCTGGACAGTCATTTTCATTATAGACCAGATGTTTGAACCCACCTTTGGATTTTTCTAAAAAGTAAGTAATGCACTGCCTTTTGAACATTTTATTTACAACATAAAATTTGAGATTTATACTGATATTTATTTTGGGTAATAATTCTGTTTACTAATATCTTTACTTTATGGTGTTGAACAGTAAAAAGACACTAATATGGGCCAAATAGCAAATACACTGGGGTTATCAGGCTTTAGCAGGTGGATGGACCAAAGGAAATTTAATTGGGTAAATTTTAATTTGAGGGAACGCGGAAGGGTTTATGTCAGGTAGCGGAAAGCTGAATTAGAAAGCACAAAGTGTGTTGTTCCTACAGTAGTACAAATAGTTGGATCATTGATTGTCTGGGGTTGTTTTGGGGCAGAGATCTTCAAATTCAAAAGTCCAAATTCAAGGAAACTTGAAAAAAAACATATGCCTCAGCTCTTCAACATCACAATTTCTTCTGGTTTTTGTATCATTGGATATAATGTAATACTTTAAAAGAAAAATGATCCCAAGTATAATATATATAAACAAAACAAAAGATATCTCACAAAAGATATTTTATTATATCTCACAAAAGATATTTTATTATATCTTTTCATGGGACAACACTGATCATATGATCATATGGCACTTTAGTCAGTGTTGAGCTTGTATAACAGTAAATTTGCTGTCGCCTCAAAATAACAGCCATTAAAGTCTAAACCACTGGCAACAAAAATGAGTACACCCCTAAGTGAAAAATGTCCACATTGTGCCCAAAGTGTCAATATTTATATTATCTAGCACTGCCTTAACTTTTTTGGGCATGGAGTTCACTAGAGCTTCACAGGTTGCCACTGGAATCCTCTTCCACTCCTTCATGACAACATCACATAGAAACCTTTCACTCCTCCACCTCACATTTGGATGCCCCACAGATGCTCAGTAGGGTTTAAGTCTGGAGACATGCTTGGCCAGTCCGGCACCTTTTACCCTCAGTTTCTTTAGTAAGGCAGTGGTTGTTTTGGATGTGTATTTGCCATCGCTGTCATGTTGGAATACTGCCCTGCAGCCCAGTTTCCGAAGGGAGGGGATCATGCTCAGCTTCAGTATGTCACAATACATGTTGGTATTCATGGTTCCCTCAATGAACTGTAGCACCCCAGTGCCGACAGCACTCATGCAGCCCCAAACCATGACACTCTCACCACCATGCTTGACTGAAGGCAAGACACACTTGTCTTTTTGCTCCTCACCTGGTTGCCGCCATACACGCTTGACACCATCTAAACCAAATAAGTTCATCTTGGTCTCATTAGACCACAGGACATGGTTCCAGTAATCCTTGTCGTTAGTCTGCTTGTCTTCAGCAAACTGTTCACAGGCTTTCTTGTGCATCATCTTTAGAAGAGGCTTCTTTCAGGGATGACAACCATGCACACCAATTTGATGCAATGTGTAGCATATGGTCTGAGCACTGACAGGCTGAACCCCCCCCCCCCCCCCCCCCCCTTCAACCTCTGTTGCAATGCTGGCAGCACTCTCATACATCTATTTTCAAAAGACAACCTCTGGATATGACGCTGTGCATGTGCAGTCAACTTCTTTGGTCGACCATGGCGAGGCCTGTTCTGAATGGAACCTATCTTGTTAAACTGCTGTATGGTCTTGGTCGTCCGTGCTGCAGCTCAGTTTTAGGGTGTTGGCAACCTTCTTATAGCATAGGCAATCTTTATTTAGAGCAACAAATCTTTTTTTCAGAGTTCTTTGCCATGAGGTGTCATGTTGAACTTCCAGTGACCAGTATGAGAGAGTTTGAGACCGATAAGAGCAAACTTAACACACCTGCTTCCCATTCATACCTGAGTAACACTAACAAATGGCTAATTGGGCACAATGTGGACATTTTTCACTGAGGGTTGTACTCACTTTTGTTGCCAGTGGTTTAGACTTTAATGGCTGTGTTGAGTTATTTTGAGGGGACAGCAAACTGTTTACACTGTTATACAAGCTGTACACTGACTACATTGTATCATACAAGTGTCATATCTTCAGTGTTGTCCCATGAAAAGATTTAATAAAATATTTACAAAAATGTGAGGGGTGTACTCACTTTTGTGAGATACTGTATGTAAAGTTTGGCAATGTACCACTACATGATATGCCAGCTCTGTCTCAAGTCCTAGTCTACAGTCAGTGCCTTGCAGAAGTATTCACTTCTTTTGTCATTTTTCATGTTTTTGTTGCCTCTCACCTGGAAATAAATTAAATTGAGAGTTTGCACCATTTCATTTACAGAACATGCCTACAACTTTGAAGATGTTTGCTTTTATTGTAAAGCAAACAACAAATAGGACAAAATAACAGAAAACTTCAGTGTGCATAACTGTTCACCCCCTAAAGTCAGTACTTGGTAGTGCCACCTTTGCGGCAATTACAGCTGCAAGTCGCTTTGGATAAGTCTCTATGAGACTTAGAATATTTTGTGCAGATCCATCACATAAAATACGAAATATTTAAATTACAGGTTGGAATATAAGAAAATATGTAAAAAGCCAAGGGGTGGGGGGAGTACTTTTGCAAGGCACTGCAATTGTGTAATTAAATTATAAGTTCATATTCAGAAGTGGGCATTTATTGCTGTTTGTGAAAGTGACTATTTGTGTCATTGTGAGAACACACAGCACAGCACAGCACAGCACAGCACACAGTGAACCACAACGAAATTGGACTTCTGCATTTAACCCATTCACAAACACACACTGTGCAGCAGGGGGCAGCTATGAAAGCACCTGGGGAGCGGTGACGGGGATGGTACCTTGCTCAAGTGTACTTCAGGGCAACTTACTGGTAAGGGCCTGTGGATGTGTTCAGCTGCCCTTTGATATTTTAGAGTGTCTATTATAAAGCTGGCTGCACAAGTCAACTTTGAAGCTGTCTTATAATAGGGGAGACCCACATAGTGAGTGTTAATCCTGAGACAAAATTGTGTGCAACAATATACATAAGAAGTCTACACACATAAATCCTTCCAAATAATGTATTTGAAACCCACAAATATTATTAGAAGAGGTCAATGGATGCCCCCCTCCAGTTCTCCTAAAAGATCCTAACACTTTTAAAATAGTAATCTACGTATTTAGTCTATTCTTCAATGTGTACAATTAGTGGTAAAGTTTAAAATCACTTTGATGTTTTAGAGGAGTCTTTGGGGATTTTCAAATGTAAGGAAGTAATTATGAAATCACAGCATGTGAGGCTGAAGGAAATTCCAGCATACCATTGCAGACACTTTGCAAAATGCCACAATAGACAAAACATACATACAGGTGCGATCACAGCTCAAAGTTGGAGTGTGAGATTACCTCGCAGATTAGGTAATGTACTGTGTTTTTTTTTTTTTTTTTTTTTCATTCATAGTTCATTGATGCTTACAGTAAAGAGTGGTTTCTGGCTTTCCATGCTTTTGAAGGCTGGCCCATGCTCTTTTTTTTTTTCGGCAGTTCTTTAGCACTTAATCATCATGCACATCACTAACCCAGCCCAGTCACGTTTGCATGCAGATTCACCACCTACGCTGCAACCGTCTGGGCATCCATCTCAGATCTTTGTGGTGGGGATTGTGCGATTGCCCATGTGGTAGTGATGCTTGCCATGCGTGTGGCAGGCCCCAGCACAGGTGACCTGGCCCCTCCAGTCCATAAAAGCGTCTGGCGCCTGACTGGCTCTGACTGGAGGAAGGTCCCTGTCTTTACTGGTGCTGAAGCAAAGCCAGAGAGGAGAAACCCCTGGCATCACACAGGTCAGTGCCCTCCACAGACAGTATCTTTATTCCCGATGCTCATCCAGTGCTCATCTGGGCCTGGAGCCTCCTGGGAGTGGCTTTCATCCATGCTGCAGGCTCAGTTCATGCTGCAGGAGGAAAAAAACAGCAATGCACATCTTGCTTTTGCATGACCAGCTGTTTTTTATTTCTACACACATGCCTCAGTTGAGGCTGATTCTCCATTTCAGTACAGTTTTAACATCCTGTCAAGGACTTGTCCTCACCATTTCTCTTTGAATGTTAAAACCTCTTAAGGGTCCTATCGTTAGTTATTTTGCCATGTATTAGCTAAAGTTTGCTGACTCTCTGGAGGCCTGAGGAATGAAGCCAAAATAAGGCTAATATTTATAATTAATTTGTATTTTTCAGCCTTCCAAAAGAATTGCAGATGAGGTGTTTGACAGAGTATTTAGTATTTCTAAACTATAATGCACAAATGTAACATTGAAACATTGCTACATATTTTAGCTACATAGCTACATATTTTAACAAATCCTTTGAGCTAAGTTGCTTGCAGATATTTTACTGCCATCATGAAGTTTAAGCCATATTAAACCCTTTTTGCCAAACTTAATCCAAAACCATGGAATTTTCATTACAAGGTTTTCTTAACTAGCTGGCTAGCCTGTAAGTATAAAACGGTGTAATAAAATAAATTTTATAAAAGAAAAGAAAATTTGAATGTGTTTGAATAGAATGAGCGTAAAAGATGAAAGCAGATGTAAATAAAGCACAAACAAGTAATGTTGCATTTTGCTTCATTTCCAACTTGTTCCATAGGCTGTTTTTGAGATGTTTTCAAAGGAGGTGTAAGTTATATATACATATATATATTTCTTTTTTTTGTTTTGTTTTGTTTTGTTTTGTTTTTTTTTGTTGTGCATTTGTGAAATACATTTCCCTGATCCATGTTGGGTGTGTGTGGCAGTTTGGGAAAGTTGTATTATCATCATGCATTAGTTTATCACTTGCCTCCTCTTCTAATAATGAATACCAATTTTGAGACAAATAAATCTGCTTATTGGATTTGAGAAAACGAAAATTAAATGGAAAAGCTAAAAAGAACAGTTCTGTGATTATGCACTTGAGAGGCTCTAAAAAAATAACATTTGAGAAAGATGTTTTCTAGTGGCAATTCCTGATTGGGACTTTCACTATGCTAAAACAATTTATGATTTATGCAATATGATCCCTGTGTGCGCTGGGTTGGACACCGGCACTCCCCCGCGACCCCGTTTGGGACAAGCGGCAGATAATGAGATAATGGATGGATGGCAATATGATCCTGTGCAGTTTCTTTCCTACCAAATTCAAAGTCCCAGAGTGTCTGCCTTGGTTGCACCCTTTTTTAATCATAGAATTTTAACTATTCCACTATCAGCAAGTTACTAAAAGCTCAGTGCAGATCTCTAGTGCCTTATTAAAAGCAACTGATTGCGATGGTACAATCACACCCACAGCCTAAATAGTTCACACAGCAAATGAATGCTTCTCATATATTCACAGAGTTCAAACTTAAGCAATGCTTGGAAATGTGTTGGCTGCATACTGATATTGGTGTTAGTTATGAGCTGAGAAGGCGTTTTACACCAAATATGTGTCATCGTTTAAAAAAAAAAAATGAATTAATTACATTTTTAAAAAAAATTGTAATAAATATACTCTTAGAGAAGACTGGGCATTTGCAATGACGTTAGGAGAGAGTGTGCCTTAGAAGTTGTGTGGACAGTGACACTATGCAAGTCTGATGCAAAATGAGTTGTCTGAGTTGCATTTGTCTTGCGATGAGTTGCTGAGTTGCAATTATTTTGCAGCATAACCCACTTTTAAATGATAAGATTTAAATTATACTGACCTTTTAACCCTACATTCATTCCAGCTGCCTGGGCTAAAAAGTTCCATTAACTGTTCTGAAAGGGGGAAAAAACGTCACTGTCTGCTAGTATAGTCTTGAACACTAAAACACAGCAGCAATATTGAAGATTAAAGCATAACAATTTTATTGTGTCATGGACTGGATGCATTTCTCAAATGAAACCGTCTTTATAATGTATAATATTCAATGTTTAACAAGGATGCACTTTCAACTAAACTGGCTTCAGGGTACCTTACTTCTACACAAAACTCTCTGAATCCCTAGATGCAAATAAGGGAAAAACATGAAATTAACAGCACCCTCCTCTAGAGAGCTCAAAAAAAAAAAAAGGTAGCTGACCATGGTAATCACATATAAGTATACCTATAATATGCCTATAAGGCCAAAACTATGTCAAAGAATGTGACATAAGGTGAAAGTATTGTGACATTAATAAATGAAAAAATAATTAAGAGGCTTAAAAACTATTTAATAGTTGTATCATGTCAAAATGAAAATGGCTCTGATTATTGCCAAAAATGTGGCACGGTAAAGAATCATGTTTGAAAAGGAAGCTTGATTATAAAGAACCCTTTAAAGGTTCTATAAGCCATAGAGCAAAGACCAGGGTTTGAAAATTCAGTGAGGGGGAGTAATTACAGACGGCTTTAAGGCAGGGCCATATGTGTTCAGATCTTCATGCATCAGTGTGCCGTGCAGTTTGCAGCTTGTGCATTTGCCACAGGGAATCTACACAGTTCCATGATGACTGGATCATCAGCACTTTTAATGATGCATGGTTTTTTCTTTTCTGTGCATATACCTCCGCATCCATCGGTTTGATCGCAACATCTAGACAAGTTATATTTAGAGCCTTGTCAAAACTGCAGGGTTTTAGAGAACCAGAGAAGCAGGACTTCTTTAATCAGCTTCCGGCCAACCTAAAGCCTCACTAGCAATTATTTGTTTTCTCTATTTAGTTCTAATACTTTCACTGACAGTTCTGTCAGTAATCTACTTAGCCACCTTGGTAAATCATAATCTAAGCCAAACAAAAAGAAACCCAGCAAAATATATACCAGGTCAAGCTATTTAACAATTCCAAAATAATAGGCCATAAAAAGGCAAACAAAATGTAAAAACTAAAAAATTATTTTTACAAAATTTTCTGAAGGGGGAAAATGCATCCTTACAGAGACCAAACTTAAGTAGCATTTAGTATTTGCTAAGTTTTATATACTGGTGAAGCATAAAATGTAGGTCCCAATTTACTGTTTATTGATATTATTATTGTTGGAAATAATCAGTAAGACCACGCCTTGGTTTTTTACTATGAGAGAAGCTCTCTGTAGAAATGCTTTGTTACCATTTAAATAGCAGGTTTAAAACCATGTTATTTAGTTTTGTCAAGTAATGGAGACCAACCTAGTCTCATTCTGTAGTTTTCAACGGTTTTTTTGCTACTATACCTTTCTCTATCTAGTTCTCTCCCTTCCTCATTTGTGTTACTTTTCTCCAGCATTCTTCTCCCATTTGAAGGCCTATGAATGAGACGTTTCCCTAGATATTCCTGACAATATTTGTCTGAGATTGTGTGGAAGAACTGGAGCAGCTGAAATAAGCACATCTGTGTCTAAAAAAAAAAAAAAAAAACAAAAAAAAAACAAAACAAAAAAAAAACACCCATTTCACACCTCCATCATAATGGCTTTTCAGAGGCCACTTCTTTTTGTTTTTTTATCATTTGTTTTCTACTTCAGTATCCCACTGTTCATGTGCACATTTTTAAGGAAAAAGTAAGCACAGCTGAATTTGCCGTCTCCTATGGTTTCTGATGAAGTGCAGGAGCTTTTAACTTCAAGACACCTTTGTTAAATTCTTATGAGATCCTTTTTTTGTTGTTTTGAAATAGTGTGGCATGTACACTGGGCTTCCAAGATGTATCAGACTGATAGTTTTGTCTGAATTCTATGTCTCATCTTTGATCTTCATAACTAGATGACCACTCTCTGTGCTTTGTTTTTCTCTGTAGATGGAATGGGTCGAGTCCTTGCTCAGGACGTCTATGCCAAAGACAACCTGCCGCCTTTTCCAGCCTCAGTGAAAGATGGCTACGCTGTTCGAGGTAAGATCTTTCAACTTGTTCTAATGTCAGCAAAACCACTGGTTCTGTGTCTGTTTCCCTACCACAGCTTTTTGAAAACAAGCGCAATAATTTCTTTTAGTTCCCATCTCATCATTTCTGTCCACTGTTTTCTTCACTTACTACTGATTGTGGTCTAGATGTTTAGATTGTTTACTTTCTTCTTTTTCTACCACTCCTTATGGCAACCACAAGTTGTAACCTTATTGTTTATTCACTGTTTAACTAAGTCCCCCATTTTTATACCTTCATTAATATTTTTACATTTAAAATAGTCATGAAAGTTTCGAAAAATAACTACTCTATACATTAGAATTATTAGCTTCCCTTTAATGTTATTCATTCTCACACCAATAAACTGAAATAAATTTTCTTCCAAAGAGCAATGAAGAACATGAATTTCACATTTTGGCCAGATTTTTTTGGTTAGAAAGAAATAAATATTTTTCTTTATGAACACAATAAATAAACATTTACACATTATTTTCAATGTGAGCCACATCTCTTGTTGGAGCAAGCATTGGTGGTACAACCATGACATGGTTAGGCAGCAGTCAATCAAAGATCAACATTTTTTTTTTTGTGGTTACATGTAAAATAGCTAAAGAAATACTTTAGCATCACATTTCACATAAATAAATAAATAAATAAATAAATATATATATATATATATATATAATACTGTCAATGTCTTTGGTTAAACATAGCATGAGTTAGTTGCTGACTGTTCAGTTGCAAAATATATCACACCCCTTGACAGTCATTATAACAAGACTTTCTAACATTCTCATAAATGTAAGATTAATCTGATTTTTGTTTTCTTTTTTTCACTGTCTCAGCTGCTGATGGCCCAGGAGATCGCTTCATCATCGGGGAGTCCCAGGCTGGGGAGCAGGTGAGCCACACAAATATAGGCAGACTGTATGCTAGCTGTGACACCTTGCGTCCATAGATGGCCTGGGAACTCAGTTGGCAAAAAGCTGTGGTCAGTGAGCATGCTTTAATGTGTGAGTTTATGTGTGTGTGTCTTTGTGTGTGTGTCTGTCTGTGTGTGTGAGTGAGAGAGAGCGAGAGAGAGTTAGGGAAGCAAAGTGAAATTCCCATGGGCATACTACCATGTGGAACTGAGTAAAGACTAACGCTCCAGTGCTCACAAATGTTCTCTGTGGGGAGACACTGTCTGGAGACAGTGTGCATGCGCATGTGCAAGCTTACACAATATCCTATGCTGTTTTTCTCTACTGATCCATTACATGTTTTGTGAGTGAAAGAATAAGGCCTTTATTTTTATTCTGATAAATTTATTTACCTGAACCATTTCCTGCAAAACAATTACAAAAAATTCTACATAAAAAGGGGTTAATTCAAATAAAATCAGTGCCTGCTTTGCCCATAAATCTGCAACGTGTATATGTATATATGTGTGTGTATGTATATATGTATATATATATATATATATGTATGTATGTATGTATGTATGTATGTATGTATGTATGTATGTATGTATGTATGTATGTTGTATGTATGTGTGTGTGTGTGTGTATATATATATATATATCCTTATATATTTATATATATATATATATATATATATATATATATATATATATATATATATATATATATAATATTATACACACACACACACTACTGTGCAAAAGTTTTAGGCAGGTGTGAAAAAATGCTGTAAACAAAGAATGCTTTCAAAAATGGAAGTGTTAATCATTTATTTTTTTATCAATCAACAAAATGCAGTGAATGAGTGAATGAGCAAAAGAGAAATCTAAATCAAATCAATATTTGGTGTGACCACCCTTTGCCTTTGAAACAGCATCAATTCTTCTAGGTAAACAGTTTTTGAAGGAACTTGGCTGGTAGGTTGTTCCAAACATAACGGTGTTTCAGCCTCCGTGTGACATTGATGATCATTAACACCTGTTTGATAAAATTGGTTGATCATACACCTGACTATAATCCTACAAAATCCCTGACTTTTTGCAAGTGTACCTAGAAGAATTGATGCTGGTTTGAAGGCAAAAGGTAGTAACACCAAATATTGATTTGATTTAGATTTTTTTTTGTTTGCTCACTTTGCATTTTGTAAATTGATAAAAATAAACAATCATTATTTATATTTCTAAAAGCATTCTTTGTTTACAGCATTTTTTCACACCTGCCTAAAAGTGTTGCACAGCACTGTATATAATGCCGATGTTATTGCTGTGTTATTGTTATTGTAATTAGGATAAAATACCAAATGTGCCATAACTTTTGCTCTGGCCACATTTTATGAATAAATATGAATAAAACATATAATCATACATTAATAAAACATTTAGTATGCATATGTGTGGTTTCTCAATGAAAAAAAAAAATTGGGGGACCAGTGTTACCCAGACCTGCAACTGTATGGTCATTTATATGTATCAATGCTTTGGGAACCCAATACATGCAAAATCTGGGGGGGGGGACTTTTTTGACTTTGTCCCTTCATGCTATTACATTATTCCAAATACAAAATTTTCTCCTGAAATCTTGAAAGTACAGCAGCTGGTAGTGGGTCTGCTTCAGTGGGTGCATGTAGAAAGCATTGCCTCAAATACACATCGATTTAGCCTGTGCTTTAAACATTGTTAAAGAAGTGGCAGTATGTATTTAAAGCAGCTCCAGTTGCTATGTTTTCTGTGTATTTAACTTGAATTTGAACCAGAATACAGTTAGGGAGCATTCTGTTTAGACAAATTTGCTCATCTATTTTGTCAGGTAGTAACTATCAGATGTCGATTTGTTAGATAATGAATGGCCGCAGCTTTTCATTCCTGGGAGCCCAAGAGAGTATAATTGCCCCTGCCACCCTGGGTAGGAAGAATCACTCCAGTCACTCAGCATAGTGCTTTATCTAAATGCCTCTAAGCTGATACAACAAAATTAGCATGTGGTGTTCTCCAAGCACACTGAGCTGTCCAGTCATGTTGTGTTAGCAACAGTTTAAGATGCTTAGGTTGCTGGGTCCTAGTGTCTTGGAGGAAGCATATTTTAGAATTCATCCTTTCAGCCTGATAGCACATTGGCAGGAAGAGACTTAGCAAACATATTAAATTGGACACAATTTGGTGAGAAATGTGGGTAAAACGCTAATTAGTATTTCTCATTTTTGCATATTTAATACAAAGATATTTTTGCTCTGTTTTTGAAACAAGTTATTTAGTAGTTATTTGCAACAAGGGAATTAATCAAATATTCAGGGAAACATATATGAAATGATTTCTAGAATAAGATTGAGTTGGCATGTGTGTCTTTTTGTGTAGCCCACTCATACAGTGATGCCAGGCCAAGTGATGAGGGTTACAACAGGTGCTCCTATCCCATGCGGAGCAGACGCTGTAGTGCAAGTGGAAGATACAGAGCTGCTGCGAGAGTCTGAAGATGTGAGTCTCATTCTTTCAACTCTCTCACTCATTAATTTTTTTTTTATTTTAGTTTCTTCTTTGCCTTTACTGCTTCATCTACTATACCTTTAACCCCTTTAATGCCAAGGCAAAAGATGACGTTTTACCTTTTGTTGTTGTCTAATTAATCTTGATTTGGGAACATGCTCAATTTACAAAACAAAAATTTTCATTTAAATAAATCTTTAATGCTTAACCATTTAAAGTAAGAGTCCCATCCTGCTTCTGGAGTCTACCCTAATCAATTAAACCTGATGCAGGTAGTAAAGATTTTCAGGTGACCTTAGGTATGTTGTATCTGAACTCTACAAACTGGTAGGACTTCTGGAACAAGATTGGGCATTTCTGAGCAAGCAATAAAATTTAAATATACTACACAATTTAGTTGCTTTTTATTGTTACTAAATTTAATCAATATAAGTCTTAAGCCAAAGTGATAGAAGGGCAATGTGTTTTAGGGCACAGAAGAATTGGAGGTCCGGATTCTGGTGCAGGCCCGTCCAGGCCAGGACATCAGGTTAGTGTACTGTGTGACTAATTTTCTCACTACATACAGTACTGTGCAAAAGTTTTAGGCAAGTGTGAGAAAATGCTTTAAACAAAGAATGCTTTCAAAAATATCAATAATGATTGTTTATTTTTAGCAATTTACAAAATACAAAGTGAGTGAACAAAAGAGAAATCTAAATCAAATCAATATTTGGTGTTACTACCTTTTGCCCTTAAACCAGCATCAATTCTTAAAGGTGCACTTGCACAATGTCAAGGATTTTGTAGGATTATAGTCAGGTGTATGATCAACCAATTTTACCAAACAGGTGCTGATGATCATAAATGTCAATCGTAGGTTGAAACACGCTCATTAACTGAAACAGAAACAGCTGTGTAGGAGGCTTAAAACTGGGTGCGGAACAGCCAAACTCTGCTACCAAGGTGAGGTTGTGGAAGACAGTTTCATGTCATGGCAAGATTGAGCACAGCAACAAGACACAAGGAAGTTATACTGCATCAGCAAGGTCTCTCCCAGAAAAAGATTCAAAGCAGAATGGGGTTTCAAGATGTACTGTTCAAGCCCTTTTGAAGAAGCACAAAAAAACGGTCAACGTTGAGGATCGTAGACGCAGTGGTTGGCCAAAGAAACTTAGTGCAGCAGATGAAAAACACATCAAGCTTATTACCCTTCAAAATCGGAAGATGTCCAACAGTGCCATCAGCTCAGAACTGGCAGAAACCAGTGGGACCCAGGTAGATCCATGTACTGTCCGGAGAAGCCTGGCCAAAAGTGGTCTTCATGGAAGAAAAATGGCAGCAGGTGTTCTGGACTGAGGAGTCAAAATTTGAAATATTTCAAAGCAGTTTGTTCGTCAAAGGGCTGGAGAGTGGTACAATAATGAGTGTCTGCAGGCAACAGTGAAGCATGGTGGAGGTTCCTTGATTGTTTGGGGCTGTATTCTGTAAATGGAGTTGGAGATTTGGTCAGGATTAATGGTGTTCTCAATGCTGAGAAATACAGGCAGATACTTATCCATCATACAGTACCATCAGGGAGATGTATGATTGGCCCCAAATTTATTCTGCAGCAGGATAATGACCCCAAACATACAGCCAAAGTCATTAAGAACTATCTTCAGCGTAAAGAAGAACAAGAAGTCCTGTAAGTGATGGTATGGCCCCCACAGAGCCCTGATCTGAACATCATCCAGTGTGTAATGTGTCTGGGATTACATGAAGAGACAGAAGGATGTGAGGAAGCCTACATCCACAGAAGATCTGTGGTTAGTTCTCCAAGATGTTTGGAACAACCTACCAGCCGAGTTCCTTCAAAAACTGTGTGCAAGTGTACCTAGAAGAATTGATGCTGTTTTGAAGGCAAAGGGTGGTCACACCAAATATTGATTTGATTTAGATTTCTCTTTTGTTCATTCACTGCATTTTGATTAAATGATGAACACTTCCATTTTCGAAAGCATTCTTTGTTTGCATTTTTTCCACACCTGCCTAAAACTTTTGCACAGTACTGTACATTTAAAGTAAATAATTTTATTTCATTTAAAGTGAAATCTTGTCCCATTCAACAGGCCTATAGGTCATGATATAAAGCGAGGGGAGTGTGTGCTGGCAAAAGGAACGCACATGGGTCCATCAGAAATTGGGCTGCTGGCCACAGTGGGTGTCACAGAGGTTGAAGTACATAAGTTCCCTGTTGTAGCTGTCATGTCAACTGGAAATGAAGTGAGTGGAATTTAGATGTTTTCCTTTTTTGCACCTTTTTTTTCACCTTTTTAGTGTTTTATAATGTGTCTATGTGTTCGTGTGTGTGTAGTTGTTGAACCCTGAAGATGACCTTCACCCAGGGAAGATCAGAGACAGTAACCGATCCACACTGCTGGCCACCATCCAGGAACATGGCTACCCAACTATTAACCTTGGCATTGTCGGAGACAAGTACGCACGTCCGGTTACAACCACAGAGGAAGCTTTATAACGATACTGATTTTTAAAATTTATTTTATTTGCTATATTTAAACTGTTGCCTGGCTATTGGGATACAACATACAGAAAAAAAGGAAAAATAATAAATTAAATTAAACAACGTTGGAGAGCAGCGGCTCTCTCGTTTCAAGCACCCTAAAGTAAATTTTTCCAGGGTGGCTGAGTAGTATCATACCCTTTTAAATGGAGCACACTCTCCATCTTTTTAAAAATAAAGTTTAAAAAAAAGTTTTGAACCAGCAAATCCATACCATTAGCGTGTAGATCAAACTGATTCAGACGCAGCTCTCACCAGATTATTAATTCTTAGCAGAAATGTTGTATGAGAATCGGGCAAAAGCATGAGCAGTGGATCTTCTTCTCCTTCTTCTTTCGGCTGCTCCTGTTTAGGGGTCGCCACAGCAGATCATCCATTTCAATTTCTTCCTGTCCTCTGCATCTTCCTCCTTCAAGCTGACTACCTGCATGTCCTTTCTCACCATGTCCAAACACCAATTCTTTGGTCTTCCACTTTTTCTCTTTCCTGGTAGCCTCATCTTCAACATCCTCCTCCCAATATAATCCTTGTCTCTCACAGTGGATAATGGGTGGTAGCTTGAGGAGGCAAAGTAAAACTAAACAGTAGTTTTTAGTTAAGTGTGTTAGTAGCTGAGTGGTAGGATGTAACAGATTTAGAGTTGTGAAAGAGCAAATGAAAACAGAATTGGATAAAAGTTTGTTTAATAATGAGCTTTCATGCATGTTTCTTCATGCAGCCCCGACGATCTGCTGAATGCCTTGAATGAGGGCATCAGCCGTGCAGATGTTATTATCACATCTGGAGGAGTGTCAATGGGAGAAAAGGTGAGCAGGTCTATAATATAATCAACACAATGGGGTCATTGTGTAAAGCTTATGGAATAATCCAGACCATAAACAGTCACAAGTGTTGACTCACTCACATGCATACCTGCAAGAGCACATTGTTTTTGAAGGCAGTTATTAGCTGGGTTCATAAAGTTTTTGTGAATATGTGTTCTTGCAGCAGTTTAAATTTGTAGTAATCGCACTATAGACCATGAATGTCGGACTCCTGTCCTGGAGGGCCAGAGTCCAGCACATTTTGTTGATTTCCATCCTCAAACACACTTGGTTCACACTTAGTGGCGGGTGTAGTGAGTGTGTTTGAGGATGTAAATCACCAAAATGTGCTAGACTCTGGCCCTCCAGGGGACCCCTGCTTTAGACAAAGCAGAAGTGATCCAGGATCATCATCCTAATCGCATGAGCTACCTTTAATACCACCTAGTGGAATTTTGTTCTTCCTACAACAAAGCAGCATTTGTAAACAACATTATTTTTTTATAGCTATATGAGTGGATAAAATATCATTTCTTTTATTTTATGTTTTTATACTTCTACCAAATCGTACACACCTACCTAAATCATAATCTGATTTTCATACAATTCTAAAATTAGATAAAGAGAACCCAATGAAACTAAATTAAAAAAAAATACTATGCTTTTATTTGGAAAGTATCAAGTGATGAAATGATTCAGGGTTACATATCTGAGTGGAAAAGGTTCATGAACCTCTAGAATTAGCAGTTCATTTAAAGGAGAATTACAAGTTGGTGTGTTTTCAATGGATGGGATGATAGTTTTTTTTAGTTTTATTTACAGAACATCGATTTATTAAATGAAAACACTGCATTCCAGCATTATAACGTTATCCAATCTGAAAAATGGTGACTGTAGTAAGGTTTGGATCTATTTAGCATCTGGGCCAGGACAGATTGCCATCACGAAAAAAATAATTCTGAAGTATAGGAGTAAATTCTAAATCAAAATGGTAGGACATATCTCTGTGAACTGAATCTCTGAAGAAAGGGGGTCATGCAGCCAGACAACTCTGAGCAAACAAGTAGTTCTACCAAAGATTGGTTTAAGAACAATGAAATGGTTGGCTTGGAATGGCTATATAACTTGTTAGATGTTTTAAATATTAGAAATGATATGGAAGGACCTGAAGCAATAGTTTAATTGAAAAAGTCCATGAACATCCCCAAGCTGAAGGTCACATTTGACACTGAAAACACAGGCACATATACTTTTGCCACTGTATGTCTGTATGTACTCATGTATGTAATATTGTAAAGTTTAAGTAATATAATAAGATAATACAGTATAATATAGAAATGGTATGATTATATCTGAAATATTTGTCTCAGTGGTTATTAGGTTCTCTGTTTACTTTTAGCACCCTTGTACTTTAAGACATTATTAGTTAATGCAGAGATATAGAAAAATATAAGGCATCATAGACTTTCAAGCACCTCTGTATTTACTTTTGGTTAATCAGTTATTTATTTATTTTTTTTAATGTCTTAACCTGTAGATTAACACTGCAATAGTGAACTGTTTACAGATTAAACTGCATAAAGTAAGAGCAACAGCAGCTCCAACCAAAGAATATATGTGTCACATACATTATACTTATAGTCAATGGCTCTGTTGTGGCTATTGCTACTTAGCTACCCTAATGCGTTCACTTTAAGAAGCACAGTTTGTAATTATGCTGTTGGGCATTGGCCCTACAATGATGATCATAAAAAAATGTATATAAATGTATGTTCCCAAGAAGACACACTCATTATCATTATAATCAGCATGATCAATATCTTCTTTTTTTTTTTTTCCTTCTTCCCCCCCCATCAGGACTACTTGAAGCAAGTACTTGACATTGACCTCCATGCGCAGATCCACTTTGGTCGAGTGTTTATGAAGCCAGGGTGAGAGAAGGACACAGAATAATAATATAAAACTAGGTCAAACCAAAAAAAGTCAACAGATGCCTTTTTCATATGTGCTCTTTTTTTCCTTACTATAGTCTTCCCACCACCTTTGCCACCTTAGACATAGATGGCACCAGGAAGCTGATCTTTGCTCTGCCAGGTATGCATCTGAATATTGAGATATAATGATACTTATGTGAATTACTGTAATGACGTGATGTAAATTCCCCAAATAATTACTGTCCTGTTAACGTCCTCGTGTTTTGAATATAACACGTACCCATTTAATATCAGCACGTTTAAGCATCTGAATTAAGGACTGTAATTGTAAATTATTAAATAATTTACAATAATTAAGTAATTCTTTCAAAAACATATGCAGCAAATACATTTACAGGTGCTTGAGAGACATGGAAACCTTTAATGAAGCGTCTTTTGGTAAACAGTTTGATCCTATAAGAAAATTCTCCCCAAATTTTATCCCTCAAATTCCCATCTCCAAACTTTCAAACTTGCAGATCTTCTCCTCTGTATAAGTCATTACCAGCCCGTGAGACCCTTATGCAACCTCTTCCTTCCTGGTATTAGTCTCCCTCACCCGGTCGGTGTCCTTTCTGGCCTCTGTCCCACCTTCCATGCTCGATCCCAAGCCCAGCTTGTGCCCCGACTAAGGCAGGCCGGCCGAGGCAGTGGTGACAGCGGCTCTTTCTATATTCCCCCCTCTTTAAAGGTAATTTCACCTACAGAGACACAGGGGTGACTCTACTCGAGGCCGTGCCCATGAGCGACACCGAGGCCAGTAGGCTGCCTGTGCCTCCTCCCCAACGCGGAAGTAAGGAACTCCCCGTCTTCACCCTGAGCTCAGAAAACGGAAATATAGTGGACACTGAAATCCAAACACTAAAAATTAGACAAAAAGTACACTTGTAAAGGAAAATGCTAATTCTAGAATGCTCAGAATGTGGTAATGTATTGGAAATTAAGATAAAAAACAAGTCAAAACCAAGAAGCAGACATAGAATGCAGCTGTATCTGTTCTGATGGTTGAACTTGTTTGAGAATGGCAAATTGTGTCCTTGAACTCTGATATGCCTTTGTAAGAAGATGCTAAGCCAATACAGTGGGTACTAATGGAATACAGAGGGAAAACTACTGGCTAGATTTGTCCCGACATGCTTGTCACTTTTTTCTGTTCTGTTTTCTGAGAGAGAACGTTTGAAAGTTTCATTAGCAGATCCGTGGCTTTTTGTGTTGGTGTTGGTGTTGGTTCTGTTGCGCATTTGAGTCTTGTGTTGCTCTCTCAGTCCCACTGTACATGTCTCATGGCATGGTATGGTGTTCTTAAGTTGGCTTATGTCTCCTCTATTTTTTAAAGGAAATTCATGTTATATTTGTCTGAAGATCTCCTCTAATCTCCTCTCTCCGACCCTCCCACCTCTGGTATTAAGGTGCTTACCTACATACGTGTCTCCTGCCTTGTTTGGCAGAAGCAGTGTGGGAAGGTAGACTCAAGCTGCCATCTGTTGAGACAGTCCTGAAGCTCATGGTGACATGCATAGCTGGAGCTCCTCCACTTTTTTTGTGGGGCCTGAAACACTGCTCCAGCTCCTCATACCACTGTCCACAGGTTACTCCAGCACCCTCAGGCCATAATTCAGTGCATACCTTAAAAGATACAGACCCATGCCCTGCACTAAGATTTGGCCCCGTGATCAATTTTGCTTCTCCAGGTTACTATCCCCTCCTAAAGAAAAAAAGCTGACACTATCTGTAATTTCCAGCTCATCAACTTTCCTGCTCTTTTTCTTTCTTTCTTTCCTGTTTGCTTGTTCAGGTAATCCAGTGTCAGCTGTTGTCACCTGTAATCTATTCGTCATCCCTGCATTGAGAAAGATGCAAGGCATTTTGGACCCAAGACCCACTATCATCAAAGCCAGGGTAAGTACAGAGATTAAAGAGCGGTGGTCTAGTGGTAGGGTACTTGCCTATGGACCTATGGCTCAAGAGGTCCCAGGTTCGAATCCCACCTCCAGCACTACCACCCCTGGGTCCCTGAGCAAGACCCTTAACCCTGAATTGCTCCAGGGGGACTGTCCCTGTAATCAGGACATGGAAGTCGCTCTGGATAAGAGCGTCTGCTAAAAGCCATAAATGTAAATGTAAAGAGATAAGAGTGTGAAAAATGAAATGTAAGCAAGAAGCAAATATTTATCACAGTCAACTTAATATTTTTATATTTCAAATTATTTATATTCTATTCTTTAGACAATTTGGCATGATTATCAAAAATCTTATTGAATCTGAAATTATGTGTATCTCAAACAGATTTCTTTTGTATTTTCCATATGGCATACTGCAGTCTGTACATTCCATACATATTCAGTACTCACCTATACTTTTCCTCTTTTTAATATTTACATTTACATTTATTTATTTAGCAGATGCTTTCATCCAAAGTGACTTACAAGCTTTAGGCTTGTTTAGGAGTGAAGTAGGAGTAGATAAAAGAAAGAAAATAAGACATTAAAGTATATTAAATGTGCACTATTTGTGCAGCACACTTTTTTCGTAGATAACATTGTCATTTACACATATGCATTTTTACCTGGGAATTACAAAGTAGTTAAACAGGAAAATGTTAAATGTGAAGACAAGCTAGAGACAAATTCCTGCTTAGTTTACCTGTACCTTACCTTACTTGCACCTAGTACAACACTATCATGCTCACACAATACTATAAATTCAGTTCACACATTTTGTACAGATGAATTTTGTACATGAAGTTTTAAGAGTGCAGTAATAATGTCCTGGGTTTCGAGTGCAAAAAAGGGTAATAAAAAAAAAAAAATGTCAGTTTTCATGCACTTGCCTCAAACTGCGGCTAAAAATAGTAATTTCATGTTTTCAATATCTAAAACTATAGCAAGTCTTGGCTCATCAACTGCATTAAGAATCTGGGTAATTGTGTAAACTTTAATTTACAACAGTTTTTTATGGGATGTCATCATCATCATGCACGTTTTCTCTTTAGCTCTCCTGTGATGTTAAGCTGGACCCACGTCCAGAGTATCACCGCTGCATATTGACGTGGCATCACCAGGAGCCCCTACCCTGGGCACAGAGCACTGGCAAGACAGAATTAAAAAAAAAAAAATGTATTTGAACATAGTAATTTTATATTTAAACGTTGTCTGACATATTTTTCTTGTGTTGCTTAGGAAACCAAATGAGTAGTCGGCTCATGAGCATGCGCAGTGCCAATGGACTTCTGATGTTGCCTCCCAAAACAGAGCAATACGTGGAGCTGCACAAAGGAGAAGTGGTTGACGTCATGGTCATAGGACGGCTATGATGTCATCTTAAGGGGAACCAACAAAACAGAGAAAAGTGGTGCATGTCCACATATCATTTACAACTCTGTAATATGCAACGGCACAGCTAGTTTTTATTGATTTGGATAAAGTTGATGAAATATAGTCAATATTTCAAAGAAGAACAATAACATGACAAATTTATGAAAATAAATTCAAAAACATCCTAGTATAAAAAAAAAAAGACAAATATACCTTTTAAAGTTATATATGAAATATAGATTTATTCTGTAATATATTATAATTATTATGATATTAGTATAATTATTTATATATATATATATATATATATATATATATATATATATATATATATATAATAATATATATATATATATATATATATATATATATATATATATATATATATATTACCATCATATTAAGCAACTCTATTCTCTTTCATCACAATTGCTTTTGTGTGTTCAGTGCTAGACCTTATAGATAGCAGTAGCATTTTAATAAGGAGCTGTAGGCGCCTGTCCAAAACACATCTGAGAACTTATTTTCTCATCAGTAGAAAATATGTTTTTGAGGGATCCGAGCACTCAAAATGATATCAGTGACTCTTTTTGGTTCCCTGAAACGAGACGGTGCTTTTTTTGGGCTCCTACAGGTGCACCAAGGTGACCCAGCTTTTTTCCCTTTAGTATTCTAATGTATGCTCCATGGAAGCTTCATTACTCTTCATAAAGGCCTCACAAAACTGCTTTGCTTGTCGTTTATCTTGTGAGTCGTGTTTATGTGCGCAGTGCCAAAGGCCTGGGCTTTTGGGGAGGTTGTGTGGTTATGAACCTGAGAGACAAAATGCTGTTAAGTAACGCAGATGGTGCAATCAGCACATCAAAAGGAAATGGAAGTTTCTGTTACGTGAAGATTCAGAAATCAGCAAATCAGCACAGGTTCAATTTGCGTTGCTGAAACACATTGAGAGGCTCAAGCAGTCCTGCAGGCTGCCTCAGTCCAGAACATCCTTCATAACCACCTCTCCTCATTGCTCTGCCCTTATTACTCCCAATCCTACCCTCTATCCCACCTCTTTAACCAACCCGGCCCACTCCAGGAGGCTGAGGGAGCTGGGACCTTTTATTTGTTTGACTTTAAGAGGACAATACAGCTTATTTAAGTGCTGACAGCCTTTTTAACCTAAATACATATATTGTACAGTTAAAAAAACATGAGTGATGTTGTACAGATATGTGACCAGCACTCCTATGGAATATACTGAAGCAATGAGGAGACAATGAACAACTCTGTACTATAATAACATTTTCTGTAATGATATTAAAATTGATGAGAGAATTGAAATCCTTAATCATTATGTAAAGACATGTGGTTTAGTTTCTCTTTTTAAAATAAACATTGAAAGCTGGCTGAACTATCTGACATGTTCCTCTGTTTTTCAAGCAGTTATTCTTATAGGACTATGCATTTTCCTGTAAACGTTAATATATAATTTACACTATATTAAACCTACTTACATAATTTATAACACATTCACAGACACTGAACATGCATTATCTGTAACTAATGACTTGCAAGATTGATGTGATACTTTAAACCTTATTCTCTTTGTAGAGGGGTATTACAATTCAGTATCATACCCGTGTTGGAAAATTCCAGCATCCATCAGGAATCGTCTTTTTATTATTCTTTCGGCTGTTCCCGTTTAGGGGTCGCCACTGCGGAGCATCAGTTTCCCTTTCTTCCTGTCCTCTGCATCTTACTCCTTCAATCCAACCACCCGCATGTCACAAATCACTCCAGCCACTCTTCTCCTATTCCAGGCTGCCTGTACTCTCTTCACCACTCTTTCACATCGTTGATCCAAAGTATTTAAATTTTTACACCTTTTGTCACCTCTACTCCCTGCATCCTAACCACTCCACTTTCCTCCCTTTCTTTCACACACGTATTCTGTATTTGTCCTATTCACTTTCATTCCTCTCCTCTCTAGAGCATATCTCCACCTCTCCAGGTTCTCCTCAAGCTGCCCCCTACTCTCACTACATATCACGAGATCATCAGCAAGCATCATCATCCACGGGGACATTTTTGTCTAACCTCATCTGTCAACCTTTCCAATAGTATGTATTATTACATGTAATCCAGCTTCTACCTTAAAAGCATTCGTCATTCCTACTGTCATGCTGCCCTTATACATATGCTGAACTACATACTTCTCTGTATAACTTCCTCATACAAAACCACAACTTCTCTCTTGGCACCCTGTCATATGCTTTCTCCAAGTCCATAAAGGCACAGTGCAATTCCTTCTCATCTTCTTTGTACTTCTGCTCCCCCTCAGCAAACATTGCATCTGTAGTGCACTTCACAGTACACTTCGTCTCCACTCCGCATGCATCCTCTCACTTTGCAAGATTTCCATTCTTCATCCATTCTTCCATCTTCATTCTTCTCTTCATCGCTGCCCTTACTTCCATCTTGTTTATTTGCTGCACTTCCTGGTCCACTATCCTCACATCATCCAATCTTCTCTCTCTCTTATTGTCTTCATTCATCAGCTGCTCAGAGTACTCCTTCCATCTGCTCAGCATGCTCGGTTTCTCTTGTGTGTACGTTTTCATTTCTTTCTTTAATCGCCCTGACTTGCTGCACATGTTTCTCAGCTCTGTCTCTCTGTTTGAACAATTGGTATAGGTCCTTTTCTCCCTCCTTACTGTCCAACCTATCATACAATTCACCAAACACCTTATCTTTAGCCTTCGCCACTGCTTTCTTAACCCGGCGCTTCATCTCCTTGTATACCTACTTTTTATATCTACTTTATATCTACTTTTTTTTTTTTTTTTTTTTTTTTTTAATCTCTCTGACTATCTAACTGCTGGGTTCCACCACGTTTCCTTATCCTCCTTCTTTCCAGATGTCACACCTATTACATTTCTAGCTGTCTGCCTTACCACTTCTGCAGTGGTTTCCCAACAATCTTGTAGCTCTTCAATACCTCCCAGTGTACATCTTAGCTCCTGCCTGAATTCCACCTTGTAGTCTTCATTCTTCAGCTTCCACCACTTGATCCTTGACTCTGCCCTCACTTTTCTCCTCTTCTTGACCTCCGAGGTTATCCTACAGACCACCATCCTGTGCTGTTTAGCTACACTCTCCCCTGTCACTACTTTGCAGTCTCCAATTTCCTTCAGACTGACCTTCCTGCAAAGGATATAATCCATCTGTGTGCATCTTCCTCCACTCTTATTTGTCACCCTCCTCCCTATTCTTAAACTAAGTATTAGCTACAGCCATTTCCATCCTTTTCACAAAATCTACAACCATCTGACCTTCAGCATTCCTCTCCTTGACACCATACTTCTCCATCACCTCTTCAACACCGCTGTTCCCTTCACCAACATGTCCATTAAAATCTGCACCAATCACCACTCTCTCTGCCTTGGGTGAACTCTCTATCACTTCATTTAACTCACTCCTGAATTCGTCTTCCCCCTCCATCTTACAACCAACTTGTGGTGCATAAGCACTAACAACATTCATTATCACACCTTCAACTTCCAGCTTCAAACTGATCACTCTATCTGATTCCCTCTACACCTCCAAAACACTCTTCACATACTCTTCCTTCATGATACCATCTACCCCATTCATCCTTCCATCCACACCATGGTAAAAGAGTTTAAAGCCTCCTCCAATACACATGGCTTTACTACCCTTCTATCTAGTCTAGCACACAAAAATATCAACCTTTCTTCTTCCCCAGCCAATTCTCTACCTTGACCAGTCATGTTGCCAACATTCAAGGTTCCTACCCTCACTTCCACTCTCCTAACATTCCTTCCTCCTCTTCTTCTTCTCCTTTGGCCAACAGTAGCCCAATTTCAACTTGGATGCCCTTCCTGATGTAGCCCTCCCCATTTATCCAGGCTTGGGACCGAAGAAATACACTGGCTTGTGCATCCCTAGTGGCTGGGTTCCAGCCTCTGCCAGGAATAGATGACTGAAATTCCTGTGCTTGGGCACGCACGCACACACACACAAAGTCTACATTTAACACATCCGAAACACATCAGGAGCAGGAGCAGGAGCAAGAGCATGGGGCTGCAATACTTCAACCTAGTAGGCTTTGGGTTTTGTACCTTGCAGGGACTCTTCAGATCTGGATTAAAAAGGAGTGTTCACCCACTCCCTATTTGTCCATAATTTTCCTGACCGTCTAGGGACCGTCTAGGGCCTTCATCTCTAACTGTTAGTCCACAGCTGCCCTGAAGTCTTCAGTCATTTTATCAGCCAGGAATCAGACCAGAGTCTTCTATAAGCAGGCATTACTCTTACTATTAAAGCTTCAGTATTGCACAAATGTTTTTGGCTGAAAGCTGGAGGCTGTTTAGGAAGTTGATGGAAGCTTTGTTGGAGGCTTAGAACATAATGAGTTATTTGTGGAAACAATGAATTTTGAAAATATAAATGAAGCTTTTCACCAAACTAAGAAATAAACAAACTAATTCTTTGACATACTAACCCTTTTTCAGCATTGTTTTATTTGAAATGCCTTATTCTAAAGTAACTTACCATGTCAAAACTGCTGTTTAAATGTTAAAATTCAATATTGTAATCAAATCTGTACATAATAATTTATAAATGTCTCATGCATTAAATGTTACCTTAGTTTCCTTACCTAATATTACCTTACTTAATGACTTATGAATGCACTGCCGGAAAATATGATTCCAGTTTTGACATTTGGATGCTTTTAAATCCATTCATATGGAGGGGGCAAGTCGAGACCCAAAGACACCATTATCTGACCCGCTTATCCTAATCAGGGTGGCGGGGAGTTCTGGAGTCTATCCCAGCAGTCATAGGGTGAAAGGTGGAGATGCATCTTTGACAGACCATCAGTCCATTACAGGGTAGTCACACCACAAACATGCTGACACCCAGGTGATAATTAACATCTCCACCTGCATATTTTTGGATTCTTGGAGAAAACCCACATAAATGCATGAAAACTTCTCAAAGAAATAGCCAATAGTTGGGAACTGAACCCACATCTTTTTTGCTAAGAGGCAACAGCTTCACTGTGAATCTGTCCTGTGCTCATCCATGGAAACAGACTGTAACAAAGGACATGGACAGCAGAAAAATCATAGATCTTTCCCTGCCCACCCTCCTATAAATCTACAGTTTAAGAACCAGGAAGCAGGCAGGGGAAACCATTCCAGATTTCTAGCACCTTGATTAAAGCTTTTTGAACTTCTTGCCTCTGTTAGGCACTAATGATGCATGCCAATACATCCACCCATAGGACAAGTTTCTTCTCTCAGGCCAATTACCCTCAAAAGGCTGAGCAGCACAATTATCTGACTGAGAAATTTTGTTTCTCATGTTGTTCAAGTCTTTCAGGTGCCTTTAGGCCTGATTGATGAAGTGTTGCAGAAATGGTTGTCCTTCTGGAAGGTTCTCTTCTCTCCACAGAGCAATGCTGAAGCTCTGTCAGAGTGACCATAGGGTTTTTTTTTCACCTCTCTGACTAAGACCTGTCTACCCTTATCGCTCAGATTGGCCAGGCAGCCAGCTCTGGAAAGATTCCTGGGGTTCCAAACTTCTTCCATTTACAGATGATGGAGGCCACTGTGCTCATTGGGACCTTCAATGCAGCAGCAATGTTGCCGTAGCCTTCCCCAGATCTGTGCCTCCATACAATTCTGTCTCTGCAGTCTACAGACAGTTCCTTGGAATTCATGGCTTGGTTTGCGCTCTGACAAACACAGAAAGATGTGTTTCTTCCAAATCATGTCCAATCAACTTAATTTACCACAGGTGGACTCCAGTCAAGTTGTAGAAACTTCTGAAAGAAGATCAATGGAAACAGGATGCACCTGAGCTCACTTTTGAGTGTCATGGCAAAGGCTGTGTACATTATGTACATTTTGGAATAAGGCTAACATAGGAAAATGTGGAGAAAGTGGAGCACTTTGCATAATTTCCAGATACACTGTACACTGTGGTTATGTACGTTTCTGTACGTTTATAGGACTTACATTTATGGTGACGCTCTTATCCAGAGCAACATACATTACTGGAGCAACTTGGGGTTAAGAGTCTTGCTAAGGAACCCAAAGATGGTAGTGCTGGAGGTTAGGCCTGTAGGCAAGTAGGCTCGGTCTGTAGGCAAGTATCCCACCCCACCACCCTTCCTTTTCTTTCGGCTGCACCCATTTAGGGGTTGCCACAGCAGATCAACTGTCTCTATTTCTTCTGGTCCTCTGCATCTTCCTTCTTCAAACCAACCACCTGCATGTCCTCTCTCACCACGTCCATTACATTTACATTTACATTTACGGCATTTAGCAGACACAGAGCGACTTCCAGGTCCTAATTACAGGGACAGTCCCCCTGGAGACACTCAGGGTTAAGGGTCTTGCTCAGGGACCCAATGGTGCCTGTCTGTCACAAATCACTCCAGCCACTCTTCTCCACCCATTTCAACCTGCCTGCACTCTCTTCTTCACCTCCCTTCCACACTCACCGTTACTCTGAACTGTTGATCACAAGTATTTCAACTCCTCTACCTTAGTCACCTCTACTCCCTGCATCCTAACCACTCCACTTTCCTTCCTTTCATTCACAGTCATGTATTCTGCCTTTGACCTACTCACTTTCATTCCTCTCCTCTCTAGAGCATATCTCCACCTCTCCAGGTTCTCCTCAAGCTGCTCACTACTCTCACTGCAGATCACAATATCATCAGCAAACATCATTGTCCACAGAGACTCCTGTCTAACGCCATCCGTCAACCTGTCCGTTACTATTGCATACAAGAATGGGCTCAACGCTGATCCTTGATGCAATCCAACCTCTACCTTAAATGCATCCATCACTCCCACTGCAGATCTCACCACTGTTACATTGCCATCATACATATGCTGTGGCTGATCAACTTTATCCCTCTATAGTTACTACAGCTCTGAGCATCATCCTTATTCTTGAAAATGGGTACCAGTAAACTTTGTCTCCACTCCTCGGGTATCCTCTCACGTTCCAAGAGTGTGTTAAACAATCTGGTCAGAAACTCAACTGCCATCTCCCCTAAACACCTCCATGCTTCCACTGGTATGTCATCCAGGCCAACAGCTTTTCCATTCTTCTTCCTTTTTACCGCCCTTACTTCCATCTGGCTTATTTGCTGCACTTCCTGGTTCACTATCCTCACATCATCCAATCTGCTCTCTCTCTCATTTTCTTCATTCTTCAGCCCCTTAAAGTACTCAGGGGGCAGTGGTGGCCTAGTGGTTAGGGAGTTGCCCCCGCATCGGAAGATTGTGGGGTCGATTCCCTCACAAGTAGGTTGCCCTGAGGTACCCTTGAGCAAGGTACCGTCCCCGTCACTGTTTCCCGGGCACTTTCAATAGCTGCCCACTGCTGCACAGTGTTTGTGTGCATGGGTTAAATGCAGAGGTCCAATTTTGTTGTGTTTCACGTGTGCTGTGCTTTGACCTCGCAATGACAAGGGTTGTCACTAAAATACTAAAATTTTTTACATTTTCTAAAAAATACTAATCCTTCCATCTGTTCAATAAGCTCTGTTCTCCTGTGAGTACATTTCCATTTCTATCCTGTATCTTCCTGACCTGCTGCACATCTTTCCCAGCTCTGTCTCCCTGTCTAGCCAATCGGTAAATGTCCTTTTCTCCCCCCTTCCTGTCCAACCTCTTATACAATTCACCAAACACCTTATCTTTAGCCTTCGCCACTGCTTTCTATCTCATTGTACACCTGTCTACTTTCTTCATCTCTCTGACTGTCCCACTTCTTCTTTGCCTCCCTCTTCTTCTGTATACACTCCTGGACTTCTCGGTTCCACCACCAGGTTTCTTTATCCTCCTTCTTCCTTCCAGATGTCACACCAGTACATTTCTAGCTGTCTGCCTTATCACTTCTGCAGTGGTTTCCCAGCAGTCTGGTAGCTCTTCAACACCTCTTAGTGCCCGTGTTGAATCCTGCCTGAATTCCATCTTGAAGTCCTCTTTCTTCAGCTTCCACCACTTGATCCTTGACTCTGTCCTCACTTTCCTCCTCTTCTTGACCTCCAAGGTCTTCCTACAGACTACCATCCTATGCTGTTGAGCTACACTCTCCCCTGTCACTACTTTGCAGTCTTCAATCTCCTTCAGACTGACCTTCCTGCAAAGAATATTATCCACCTGTGAGCATCTTCCTCCATTCTTATACGTCACCCTGTGCTCCTTCCTCTTCTTAAAATAAATATTTTCTACAGCCATTTCCATCCTTTTTCGCAAAATTGACAACTATCTGTCTTTCAGCATTCCTTACCTTGACACCATATCTACCCATCACCTCCTCATCACCTCTGTTCCCTTCACCAACATGTCCATTAAAATCTGCACCAATCACCATTCTCTCTCCCCTGGGTGAACTCTCTATCACTTCATCTAACTCACTCCAGAATTCTTCTTTCTTCTCCATCTCACAACCAGCTTGTGTGGCATAAGCACTAACAATATTCATTATCACACCTTAAACTTCCAGCTTCAAACTCATCACCCTATCTGACA
Source organism: Hepsetus odoe (assembly GCA_017165825.1). Lineage (NCBI taxonomy): Eukaryota > Metazoa > Chordata > Actinopteri > Characiformes > Hepsetidae > Hepsetus > Hepsetus odoe. The sequence goes on along the minus strand of CM029374.1, from coordinate 7,233,994 downwards.
CCCTCTTCACCTCCAAACAACTCTTCATATACTCTTCCTTCAGGATAACACCTACCCCATTCCTCTTTCCATCCACACCATGGTAGAACAATTTAAACCCTCCTCCAATACACCTGGCCTTACTACCCTTCCTTTTAGTCTCTTGCACACACAAAATGTCAACCTTCCTTCTCTCCATCATATCAGCTAATTCTCTACCTTTTCCAGTCATTCTGCCAACATTCAAAGTAACCTACCCTCACTTCCACTCTCCTCCCCTTCTTTTTCTCCTCATCCCTCCAGACATGCCTTCCTCTACTTTTTCTTCTCCTTTGGCCAACAGGAATCTGGACTCTGAAATTTGATCCAATTTCCACCTGCACCCTGTAGGCTAACAGCACTGGTGGTGGTCGTTGTTAACCCGAGCATCGACCGATCCGGTATGGAATTCTGTTTCGTTCTCTGCATAACGATTTGGCAAAAGTTTTACACCGGATGCCCTTCCTGATGAAACCCTCCCCATATATCTGGGCTTGGGACCGGCACGAAGTGGTGGCTGGGTTCCCACCTCACCACCCCATATCTACTATGTTTTGTATGTTGTATATTTGTATTTTGTAGATCTCTCTCTCTCTCTCTCACTCACTCACTCACTCATTTTCATAGCCGCTTGTCCTGCTTAGGATTATGGAGGTACTGGAGCCTATCCCAGTTCTCACAAGGCGAAAGGCGTGGAAACACCCTGGTGAGGTCACCAGTCCATCAGTCCGTTGCAGGGCAGACACACAGACACATGTCATGTTTATGTAATTTATGTGCACTGTGCGGATATCATGCCTGCACTTTGTCTATTCTACTCAGTCTGATTTTGATGGCGGCAACATATAACTTTGTTTATGAAATATATAAGGCATGTTATCATTATTATTATTGTTGTTGTTGTTGTAATGTGTTGCATTGGTTGCTTCAGATAGTAAGTACATTTGTGAATTTGTGAATTTGTATTGCAGTTTAAGTCCTTTGTTCGCCACCACTGTGAAAAAATCCTCTCCAGGCCACTTAAATGACGTGTGGGTTGATTTGTCTGTCTGCCACAGAGAGGCGCTGTTGAGCAGCTCCGGTCTCCGGTCTCCGGTCTCTAGCCTGCGGTCTCCAGTCTCCAGTCTCTCGCTTCACAACATGTCGTGATCCCGAAACGCTCCCTTATGTTGTCGTGTGTGAAAACGGCTTGTTCGGAATATTTCAAAGCGTTCACAAAGTGAAGAGTCTCTTCCTTTTCTCAAACCAAGAGGTAAACGAACAACTTTATTCTTCTCTACCCCCTCCTTTCTTTCTTTTACAAAGAAACTTGTCTGTTTTCCAAGTCCCCTCGCAACAGGTTGTCAAGAGCGGAGCGCTGGGTAAGGGAAGTGGCCAGCTAGCCTGTTAGCTAAACGACTTTAAAAGTCTGCGCTGCGCCGAAAACAAATGGAAACGTCATGGTTGTGGCACTTCCTGTGAAACGGTTTTTCCTTTTAAAATGAACATTTAGTGAGTTTGTGATTATGTAGCTGAATTGAAGCTCTTCGGCTCGCTTTGCCGGAGTCGTTAGCGTAGCAAAATAGCAACACTTCAGCTAACGTTAGTTTCCAACCTGTTGCACTTCTACTCGCACAGACGAGCTCAGAGACAGAAATAAAGGAACTTTCGGGAAGCTTTATATCAAAGGGAGTTTGATAAAGTAGTTCGTTTTATGTAAAGGACCGTATTTTGCACTTAAAACTCCGAATAGCTCTGAATAAAAGCTAAGCTCTATTTCAAAGCTAAACCTTTCGGTTCCTTCAGTAACTTCAGACCTGCGTAATGCTTCAGCTTAGATCCACCCTTCAGTCTGCTTCGAATGAAAGTGCAGCGTGTTGCTAGGAATGTGATTCACATTTACTCCTTTTGCAGACCATCCAAATGGGCTTACACGTCAGGAGAACTATACAGGCTGCAGTGGTGCTGCATTAAGTACTAAGCAGTTAAACAACAGTGTATTAGATGAACAGCTGAAGTGGTAAATGTTAGACACTTTAAAGGGTTAAAGTGCTGGGAGAGGAGGTGATTTTGCAGGAGAAGTGGCATTAACCACTTGACATTGGTGCCCTAGTGTTCAGGACCTTGACCCCCAAGATCCAGAGTGCTGTGGGTTCGAATCTCCAACCAGGAGGTGCCCTTGAGCTAGGTAGCGTCCCTGCACACTGCTGCCTGGGATGCTGGATGAATGGCGGCCCACTATTCAACTTGAATTAAGCATCTCGTTATGTTGTGCTGTGGTGTGTTTGCAATGACAGAATAGTCACTTTCATTTTTTCCACTTATTGAACTTGGAGGGGGACACCCCTGCTCTGATCAGACATGAAAAAGTGAAAGTGAAAGTGACAACCCTTGTCATTGCGAGGTCATGGCACAGCACACATGAACCACAACGAAATTGGACCTCTGCATTTAACCCATGCACACTCAAACCCGTGCAGCTATTGAAAGCGCCCGGGGAGCAGTGACGGGGACGGCACCTTGCTCAAGGGTACCTTGGATTGCAGTTTCTTCAACATGGGATGTCCTTTTCAGTCAGTATGCAGTGATCGAAGCTGATTGTGATTGGCTTATATAATTTGATATAAAGCATTATTTGCACTGCTGTGGCTGGACAGATTCACTGGTTGGTTGGACAGTGCTTTGAAAAGTGACCAATTTGTTGAAAACATCCATTATCCATCCATTATCTGCCGCTTGTCCCAAACGGGGTCGCGGGGGAGTGCTGGCGTCCAACCCAGCGCACACAGGGCGAGGACGGGGGACACACCCTGGACAGGTCGCCAGCCCATCGCAGGGATGTTGAAAACATGCCATGTTAAATTTTTCATATTTCAGAGGACTGATGGTGTTTAGAGAATAATCATAGCTGACATCAAAATAGTGGACAGTGTTCACTGAAAGATTGGCAAGTTCTAAAATTAAAAAGCAGAAAGACTTTGTCTTTCTTGTATGAAAGACTTTGTCTTTCTTGTATGAAAGATTTTGTCTTTCTTGTTCTCTTGTATTTAATTTCCCTCAATTCAAGAATGACATTGTTTTCAGGTGACATTGTTGTCAGCAATCCCCTTTAGAGTAGTTTCGTGCGTATACACCCTGGATACGGGGCTTTGGAAGTGCTGTTGTGGCCAGTTGGTCAGTTGAAGGGAGGAATATGTAGAAACCACCACTATTATTTTTTTATAAACAGAACTAGTGTATTGGACTACATTTGGACTAAATATACGTTTTCTTGAATGCGTTTATCAAGTTGGGCTAACATAACAAACATGGGGCGAAGAATTTTTGGAAATAATTTATTTTATTTATATAATACAGTTGACACATTGCACTATTTTCCTCTGTCCTTTAACTAGTTATTTTTGTTGATCAGTTACATGCTGATTTGAATTTAGCCCACTTATTTCTTAACTCTAAGCTAGAATAAGCTTTTCAGTTTGCTGGTCAGGTATATATAGCACACTTATCAGACTGAGTATGGAATTTAAGTATTAATCTAAAATGTAATTAAAATTATTTAAATAACTAAAACAAATTTTACAGATTGTAATATAAAATTAATTACAACTGTTTTTGATTAATTAAACCACAAAAATTACATATTTTGTCCTAAGGGGCAAATAACAATGTATAGAGCATATAGGCTTATTTTTTGCAGTTTGTCCATAACCTTCTTATTCTTATATTCATGTTTTGTGGTTAGAAGTGACAAAATCACTGTTGACTAAACAAATGGGTCACTAGACTTGACAGACAAAAGTCTTTGTATTTTACTAGTATTTATCAAAAAACAAAAACTAGAAATTAGAAACATGGATTATATAGATGCAAAAAATATTTTTCACCCATATTGTTAAATTTTCCTATTTAAGAGTAGTTCCTATTACAACATAATTGTATTTAAACAGGAACTACTCTTCACCAAGCTTCAATAAATGTGCGCTCAAAATGTAAACCACATTAATTTAGTTTAGTTGAACATGACAAGGTCTTTTGTGGAGTAGTGTTTTTCTTTAACACAATCACTTGTATTTATCTTTAAAGGAGAGGAAATTACATAACAAGGCTAATGGAAGTATAATGAAACTATAGTGGAAGTCTTTGTCTTTAGTCTAATTTGTACTTTGGACTATAATCAGGATCAGAGGTTTAAATTTGTTTTGTTTAAATTAGTTTTTTCAGTGAATTTTTATTATTTCTTTAAGACCTAGTATGTTTCCATTAGTACATGAAGTTAGAAGTGATGGACTTAAATGAATATAAATGGAGACACATTACATTCACTGTTGATCTGAAAGACATTTACTCATAATCGAGAAGTGTCTCAAAGCTTTGTTACAGTACACCAATCTGCCATAAAATTAAAATCCCTTGCCAAATATTGTTGAGGTCCCCTAAAGCTGCCAAAATATGCTCCTGCTTGTTGAGGCATGGACTATACAAGACCTCTGAAGGGGTGGGCTGTCGTATCTGGCACCAGTACATTAGCAGTACATCCTTTAACACCTTAAGTTGTGAGGTGTAGCCTCCATGAACCAGAGACCAAGTAAATAACAGCTCCTTTTCATGTTTCTCAAACTATTCCTGAATTTATTTTGTGGTGTAGCAGTGGGCATTATCCTGCCAAAACCGGCGCTTTGCATTGGCTTATCATTTAAGATTCACCTGGCCGACATAACAAAGAAAATGGGATTCGCTAGGCAAAGCCACCTTCTTCTATTCCTTCTTGTTAAATGCTCTGTCCTACCAAGTTGAAACTGTTTTACTCAGGTTTTTGCACATCAATATCTGAATGGCCTGATATCCTTCACTATTCACTTACTTGATCCATGGGTGCGCATGAACCTGTCACTGGTTCACCAGTTGTTCTTCTTTGGACCACTATACTAAGAACACCCCACCCTGTTTTGGAGATGCTCTGAACCGTCTATCCATTACATTATGGCCTTTGATGCTCTGATTAAATTTGTTTCCATTTTACCTCCTTCAACACATACCTCTTGAACAACTGTCACTTGCTCCTATGTATATTTGTACATATCCTCCGGACATACAGCATTGTTACAAAAATGAATTTTTCTTAATTTTTCACCTGCCAGTGGCTTTGATAGTTGGTTGTTGCAAATCAGCATATATCTGTCAAATGCTTACCAAATTTTGCCTAATTTGATGATTTGAAGCCAATACACACCAACAATGAACATACCAGGCTATTTTTTAAGCATCTGTATTAAATGCGAAAGTAATAATGAGAGTTGAAGAATGGACCGATGATTTTATCCATAGTTTTGCTTAAGGACGCCTGGGCCAGAGTCACACAGTATTCCTCTGTCTTTGATAAGAAATTCACAGTCTGTTCTGTCTCTGCGCTGCTCATATACAACTGCAGAGATTAATTAAAAAGGTTCTGCCATCCAGCCTCCACTTACATTCCAGAGGATGCCAGTCTTAAAAGCCTTGGGCCTACTCTACTGTCTAGACCTGGATTTTCCCATTTGTTTTGGGGGTGCTGTAAAATACAATAACATGCTGTCCTTTCAAGTTCAGTGTGCAAGATCTCTGACTTGCTCAGTTTATGCAAGGCTTCAAATAACCCTACTATATGTACATTACTCTAGATCAACACAGAATTTGCTGGTGTTTTCTTTTTTAACTGCTGTTTTGATAAGGGAAATATGCAATGGGAAGAAACAAGACTACGCATTGTGGGTGATCTTTTGAATATTGATGTTTTCAAGACCGAAGAGGCAGTCAGACCAGGCTAGGGTTCTCACCTATTGGTCTTTTCAATTATTCACCACCAGCTCACACTTGCTTCTGCACATAGCTTCATGTCCCACATACACTCTTCTCTGTGAGAAATTCTCATGGAGCAGTTTGATCATGGTTTACATATTAACAAATTTACACCATGTATCTACAACAAAACCTGAAGTTCCTGTGTCTGCTTTAGCACTATTTCTCTGTTTTAACCCTTATATTCCCTGCTTCAACTATTAATTCAGTAGCGGTTTATCTGTTGCTATTCTTTTGCTCTTGACTAATAATATTTGAAGACAATAGTGGCCAGGTGGAATACACCATGTAATAGCCAACAAGAAAATATCATAAAATAAACAAGGGCTGATATTTCAACCTTAAATGCTTTTGCTCCTAAACAATACAACCTTAAGTTGTCATCATGGCCATGTCTTCCCTTGATGTCACTGGAGTTGACCTCTTTTCACTCTGCAGACTTTCTTACTCCTGTCCTCCCTCCTGGTACTCAGTGGTACATGCTCCAATGCCGTTGGACCCTGGAATCTGGAATTTTTGGTACGTAAGCATTGAGTGTTGGAATGCTAAGCAGGAGCTGTGGAACAGATAATGATCATGGTCTGTTTTTTCTCCATAGTGACAGCCCTAGAAGTGCTAGCTCTGATTTCTTTTATTTTGTAATCATCTAAAGAATTCTTCAGAATTTTCTACGCCATTTAAAGTATTTGAAATGTAATTAATGTATGGTGATGAACTAGAGGTAAATATTTTGAGCTTTTATCAAAAAAGTGCAAAAAAAGTTTTTTGTTTTTTTTTAAAGGATTTGCCAACAAAGAGGGTAAGGTCTTGTCTCTTGCTGGGTGGATTTAGCAAGTGTTTTGACCCAGTCTCTTGATGCCACTCCTCAGGACAAGCTGCTTCATGTCTATAATCATAACTGGTCCACCCTGTCACCGAGTACCAGGGACTAATTCTCTTGCCTTACATGAATACGCCACATTATTCCTCTCTCGCACGACTGAATTATTTGGTTTAGCTCAGAGGTCCTTCAGGTCTGAGATAGCAGGGATCATGTGAACAGAAAGGCTACTAGGGACCAAGATAAGTTAATGCCAGTTGGCTGTGTAACTCGCTGTGGTTATAACTTTTCATTAGTGGTAAGTATGAGCACCTTTTACAATGTCCATGCAAGGTATGACTATTGTCAGCCAAAAGCTTATTTACTTTATATTAGATATTAAGTACCAGTGTGATATATTATGCCATAAATTGATACAGCGCACAAGGGCTTTCTGTGGGGGCGGCGGTAATCTAGTGCTTTGGGACTGTGCCCCAGGAATGGAAGGTCATGGGTTCAAATCCCACAAGCATGAGCATTCACATACCCTTGAACATTGCCATCACTGCTTCCTGGGTGCTGGATATAGCTGCCCCCTGCGGCATGGTGTGTGTGGGGTAACAGCAAAGGTTTTATTTTGTTGTGATTCACTGTGTGCTGTGTTTCACAATGACAAATAATCACTTTCACATTAATTTAAGTGTATTGCATTTGCGACATTATTTCCAAGCTTCTGATCCTGCTTGGTTGATTAATTGTCCATAGTTGTAGGCTTTGCTGAGAGAAATCATTTAGATATCTGGAGTTTTATAAAGTTGTATTGGCGTTGGAGTTGCGGTGAATGGACTTTTGTTTTCCAAAAAAGGTATATCCAAGCCAAAGCTAGAATTCTATACTATTGACCTTGTCAATGCATTCATTGTTCAGCTTTTCAGAACAACATCAACAGATTGCCCCCCCCCCCTTTTTCTGAGAAAGCAAGTTGTTGACACTGAGCTACTCCTGCTTCATTGGCTGGGCCAGGAGTTGCCCACCCACTGCCTCAGTGCACCTGTTCTGACTCAAAACACCTGCAAACAGTCTTGAACCTGCTCAGCCAGCTGCATGCTCTTGCACATCCCACTGCAGATCCCTACTTTAACCCTGTTTGTTGAGCTGTATATGGTTTTCAGCTGTTCTCATTACAATGATACAATGCTTGTTACAATGGCTGTCATCCAAGAAGGCAAGGACATGTCCTGAATCCATATTAAAGGATGACCATTTGTGGAGATGGCTAGCATATATGGCATTGAGCTAACTGAGACTTGGCCTGCCTGGCACTGAATGGAGCAGGAGGTTTTGAAGTAGCCTACTTAAGCTCTTGAGTGACAGATGGTTTGGGGCTCTAGTCTATTTGCGTCTTGAGACATCAACCGAGTGCTGTCTCATAAAGAAGAGGGGGAGGGATCCTACAGACATGATTAAGCTCACCATTTGGATGAGGTGTGTGTGTGTGCATGTGTCTTTGTATGTGCATGTGGGTGTGTGTATCTGCGTACATTAAGTCATCAAGGATCAGCATTTAACATTAGTCCTTTGTCTGCCACTCCCAGACAGTGCTGACCAAAAGGTTGGTTAGTCTTGGCTCTCAGACGGCTTGTTTGTCAAATGCGTAGCGAAACACCAAATCAGGAGTTTCAGGCAGTTGTTATTTTTGCACTGCAGGCTTTTGATTGGTTTATGATTGGCAGGGTATTGGCTTCTGATTGAAGCATTAGGTTGTTCTTATCTAAAGATCTGTTACATGACTTCAGCTGGAGTGCCTAGGTGTTGACATCACACATAGAAACTGTAATGGTGTGAAGGTGTGTTGAAGAGTTTCTGTCTTTCTGTGAGGAGATTTAAGCCTGCAATCCTCTTTACATTTTGTGGAAAAGATTAATTGGATTTTCTACTGTCAGTAACAGCACAGCTGTATCTTACTTCGGCCTCCAAGAGCTTAACAAAGGCAATCATGTTTTATGAACTTTACTATTTGTCTGCTTTCATAATTACTTTTTTCCTCTTTCTCTTCTTCTTATCCTATAAATTTGCTTTTAGTATTTTGTTAACTAGTCTGTATGAGGTTATACACACAGACATGTGGTGCTTACAATGGGCCCCTTATTCTCTTCTGGTCTGCTGAGGAATGTTGTTCCCAGGCTGTTTTGCATTCCTGCCCTTTGCATCATGAGATTCTCCATCACGGCTCTTCTCTGACCTCAGAAACATTAATATGGACTGGAATTGTGAGTGAAACGGTCGATATGTATTTTATGGCATTAATTTATTATGTAATGATATGTAACCTGCCTGTTTGCACCATTTAAACATAGTTAACAAAATTGCCAGATTCAATGTCTTCAAAACAGCAGGTCATGTGTGGTGTTTCTGGTATTCAGTACTTGCATACACAAACTAGTCCATGAAAGCATAATGGGTGAACTGGTGACAGAGTCATAAGTGCTGATTGATGTGTGTGAGGACCAAAGGGTAGCCCATCTGGTTGTTTGATGCTCAAAGTGCTGAGAAGAGTAATGGCTCTGAATGATGGGTGTCAGAACACACCGGGCAATGTAGTACCTGCAGATTGGTCAAAGTGCCCACGCTTACTCCACTAATTTGGCACAAATTTGTACCAAAATCCACTGTAAAAATGGGGGTGCGACCTATGCACGGGGAATTAATGTGCGATTTATACACGGGAACTTTCTTCAGTGATTGAAACTTCCACATAGAGACTAGCGAATGTTCACATTTCCAGGCAATTATCCTCTAAATTATTGCCGAATACACATTTTTGGTGCTTTCCTATCAAGTAAAATACATAGTACTACATTTACCTGTAAAAATCTGAAAGTGTCATTTAACATAATCCAGAAAAAATTATTCATTTCACAAATTTCAATCCAGGAAATTCACATGCCGCCATTTTGAATACCTAAACCGGTGACCACGTACGTAGCAACTCAAAACATCTTACAGTAAATCGTAGGATTTCTGAGTTATGTGATACGCATATTCCCTGCGATGGGCTGGCGACCTGTCCAGGGTGCGTCCCCCGTCCTCGCCCTGTGTGCGCTGGGTTGGACACCGGCACCCCCCCGCGACCCCGTTTGGGACAAGCGGCAGATAATGGATGGATGGCTACGCATATGTACACATATTAGCATTATTGCCTACATGTAATCCAAAATCTCAAATGTCAAGATATCGCTCAAAAATAAACTTTGGACCAAATTTCAGGGGTGCGACTAATACACGAGTAAATACGGTAAGTTTGGTCTCCAGCAATCCCACAATCATTCATGACCAAGAAGACCTTGCACTCTTTGTGTGAATAGGATGACTTTTCCACCCCCGTCCCTTAACTGTGATAGAACTGGTGTTCGCATTGGCCTTCAGGCCAAATAAGTTATCCGACCACATTGCAATAGTGTAGTGCTTTTTTATCTCTTAATCATGACAGACCTAAGACCCAATACATTAAGAATTTGTATACATTTAATTAGATGTACAGATGTTCTCTGGACCCTGGAGAAGGTAGAGGCTTCAGTAAGGGAAGGAACCAAGAGACAAGGCCTGACTGCACAGAGTGCCTCTCAGAGGCCCTGTAACAATCCAAAGTGCTTATACCCTGCTCACTGGTAGACATGAGTGAGGAAAGCCCCCACCTAGCCTCTCCCCTCCGCTGTGTGTCTGCATGAGTCTTTGTCTTTTTTTTTTTTTTTCCTCTCCCCCTTCAGTTCTCAGGCCTCAGGACCTTCTGCCCACTGACAAAGCTGTTGCCATGACTACGCGTTGGGCAGTCGTGCAGCACAGTAATCTCTTCCCAGCAGAGAGGGAGAAAGGGAGGGGCAGAAGAGGACGGGGCAGCTGTCCATTAAAGAGGAGGTGAAGGAATAGGAGAGAAAGAAGAGATACCAAGTGAGGGATGGTGTTGAAGATAAGGAAGGCTCTGTTTGGAGGGCTGAAATCTAAACAGCTGCTCTGTGTGGTAAAGGAGGCAGGCAGAAACAAAGCTGAAAATTGGAAATGGAAATTTGAATGGGGCAGAGTTTTTTTGTTTTTTTTTTCTGAACCAGTAAACTCAGTAGACTGGAGCTTACGCAGAATGTCCCTATTGAGATGGCCTAGTGCTACCGTTTCGTGTCAGCCTATGTTGGACCTGGCTGGAGAATGCAGGAATGCGGTAGACTGTGGAGGAGGGGCAGAGAAAAGGACAAAGGTTATCCATTATCCTTGCTGTGGTGTCACATGACCGGTGGTGTTCTTCTAGACCAACTCTGCCTTTTGCTTATAGGAACCACACCCAATTAGTCTAAATCAGATTTATTTCATTTGTGCATCATTCACATACAACGTACTTTACTCAAATCTCCTTATTACTGTTTGCCATTTGATGAATTAAGAGATGACAGGACTGACACTTTTGTTAATAACAATAGTGAGCATAAGACGGCGGACTTAGCTTGAAGGGTCAAGGGTTAGGCCTTCCAAGAGTTAGGCTGAACGCTAGGAGATAACTTAAGTGTGTCTTCTGTAACGCTGGTAATAAACGGGCAGATAATGGGCAGATCTGGTCTGTCTCACACAGCTGACAGCCATAGCAGGATCCCAAACCACAACGGACCTGCCAGTGTAGTAAGAAAGGAGTGTTTCTGAAAGGAGACTGTCCAAGCCCAACTATGGCCTATTTGTTTTTGTTCCAGCTGTTCTGAGCTCTCATAACATTTTGTGTCCTGTACAGTTTGGACGTGGGTAGGATAAATCTTACATTCATGCACTCTGATGAAGTGGACACATTTATTGTACGTTTATTTTTTTTTAATCACATTTAATGGTATTATTACTTTACTTTTTTTAACAATTGCATAAATTCCTCAAATTTATTTAACTTAGATTTAATTATGCTTAATATGGCAACGGAGGAGTTTATTTGAATTATTTTGAATGTCGGTGATGAGAAGGCCAGGAAAACAGACTCATCAGTTTGCTTCAAGATTCTATTTTTGAAGCTAAATTTCGGTTTCTCATGTCTTAATTATCAAATATAGTGCTTGTAATAATAATTTGACATCAATGGCTGTAATGTCCTTGAAAAAAATCCTTGAAAACCTTTCCTGCAATATTTTTTTTTTCTAAGATTTTCTAGTCTTTAATTTGAATCCAGGCAAGTTAATAACTATATTACTATATATTATAACTAAATTTAATATATAGTAATTTAGTTATTAACTCGTTATTAATTCTATATTATCTTGTAACTAGAAGGAAAACATTGAGATTCATTATATGCATGCATGTATATTTTGGAATGTATGTATGTCTAGAAAGTTTGACGATATAAAATTGGTAAATATTTACTTGGCAATTTTGTGATTATACCAATATAAATAACTGTTGGTAATTGGTATAATCAGATAACTGGTACAGTTAGGTCCATATATATTTGGACAAAGAACTTTTTTCTAATTTTGGTTCTGTATGTTAACACAATGGGTTTTAAATGAAACAACTCAAATGCAGTTGAAGTGCAGACTTTAAGCTTTAATTCAGTGGGTTGAACAAAAAGGTTGCATTAAAATGTGAGGAACTAAAGCGTTTCTTTAACACAATCCCTTCATTTCAGGGGCTCAAAAGTAATTGGACAAATTAAATAACTGAAACTAAAATGTTCGTTTCTAATACTTGGTTGAAAACCCTTTGCTGGCAATGACTTCCTGAATTCTTGAATTCATGGATATCACCAGATTTCCTCCTTTTTAATGCTCTGCCAGGCCTTTACTGCAGCGGCTTTCAGTTGCTGGTCATTTGTGGGACTTTATGTCCGAATGCTCAATTGGGTTCAGATCAGATGACTGACTTGGCTATTCAAGAATATTCCACTTCTTTGCTTTAATAAACTCCTGGGTTGCTCTGGCTGTATGTTTTGGGTCATTGTCCATCTGTATTATGAAACGCCGCCCAATGTCACATCATCGTTAAATACTAGTGTCCCAGCGCCACTGGCAGCCATGCTCATCCAAGCCATCACACTGCCTCCGCCGTGTTTTACAGATGACGTGATATGCTTTGGATCATGAGCTGTTCCACGCCTTCTCCATACTTTTTTCTTGCCATCATTCTGGTAGAGGCTGATCTTGGTATTATCTGTCTTAGGAATGTTTTTCCAGAACTGTGCTGGCTCTTTTTAGATGTTTTTTAGTAAAGTCCAATCTAGCCTTTCTATTCTTGAGGCTTATGAGTGGCTTGCACCTTGCAGTGCACCCTCTGTATTTATGTTCATGCAGTCTTCTCTTAATGGTAGTCTTGGATATCGATATGCCTACCTCCCGGAGACTGTTGTTCACTTGGTTGGCTGTTGTAAAGGGGTTTCTCTTCACCATGGAAATGATTCTGCGGTCATCCATCACTCTGGTCTTCCGTGAACATTCCGTTGCCACTCCTAACATTGTAGCAATTTCTCAGATGGATTTTTTTCTGATTCTGCAGCTTAAGGATTGGTTGTTTCACCTGCATGAAGAGCTCCTATGACCCTGTTTTGCCTGTTCATGGCAAAATCTTCCACGTGCAAGCACCACACCTCAATTGAACTCCAGGCCTTTTATCTGCTTAATTGATAATGACATAATGAAGGAATTGCCCACACCTGCCCATGAAATGGCCTTTGAGTCAATTGTCCAATTACATTTGATCCCTTTATAAAGAAGGTGGCACATGTTAAGGAGTTGGAACTCCTAAACCCTTCATCCAATTTGAATGTGGATACCCTCAAATGAAAGCTGAAAGCAGTGCCCATGTCCATTATATAACTATAATGGGAATATGTTTCAGTACACAGGTACGAAAACAAAACTTGTCAGTGTCCAAATATATCTGGACCTAACTGTATATTGATTGAGCATGCTGATTATTTTGTAAATGTGTTAATGTCATAAAACAAACTCTGTAGAATGAAAGTAAAGCTATTTCTCCTGAACTTCCCTCTTTATAGGTGAAGCTCCCTCTCTGGAACTGTTCTTAACCACGCCCTCGCTGTCATGGCCTCAGTCTTCAGACCATGCAGAACTCTTCCCTCCTAAGCATCTCGCCCCCCACATATACACCCCCACGCACACTACCACACGCCCGCAAGGGAGGCAGTGTAGGCATGATGACCACCTCCCACATGAACGGCCACATGAATGATTCTGAGGACCGTAGAGAAGGTGGCACCAGCGGTGGTGTGGGCGATTCCCTGGTTGAGCCACTGCAGTGGCACAGGGAAATGGCCGTGGACTGCCCAGGTGATCTTGGTGCCCGCACTCTGCCTGTTCGCCGCAGTGCCCAGCTGGAGCGCATCCGCCAGCATCAGGAGGACCGTAGGAGGAGAGAAGAGGAGGGCCGCAGCCGCCAAGAATTGGACTTAAACTCCTCTATGCGCCTCAAAAAGCTAGCGCAGAATCCCAAGGTGGGTATTGATAACCCTACCTTTGAGCCCATCGAGGGCCCTGGTGGAATGCTCGGACAGCTGCAAGGCTTCAGTGGGGCTCCAAAACTACTAGGTGAGCAATTTTTATGTTCAGTCTTTGGCAAGAGTTGTTTATCCTGGGCCTTCTGTTTTTCACAGTTTTTTGCTATAAAGAAAGTCTGTGGTTAAGAAAGCCTGAAAATATAAAGTCAGTTTTAGATTTTGATTGCACAACTACTGGTGAACAGAAGGGCACTTGACCACAGATGGAAGGAGGTCTGAGTGATCTCATTCTTATCAGAAGCAAAGCAGGCCAGTGAGTCACTGATGGCTAAGAGCAATCAAAAATCCATTTTTGAAAAAGGCTTGATTTAGAAACAAATGAAACTGAGGATAGTGAATGCTTCTCTTCTCTTACTCCCATCCTTTACTGTTTTTCTTTGACTCTCTGTTTCTTCCTGCATATGCCTTGCTTTTGCTGACCTTTTGCTCTCTTGATAAACAATCTACACTTAAAATGATTTTGTAAACAATTTTGTAAAGTTCCTTCACTGAGCTTGGAGGAATTGTAGGGCATAATTTTTTAATTTATTGTTCCATTCATGATGGTAAACCATCCTGGCCCAGATGCAGCAAAACAGGCCCAAACCATAACATTAGCACAACCATGTTTCACAAGTGACATGTTGTTCTGATGCTTGAATTCAGTATTTTCCTTTTGCATAATATAACACTTATGAATTAAACCCGAAATTTATATTTTTTTTCATCCGTTTATAAAATATTTTTCCAGTAACCTTCAGGCTTGCCCCATGATCTTAAGCAATCAGTGCAGTGGTTTTCTTCTTAAACACATGCACAGAGTGTTATTGTGTTGGTAGACTAACATTAGCCTTAGTTAGAGAGAGCCTTTAGTTAGAAGTTGCCCTGGGTTTCTTTGGGTCCTTTCAGTTTGCTACACGTCTTGCTCATGAAGTGATCTTTGATCTTTCTTACAATTGTGCACAATCTTTCTCTTTGTGCACTGGTGGAGTTCAAACTCTTTGTAGATGTTTGTCACAGTTTCTAGCTTGATGGGCACCAACTTTTCTGACTTCCTCCTGATCTCCTTTATTTGTCATGTCATAAACTGCCACAAACATTTGTTGTGAATAATAGACTTTGATAATCCCTGTTCTTTCTATAATACAGGTGGCTTGCTCCATCTGAATTGGCAGTCTATTGATTTATAACACAAGGGAATCCTTCACCTTTTAAAATAGACTCTTAATTAAGGAGGTTCAGTTTCTAAAGTTATAAAGAATGCTGCAGCTCAGATTGAGGCAAAATTTTCCAATTTTATATGGACACCCCTCCTGATTCTTGAGTTTAGTTAGTTTAGCAACACTATTTAATAAAAGCTAAAGCTAAAAAAGCAGACAGATGCAGAAAAGGTAATGGGTATTACTAAAAAGTGTACTGTGTTTGCTACAGCTTTGTATTTGGCCCTGCTAGATTTGCACTGGTCGAAGTGGAAGCATTTAGTAATGGGCAGCACAATAGTGCAGAAGTTAATGCTGTCACCTTATTCTTTTTCTGTGTGGAGTTTGCATGTTCTCCCCATGTCTGCATGCGTTCAAAGACATGCATGTCAGATGGATTGGAGATGCCAAATTCAAGATGCTAAAATGCCCCCTAGGCATTTTTCTATCTCTCTGCCCTGCAATGGTAACCTCTCCAGGGTGTTTCCCTGCATTTCACCCTGTGAGAGCTGGAATAGGCACCAGCTCCTGCAACTCTAATCAGGATGAGAGAGATGAATGAGAAGTGTTTAGTAGTAACACCAGCTAAGACACAAAGTGGTAGACTACACAAACTGATAAAGTACTACAACAGAAGATTTTCATGCACTATACAATTTTAAGTCAGGCACTTGGGGTCTGTACATTGTCTCAATGAATTGAGTGCAGTTTTTAAACAGTATTTATGCTTCTATTTTAAGAGATATGCTTCTAATGGAGATCAAGGAAGAAGTTTTGTGTGTGGTGTCTGTGTGTGTGTGTGTGTGTGTGTGTGTGTGTGTGTGTGTGTGTGTGTGAGAGAGTGAATTCCTGAGAATGGGAGCAGAGGACCCTGTGAGGGGGTAACTTAATTAAAAAAAGGCTCTTATGAGACATTCTGACTCAGCCTGCATCAGCAGCACTGCTTTTCAACTCAGCCTCTTTTGTTTCTTTCCTTTTTCTGCATTCCTTAGCTCTAACTCCATCAAAATTCATGTACAGTGTGACCCACTTTGTAAGGGGAAGTTTTTTTTGTTTTGTTTTTTTTTCCCCCTAAAATGTCTAATGATTTATCATAACAGTATTCTGGAAATTAAAATTCAGCCACACAATCGGTGTGTTAAGAAAGAGTACACAAACTCCCTTTTCAGCCCCTCCTTAGGAAATAGTTCCTGGCCATTTGAGAAGTCTATTTCATTATAGAGAGGAGAAGAAAAAAATGAAGCTAGTGCAGAGAGGAGAATGTAATTAATAGTGACATTTCAATTTAGCAGTGATTTATCTATTTAAACTGGTTCTTTAAGGTATTTGTTTATTTGGCTGCTCTTTGTGGCAATCACAGCTTGTTAATGAATGGCATTTCGAGAGACAGTGTTTTTCTCCTTTTTTCCATGGTTCAGTGATTGAGAGGTATGTACTGTTGTTACTTGGTGATTTCACTGTTTCCAGTGTTGCAGTGTTAAGCTTTCCTACAAATAATTATATACACATTTAATTCACATGTAGCAGAATCAAGGTCAGATCTACCAGCAAAACCTGATAAATCATTTTCTGTCTTTCTCACTCTCTCTTTTTATTTTAAATAGAGCTTGATGAGCTCCTGATGTCTTTGAAGCAAGTTCAGCACTGTCTGGGTGATGCTCAGAGTCAAGAAGATGTGGAACTGGTTCTGCAGCTGATACAAAAACCTGACTTCCAGAAGGCCTTCAGTATCCATAATGCTGTGGCTCTGCACATGAATCGTCCAAGTCCTCCCTTTCCTCTCACAGATCATGCCCAAAGTCTTGCCCATGAGGTCTGCTCTTATTACCTACTCTTATTACCTCTAATTGGATTTGTATAGACGAGTCAGTGCTTACTGTTACTTACATTTATTATTGACTGTTGTTATAGTTAAATTGATGTATATGATTTAAAACTGCTAAGTCAGTGTAAATATATTTCATGCATTTCTTACTTAGCAATTACTCTAGTCTAAAAGGCATTTAGATTTTAGATGTATAAACGCAACTGTATTTTAATTTGAGTTCTCTTATGATTCAAATAATTTTGGAATCACAACTAAATTATTAGGTTTTGTGATGTGGGTTTTCCTGGGATGAAATTCATAAAAGGAGTGCTGAGAGGCCACACTAAAATCATGGAGTGTTTAATGGTGTTTTGTACACAATATGCAAAAATCGGGCAGCGGTGGCCTCGTGGTTAGGGAGTTGGCCCCGCATCGGAAGATTGTGGGTTCGATTCCCTCATAAAGTAGGTTGCCCTGAGGTACCCCTGAGCAAGGTACCGTCCCCGTCACTGCTCCCCGGGCGCTTTCAATAGCTGCCCACTGCTGCACGGTGTTTGTGTGCATGAGTTAAAAGCAGAGGTCCAATTTCGTTGTGGTTCATGCTTGCTGTGCTGTGACCTCGCAATGACAAGGGTTTTCACTTTCACCTTTCACTTTTCACTTTCATGTGATTTAAAGACACTTTTGGCTAACACTTTAAAATGGAGAAGTGAATGCTTCTAGAAATAGCTAACTGTTCACTGTATGGGGGAAGGTTTAGATGATTTGTCCATGAACTTTAGCTGTATTTGAAGTGCAAGATAGTGTTACTGATGGTTGCGACAGCTCAAGCTCTAATAAGTAATCAGCTAAGTTTCCCTAACTTAGTTGCTTTAAGTCCCATGGCATATCATGTTAGTCTTGATTACATGTTTTGGCCAGCTTCATCAGCAGCTACTCAGATTATTTTTACGATAAGGTATAGGATAAAGAGATTTTTTCCACAAATTTGCTATTTTTTTTTCTGTGCTAGTCATCTTAAGACTAAGTTAGCAAAGTTCAGTGAATATGAGCCTCATAACTGATTGACTCTGAGCATGAACACTAATTAAATGGGATTGTGAGAAAAATGCCTTAAGCTTGGAGTCAGTGTTGTGTGAAGTGTTAATGAGAGGGAAATTTTGTTGTTGTTGTTGCTCTCCTTCCTCCTGCTTGAAGACAATAACAGGCACAGTGCAGCTCTGTGCTGAGCCTTCATTAGGGCTCAAACCCACTGACCTGAACTGGCCTCTCACAATGCAGCCTCTCTCTGGGGCCAGGATAGCCCCTTCGAGAAGGCCTGGTCAGAGTGCTATTTTTGCTCATCAGTGGCCAGATTTCTAAACAGGGTAAGCAGTGCACTACTGGTGCTTTTGGCCTTGTTTTTGAAACCATGAGCACCATTATAGTTTTGCAACTATAGCTGCCTTTTGTCAGTATAAGTACCATGTTAAAATATTTTTTGCCAAAAAAATGTTTTTTGTTTATGATGAGAGTTCAGATGTTTAGATGAGAGCTAGGAGATTGAAATAAACAAATTACTATAAATTTGATTATTATTAGTAATAAGACTGACTTTCCGCTTTTCAGAAAAGCACCTGTTACCATTATCCAAACTTTTTTTGGCATACTAAAGGGCCTTAGAACACTGTCTCAGTCAAAGTAACAGGAGCTAATGAGATCTGTGGTGAAAATAAGGCAGATAAATTAACAATGTAATTACAAACACTGCCTTTAAAGTTTATTTGGAGAATATGTTGGATTGTTTCCTGTTTCATAGTGAAACTTTGCCAACTTATGATCACATCTCACTGAGATGGGGGGCATTTCTTAACGGTTAGTTAAAATTTTAGCTTAAATTAATAGGTAGAATTTTTCTTTTTAGCCTACCTTCAGTGCTAAGATGCCATAAGAAGTATTAGAAATTGGTCATACCATAATGAATTAAAATAACTTTGTAAACACAGAAATGTAGAGCAAACTTGAAAACAATTTAAAATAAAACAAATGCCTCCAAAATAACTATTCAATTGTAGTGCCCTATGAAGGTATTTGTATAGGTCTGCACTTAAAAATAATCCAAAAAAAAGAATCAGTATCTTGGGCTCATATTTGGTCAAAAGATATCATTTGTGTGTGCTGAATTATTATAAAGAGGTATTATAAAGAGGAGGACAGAAGTTCTTTTTGCCAGATGTTTTATTTTGACATTATTAGCAGTTATTAGTTGGTAAGGCTAATTGGTCATTTGTATTTGCATTTGACTAAATTGCAAAAGCAAAAATGGCCTGAGATTTAACTTCAGAATTGTTTTATTTTAAATGTTTACTACCTGGCACTTAAGTAAATAAATAAATATCAAAGATGATTTTCCCTGATGAAACTAATGCTTAGGTTATATATAAGGTTACGCAGTTGTATGCAAAAATTTTAAGCATGCCCAATAAAATTACATTTCATGAGAATATTAAACAAATGTATAGTAGTATTCTGCAAAATTTACATTTTTTTTTTTGTTTAATGTTAAAATAAATAGAAAATTAAATTTTCCCTAATATGTCAAATTCAGGAAATAAACAGTTTTCTCTATAGAAAACTGAAGACTATTTCTATAGTATAGTATCTAATCCTGTACATTTCTATTCAGTCTGTTCAGACCCCCCCCAAATCTTTAGCTGTGGTGTTTTCTCCAATAGGTCCATGCCATGCTGCATAATAGTTCTCAGAAAGAGGGACTGGAGCTCAGCACCCTGCTGAAAAGCCCTCACATCCAGGTCAGTGTCACAGATAACCACTTTCACTACTCTGTTCTGTTATGTAGATATTCTCAACAATGTTCCTCTTACAGTAACCTAAACCTCCAGGCCTAATCATGCAGTGTCTACTGACATATTTAAAGGTTAAGGCTCATGGCTATGGTTATTTACCTCCTCTACTAACCTCCATTGTATATAATGAATGAGCTTTTGTTTTCTTTCCACTTTAGGCTCTCATGCTTGCCCATGACAGTGTGGCAGAACAAGAAATGCAGCCAGAGCCCATCAGTCCTCTTGATGGCCCATGTGAGACCCTCACACAGTGGGGAGGTGAGACTGTCAAGATTGTACGCATTGAGAAAGCAAAGGACATCCCACTGGTGAGAATACCCTTTATATGTACTCCTCAGTCTCATTTTAGTCCTCTTCTAGCTTGACCCACCTTGAAACAATAGGAACATGTGCATTTTTGTAGGGAGCCACTGTGAGGAATGACATGGACAGTGTAATCATCAGCCGCATTGTGAAAGGAGGGGCAGCAGAGCACAGTGGACTGCTCCATGAAGGTGATGAGATTCTGGAGATCAATGGAGTTGAGATCCGTGGGAAAGATGTCAATGAAGTTTTCGATATTCTGGTGAGGGGAGAGAGTTGATTAGGATCAGTGTAAAACTGGATCAAAATTAATAGGAAAAAAAAATATTTGAAAGCTTATACAGATACTTGATTGATCATTATTTGCTCTGTGCAACTTCAGGCGGAGATGCATGGCACGTTGACCTTTATTCTAATCCCGAGCCCACAGACTAGACCACCTTCTATCAAAGAGACTGTGGTGAGTTCTATACACTTTAACACAAGTAATTCATAACACAAGCATGTGACTTAACTGTGCCCTGTTTAACTGATCAAAAGACCTCTTAGCCCCTCTTCCATTTTTTTCACTCTTTCTTTTTTCTGCTTACAATTTACCCAGATACATGTGAAGGCGCATTTTGATTATGACCCTTCTGATGACCCATACTTACCATGTCGGGAGCTAGGTCTTTGCTTCCAAAAGGGGGACATTCTTCACATCATTAGCCAGGATGACCCCAACTGGTGGCAAGCTTACAGGGATGGAGATGAGGACAATCAGCCTCTAGCTGGCCTGGTACCAGGTAAGAGAGGTTGTGTGTTTGTGAAGTCTGGGAAACCTGAATTGGAAACATAGTTTGGTCTCCCACACATTTGTTCTTTTTCTTAAAACCTTCTTTAGGCAAAAGCTTCCAGCAGCAAAGAGAAGCAATGAAACAAACAATAGAGGAGGATAAAGAGCCTGAAAAAACAGGTTTGCACTGCCACACACAGTCGCACATATCACTCAGTTTTTCCATCTACCAGGTCAGTGTTCTAGTCCTGAATACTTTTTTTGTTACTCTTTGACCTTGAATTATAAGGAAAGCTGTGGTGTGCAAAAAAGAACAAGAAGAAACGGAAGAAGCTGCTGTATAATGTAAACAAAAATGATGGTGAGTATCCCCTGATTTCTATTGATTTCCTATGCTTAATCAAAAGTAAAGAAAAAATCTAATCAAAGTAAAGATGCAATAAATGTTTTTTCTTATTTTTCATATTTTATTTGGGGACCAAATTAATATCTGACATTAGTGGCAAGATATATACAAGATATATTGTGATGCCGTTAAGTGATTGTGCTCAGGTGTACATCAGAAGGGTCTAGGTGCTGAGCGTAAGGGTTCAGATCCTCCTGGTGTTAGAGCCTGTATTGTGCCTACCAGGATTCAACCATTAATTGTTCATTTGTTTCGGGAAGCTGTTTGCTGCCTGAAACATGCCATTATGTCTTCAACTAAAAATACCCTTTCCACTGCCAATACACGGTGTGCACAATTATTAAGCAAGTGAGTGTTTTGACGATATCATTTTTATGCATGTATTCCAACTCCAAGCTCTATAGACTTGAATGCTAATTGGATTTAAGCAGATCAGGTAATGTGTATTTGTGCAGCGTGGAAGGGTGTGGCCCTAAGGTCAATAGCATAACTATTAGGCAGCGTCTTTTCCTTAGGCAAAATGGGCCAAAGTATCACATGAACCATAACACGCGATCACAGAACCATAACTGGTTTGTTGCCAAGAGTCAACAGGGTCGCAGGAAGCATGTTGAGTAAAAAAAACACAAATTAACTTCTCGAAGAATGAAACATGAAGCGGCAGCAGTTAGGGACTAGGCCCCAGGATTGGAAGATAGTGGGTTCGAATCCCTTACTAGTAGGTTGCTATGAGGTACCCTTGAGCAAGGTACTGTCCCAGTCACTGCTCCCTGGGAGCTTTCAATAGCTGCTCCCTACTGCATGTGTGTGGGTGTAATTTTGTTGTGGTTCACTGTGTGTTGTGCTGGTGGTGGTTCCTGAACAAAACCCTTAACCCCAAGTTGCTCCAGGGTGAATGTTCCTGTAGTTAAGAAATGTAAGTCGCTCTGGATAAGAGTGTTTGCTAAATGCCGTAAATGTAAATGTGCTGTGTACTCACAACAACAAGAATGGTCGCTTTCACTAAGCTACCAAGAACACATGATCCTCCAGTGCTGTCAGAAGTGCACTCCATGGTTGGCCAGTAAAGCCCTTAAAGATGAAAGAATAATGACATAGCACCTTTCCTCACCTGACCTAAACCCTGTTGAGAACTTGTGGGCTCTTCTTAAATGGGAGATTTACGGAGAAGGAAAATAGTTCACCTCTCTGAACAGTGTCTGGGAGGCTGTGGTTGCTGCTACACAAAAAGTTGATCGTCAACAAATCAAGAACCTGATAGACTGCTTGAATGGAAGTGTTATGACTAAATAATGGTGGTTTTATTGATCACTGATATTTTTTTTAATTATTTTTGGAAATGTAAATGAAATGAAATTTTTGGAGAGTAAAAAGTGGGAAAATTCTTGTTGTATAATAATTCTGCACACTTATTGTTTTGTCAGTTGGTCAAATTTAGGTTTCAGGGTTACTAATTTTTGGATTGAAAATCACTGTATTTAATCGATGTAAAAATTAATCCTCAAAATACTCACTTGTCTAATATTTGTGCACACAGTGTAAATATATAATCGTAATCAATTTTCTTGAGAGAAACACTCTCTTTACCCTTCAGATTGTGACAATGAAGAGATTCTGACCTATGAAGAGATGGCACTGTACCACCAGCCAGCCAATCGCAAACGCCCCATTGCTCTCATCGGCCCTACAAACTGTGGCCAGAATGAACTGAGACAGAGACTCCTGTCTAGTGACTCTGACCGGTTTGGAACCGCTGTCCCTCGTGAGTATTGGCCATAAATCATTAAATTGTCAAGAGTACAATTTTAGGCCCTAATTTTCCTATCAGAGACAGGTTTTTTCACATCTACAGAACTCCCCTTGGTAATCATATTCAGACACAGTTTTCTCTGTCTGAGCTGGGACTATTGTCTGGGATTGCTTGCAATACAGTTAGGGTTAGAAGCACCTGTATTAATATTCACAGCAGCCTTCTTCTATGTGTTAGCGAATACCAGAAATGTATGAAGGCTAGTAAACCTCATGCAACCGCATTAATGCAGCACATTAGTTATGAGAGCCTTACAGTAAATTGTAATTCTTCTTGTTTTTTTTTTTGCACAAATGAATCCAGAAGCAGTTACTGCTGTAGTAGATTGCTGGGGGGTTTTTTTTGTTGTTGTTTTTTTTTTTTTTTTTTTCAGATTTTGGAATTAGGCATGTTTTTTTAATTTCCCTAGTAATACACCTCTCTCCCAACAGACACTACACGGAACAGAAGGGACGGAGAGGTAAATGGCCGCGACTACCACTTTGTGTCTCGTCAGGCTTTTGAGATGGAAGTTGCAGCAGGGAAGTTCATTGAGTCTGGGGAGTTTGAAAAGAACCTCTATGGCACCTGCACAGACTCCGTGCGACAGCTGATCAATATCGGAAAAATCTGCATCTTGTGTTTGCACACTCAGGTAAGAAAGGAAGGACAGATACTGTACTGTTTCAGTGTAACCTTAGCTCCCTAATGACCGTTATCTCTCCTCCTTAGTCTCTGAAGGTACTGCGCAGTCCAGAACTCAAGCCTTACATTATCTTCATTGCACCACCTTCCCAGGAGCGACTGCGTGCCCTTTTAGCTAAAGATAACAAGAACCCAAAGGTAAAAAAGAGAGAAATTTCTCTAACCCTTTTCAGAATTATTACATTTCAACCAAAAAAAAATAAATAACAGAATTGGTTAACTGAAGCAATGCTATAGGAGCATTTGGTTCTTTTGGTTTTTGGTTCTTAAAACAGGATACATAGAATATTTTTGTGTTCCTTTATTTAATAAGCTTGTGGGCTGTATAAAGTGTGTAAATGTTATTTATCTGAATGAGAATTACTAACACAAAAAAAAATGTAGAATTTGGGGTTGGAACCCCTGCTCTGAACATTCCATCAACTGATGGTTCTTTATGCAGTTGTTTTTGTAAATAAGATGGATAATGATCTTTAAAAAGTAATAATAAATTGTTTCAGGAACCTTAATATAATGCAAAGGTTGTACAGTTGGAAGGTTTTTTTATTAGAATTATATTTCTAACCCAGTACATACTAAGAAACATTCATATTAAAAAGAATAACTTTTAAAGTAAGGGCATGAAAATCAAAACTGATTACTTTTTTTTTTTTTTTGGTCCGTCTTTCATAAGTTGTTTGTCTAATCAGAAATTCTTCTTCATTATAGTCATCCATTATGGTCTCACTTTTAAAATTTGTTCATTTTCCATTCACATTGTGAAGCCTGAGGAGCTGAGGGACATCATAGAAAAAGCCAGAGAGATGGAGCAGAACTTTGGCCACTTGTTCGATGCCGCCATAGTGAACACTGACCAGGACAAGGCCTACCAGGAGCTGCTGCGCCTGATCAATAAACTGGACACTGAGCCTCAGTGGGTTCCTTCTTCCTGGCTGCGCTGAGTTGAGTCTTCATAGACACAAACACAAAGAATATTCCTGTGTGGTTTAGTGGACTACAAGACTGGGCATCTGATTGTTCACCTTATCAGGACACCACATACCTACACTTAGTCACAATCTGAACACGCACATCATTGTGATTGCTGAACAGAACTAAACTGCACACTACACTGGGGATATTCCTCCTTTCATTTTTCCTCTATGATCATATCACACTAAATTTACTACCCACATTCCAGAGTGATGTAAGAAAATTACCAGCACTTGGTAGCAGCAATAGAGTTGTACTGCTTCTATACTGCTTTTGATGACTATTTATAATTGTAAATATGTCTGATATATTTTTTAAACAGTGTCAAGGGAAGATTATCTTTTCTGAACTGTGGACAGGGGAGAATATTAAAATATTCTTGCCGACCATGTTGAGTATTTGCAGTCAGTTAGCTGGGAAAATTGCTAAAAGCTGCTAGAGTAAAAACTTTGTATCTACACACAATAACTCAGCAGATTTGTGCTTGTTTTCCTTGCACAGAAATGAGAGCTGTACCAAACAGACTCCCATTGAATCTGCTTTGAATAGCTTCCTATCAGAAAGCTTCCAAAAGGTGTTTTACCCCCCATGTTTAATGTCATTCCGCTGAATCCTTGTCTCTCTTTCTTTCATTTTGTTCTTTTCCTGTACTTGCTTACTGGCTTAGTCTTACAAAGCACTGCAAAGCTGAAGATGTATGCTGTTCTTTTACATGTAATGGAGATGTCATTTGTGTGCCTGAATATGAATCCCTTGCAGATGGTTTGTGGCTTGGTTCTTAAAACTCTGTGGTCAACAACCTTTTTTCAGAAGGCCTTGGGCAGTCAGGATATAAAAATAGGGGATCCTTTGTATCGCAATCCCTTTCTCACATGATGGTCTGACCTGATGGATGCTGGCTCCATCACAAACTAAGTGACAGAACCCCAACACCTCCAGCATCCCAAGTAGCTCAACCTAATGTTCCTATGGCATCCAACCCTGTGACAATTGACAAAACTTTTGTGTGATTAGTAATCTCCAGGTTAAGGATGTCGTTGTTTTTTTTTTTGTTTGTTTGTTTTTTTGTTTCTGGTTTTGCACGTGTTTTCGTGTGCGTTTTACTGTGCAGTTCTTTTCTTTCTGTCTCAGTATTCACATGCACTTCCAGAACTCCGACTCAGACCAGTATTGAAAACAGTATTTCACAATACAGTAAGGTTCACCAGCTGAGCATAATCAATCTAATCTTAGTCTTTTCTTTGCTTATGTTAATGTCTGTTCCTTTTTCTTTAATTGATTCACTGCAAGTCCCATACTGTATATGAATCTGGATGTCTGATACAAGCAGGGTTCTAGTGTTTATACCTTGAGTTGAGTTGAAACATACTTCCTCGTAATGATCAAACAAAAACTCAAAAAGGTAAAGTGCTATGAGGAGTAAGAATCATTGACACAAATGTCTGTGTGTATGTGTTACCTGTGCATCTTCCTGAGAGTTCGTGGAGTTTGGGAGTGTGATCTGAAACTGTATGATTGACGGACGATTGATTGTTTATATTTGTAAAAGTTCAAATGAAGCCTGTTTGAAGGGAAAGGCTCTGAAATGTAGAATGGAGGCAAGTGTTCTCTCCTGTGACTTAAGCACACACTGGAAACAGCTTTATTGTAATTTTTTAATTAATAATCACTGTGTTTGGAAAACATCATATATATATATATATATTTTTTTGTGTGTATAAAATAGATCCTCCACAAAAACTTCCCCCTTTAGCCTAGCTTTATTCCACAATATCGGTTCATGTTATTTTACTGGCTCTGGCCGGACTGCAGCCAGTCAACATGCTATCTAGTTATATGCCAATTAACTGGAAGTAGAACTAATGAATGTACAATACGAATCACTTTTCTGTTTGAGATACTGTTTTTTGTATGAATTATACATGTGAATTATTAAAAACGAGATTGTTAGAGTTTTGTGTGTTTGTTCTTTGGTTGCGGTGGGAGGTGTAATATGGTCAAGTTTATTCAATTTGAATTGCACAAGAAGCTGAAATTCAGGATGTTCAGTGAAAACATCTCGTATTGGGTAAGAAGCTGTCCTCAATTTCAAAACTGAGGATCACTGTTGTTAAACTGGTTGTGGTAAAGTGGAACAGAATAAAATAGCCATTAAGGGGCAATTGTGTGCGTTAAGTGGTTTGTAAAATGTCTGCATATTTCAATTCTAAAGTTAAGATGTAAATGAAAACACACCTTTTCACAGTCATCATAAGGAACACATTTGGTCGGTCAGTCATTTTCTGGGCCGCTTGTCCTAATTAGGGTCATGGGGGGGGGTGCTGGAGTACATCCCAGCTCACACAGGGCGAAGGACAGGGACGCACCCTGGACAGGTCACCAGCCTATCGCAGGGAGGACCACATTCATAAAACATAAAATGATTCAAGTACTTTGATTTAAGGAGTTTTTTGTTTTAAGAAGTGTTACAATAACATCTACAGGTGCTGCTGCAGAAATGTAAAGTTATTCAAATTCAGTGTAGCAGAGTATTGGGAGTGTCAGCGTTGCACAATACCGGTTTGTAGTTACACTAAAGTGATGCAAAATAACCTGCCCCTCAACAAAAAAAGTTTGTGTGTGTGCAATGACCTCTGGATTTAACCCATGCAAACACTGTGCAGCTATTGAAAGTGCCCAGGGAGCAGTGACGGGGATGGTACCTTGCTCAAGAGTACCTCAGGGCAACCTATTGGTAAGGGGTTTGAACCCACAATCTTCCGATCCTGTGACCAACTCCCTAACCACTAGGCCACTATATATAATTTTTTTTTTTTTAAATCTCCAAAGAACCCGTCTTTTTTTATTTTTACATTTTCCAGAGGAATTGTGATTTTTAAAATGTATTAAATTTTTATTTTAAAGGCAGAAACTAAAAGCAGCCAACTTGAGCTTTGGATCATTTCCATCTTTACAGAAGCCTGGAGAACTATTCCTGAAGACTACTTAAAAGAAATTAGTTATCCTAAGAGAGCTCAGGCTGCGCTGAATAATAATGGTGGTTAGAACGAGTCGAATTGGCTTTTGTGTTCTAAACTGTATTTGCATGTATGTTTTCACATGTAAACCACTGTATACTTTTCTTCTCTTTCTAGCTAAATATTAAGAACTGAGGGTTGGCTCACAAACTTTGCACAGCCCTGTATATTGTATATTATATATATTGTATATATTGAAGCGAACTGGAGCCTCTATATGAGGAGCATCAAAATCCAAATTTTGATTGTTCTCAGCCCTACTTGAATAAAGCTGAACACTGTTCGCACATTTTAAAAACCTATTTACGTTTCAACTTTCCGCTTCGCCTTAAATGGAACTGCAGTTACATCTCTGCGCCGCTAGTTGAAAATAACAGCCAAGGAGCTAAAGGGTCGGGCTGTATTGTGTTAAAAATAACCTGTAAAAAAAACAGTATGAGAGAGTGATGTAATGTATGTGATCGCCTCTTTTAATTCAGCAATTATAAATAGACCCGTGCTGTATCATATCTGGAATTTCAGCTTTAACAAACAAATTCAATATTAAATGACCTGCTATTGTTGTTGAAAACCGAGCTCCGGTACAGCAGGGGGCGCTCTCTTCCCTCGGTTTCCCAAAATGCCTTTCTTTCCGGCAGAGGTTCCCCCACGCTGCTTACCTGGACCGCAGTAAAGGCGTCATGTTTTAGTTCTTTCTGCCATTTCTGAGACAATTTCTCAACGACAGCGAGAACAGAGCACACCACGGCCACTTCAGTAGTTTCTCTTCAAGACCTGTATCTATAAAAGTAAGGCAAACCAACGAGATGTTGGGTATAAACAGACGAGTGAAAATAGCTCGCTGCGGTCGCGAAATAAACCGGCAAAACAGCCGGAATCGTTTTTATGCTGCACTGTTCAGCAGTCAGATCTTGTCGATAATGGCTAACATCATAATCCCGATTATTCTGCTCAATATTGAGATCAGGATTATTAAATCGGCAAAACGTGCGATTGCTCACTGACTTCGGAATGGAACTTCTCTCAAACTTATATTTAATAGGATTTAAGTCATTTCCCCTTGACTTTACATTAAAAGAATAAAAAATAATAACGCGAATAATATTTTAGTAAGTGACGAATTCATTTCTTCAAAAATAAAAGCCGAATTACAGGCTCTTAGGCCTGCTTATTTATGGCTAAACCCATCTTGATTATTTTTTAGAATAAAGGTCATTAATATTTAAGATAATTACTTGTTGATTTAGCATTTCATTGAAATTAAAGTCAATTAGTACTCTTTTACAAGATATTGAAAGCATCTAAAGGAACATCTTGAAGGTTTTTACCCAGAAACAGCGGCCTGTCAGCATGGTCTTGTTTCAGAGATGAGCTCATGCAGGTGACAGTAATAATAATAATAATAATCCTTTATTTATTACAGTGACAGTATATGACAGTATTTCCACTGAACTGAAGATCTTTCCAAACCCACTGGTAACGGTTCTGTGTTTGCTTCCTTGACTCTCATCGGTCTTTCTCAGCTTCATTGCTTCCCCTCTTATCATGCCAGTTATTTTTATAGTCACCGAAGGTCAAATCCATAATCCATTGATAAACTATGCATTAGTTCATTTAAGGAACCTTTTTTGTAAAGGTTTCTTGCTTGTTACTGGGTTCGTAGCAGCCGTCTCATGTGTAACCATTTAAGTTTTTTGTTAAGATTTCCAAAAGTACTATTAAATGTATGTTTAAGATGTGCCCAGAACATGTTGGTTGCCCCAAGAGAAGGGTAGAAAGTTAAGTGTTTGACCTCTGAAGGAGCTTCTAACTGCTTTGTCTTTCAAAGGGAAATTGAGGATGCCTGGCCTCAACTGTAGATTTTACCAGCACAAATTCCCTGAAGTGGAGGATGTGGTGATGGTCAACGTGCGCTCCATCGCTGAAATGGGTGCCTATGTGAGTCTGCTGGAGTATAACAACATCGAGGGAATGATTCTGCTCAGTGAGCTCTCAAGGCGTCGCATCAGGTCCATCAACAAACTCATCCGCATTGGCCGCAACGAGTGCGTTGTGGTCATTCGAGTGGACAAGGAGAAAGGTGGCTGTCTTTGCTTTCTGGCCTTACAGTCAGCTCTTTAAGTGATTCACTGTATTACTAAAACAGTTGTATTCCCCTAGGCTACATTGATCTATCCAAAAGAAGAGTGTCGCCAGAAGAAGCCATAAAGTGCGAGGACAAGTTCACTAAATCTAAGACTGTAAGCACAAAGCAAGAGAAGTATTGTAAAGTCTAAATCCAATGTCCTTGGCCTGTGATATTAAACATTATGTTTTGCAGGTGTACAGCATCTTGAGGCATGTGGCTGAGGTTCTAGAGTATACCAAAGACGAGCAGCTGGAGAGTCTGTATCAGCGTACAGCCTGGGTGTTTGATGAGAAGTACAAGCGACCTGGATATGGTGCTTATGATGTATTCAAGCAGGCTGTGGCGTATGTCATTTCCTAAAAGTCACTCGGTTCACCTTTGCAGCATTTTCTGTCAAGTTGCATTGTACTCGCCGCAGTTCATTTTCTCTTGAATAACTTTTTTTGGTTGACTTGCAGGGATCCATCTATTTTAGATACATTAGATTTGACTGAGGAAGAAAGGAATGTTTTAATTGACAACATCAACAGACGTCTCACTCCGCAAGCAGTCAAAATCAGAGCAGGTGATTTTTTTTTGTTTGTTTTGTTTTGGTTTTTTTTTCCCCCAAAATGTTTAATTTGGAAGGGATTTAATAGAAAAAAAATCAAAGTGAAATCTGTTCTGATTTACCCAATTTTCCACTTGTACCACATGTCGATCATCATGTTTGGACCTTCTTTAGATGAGCACTGGAGGGAGAAGCCATTGTAACTCCTACTATGCTAATTCATATCAACAAATCAAATTTGAACAAATTTAAGTTTTGGTGAGATTTTCACACAAACGCACAAAAAAATTAGTTGACTTGCACTGTAGTTTTTGTTATCTATGTTAGCCTCGTAGCTCCAGTGCTGAAGAAGCAAAATATGGAAGGCAAACATGGCTTATCGACTCAGCAGGGTGAAGTGAAAATTTGTGTAAATCTGTTTTTTCACAGAGGCGTTCTGTTAAGAGATTTTATATTACCTACTCCCCCAGACATTGAGGTGGCCTGTTACGGATATGAGGGTATTGATGCAGTTAAAGATGCCTTGCGAGCAGGTTTAAACTGTTCAACAGAGGCAATGCCCATCAAAGTGAGTTTAGATTTTTATTTTTTCATACTACACTTGTTCATGATATGGTGTCTTTGGTTAAATTAAAAAAGAAGTGTCTCTTGCACATCTGTTATAGCATAACATATCTGTTATTCCTTTAAAATTTGAATCATTAGTATGTATAATGTTTCCTGCAGATCAACTTGATAGCTCCCCCTCGCTATGTAATGACCACGACCACACTGGAGCGCACAGAGGGTCTTTCTGTGCTCAATCAGGCCATGGCTGCCATTAAAGAGAGAATTGAGGAGAAGAGAGGAGTCTTTAATATTCAGATGGAGGTGAGTGCTGATAGCTGATTTATGAATCAGCTCAGAAATCTGGAAGTATAAGAACTTAGAAAGTAGAAAGTTTAAAGCATCTGCTGACAGTACATTTAGATGATATATTTCAAATCGATTTTTTTCCTGCAATGTAAATGAAACCTCAGAGTAACATCCAGAGAGAAGCAGCAAACAACTTCTATAAACATTTCAAGTGAATGCAACTATAATAAGAGTGTCATTTATGTGAGATTAGAAGGATGAAGTAGGTCAGTAGTCTTTAGTCCTGGTCCAGGGGAACCACATGACTGCATGTTGTTCAACACACCCAGTTTGCATCAAGAAAGACTTTTGGTTGGTTTATTAGCATCAGGGGTGATTGGAGAATGAGAACCTCCTAGATCTGTTGAGCCATAGAATTCAAGAATCAAGATGGAATTAAACACAATTTATTTTAATCTATTATACTCAAAGCAGTGAGTGTGTAGCCAGGAAAAAATTATATTGCTCACAGGTCTCGTTCTCCAAATGTCTAATTTAAAATAGGCTTTAATGAAATACCAACTTCAGAAAAATGAACCCACATATTTGCTCAGCATGGTATTTTTGTTGCATGGTGTTTAATCCGTTCTTGTAATTTGACTGAAGCATTTTTGATTAAAGCATTTCCTTCATTGTAGGTAGACATTGTCGGTTATAGGAGTAAAACAAAAATGCTCATGGCTGAGGGGGAAAACTTGATTCAAACCACTTCACTGTTGTTTAGTGGAGTGATTTCTAACATGCACTTTGCTATGTGAAAGCTCACTCTTTTGTATATGCTAATGCCCTTTAGCCAAAGGTTGTGACAGACACAGATGAGACTGAGTTGGCCCGCCAGCTGGAGAGGTTGGAGAGGGAGAACGCAGAAGTTGATGGAGACGACGATGCAGAGGAGATGGAGGCAAAGGCTGAGGATTAGCTTGGTATTAAATTCCTTAAAAAAAAAAAAGACCAAACTTGCCAGGAGTCTTTTTTCACAGATCTCAACAGTAACAGAGCATCATGCCAAAAAGACTGAGAAATAAGATCTGATTCAAATGGATGGACTTGTCTCAGGGGGGATATCAAGGCAGTAGTTATGCTGCTTAAAACAACTGCAGGTAAAGGCTTTGGACAGACTAGTGACCATTCCTCAAAGCGCCATTTTTTTCATTTTATTTTATTTTTTCGTGAAAGACAACGAAGGATACTCATGAAGTTGCGAATGCAATGCATTTAGCACACAAACATTACATGAAAAATGTTGAAAAGTAAATATATTTGACAGCACGCAGTTTTGTGACAATGGGTAATATAAGTGGCCTTCTTACTTCCAATCTAATGAAAGCAATTTGCCTCTTGGGAGCCTCTTGCAGTTCTGCTGGAGCTCTTGAGCTATTAAGAGTTCAGATTAGGTAACTGGCCTTGTTTAGACTTGAGTGAGATTCCCTTCTTTTTTCCTCTGAGACTTGCAGTGAGATGCAAACTGCTATGTCAATTAAGGTTTTTGCCACATTTACATACTAACATAATTGGAAATCACGTGTCAATAGTTGGGCTTTACACAAGAACTAGACCAGGTAAAGATGAAAAACTGCCCCAGTGTTTAGTTGTCTAACTTCAACATGATAAATGATAGCATTTTAAATAAAAAAAAAAAAGTCAATTTGTTGTTATTGTCATGCTTTCTTGCTATCAAGTATATTTATCCTCAGACTCAGAAATGATTCCATATGTCCAAGAAAATCCAATAAAATCTGACATTTGTCATGGTTGATCATCAAAGGCTTTATTACACAGTTGTGTGTAAATAGACAAATCTTTAACTGGATCAGGAACTGGCGTAAGGTTGTGAACAAGATCAGTCTTTCCATCAACGTCAAAGTTTTTTATTACTTTTTATATATCTTAAAAGTACCTTACAGATTCTCATTACATGTTAAAAGATTACAGCTCAAACTTGGGAAGAGAAGAAAAAAATTAAATTAGACCAATAGTCTTTTACATCAGTCTTTTGCTCACCTTATGTTGGTTTCAGCCATTACACAGGGAAAAACATTAATCCAATACAGTGACAAATAAACAATAATTACACATTTGTATATGCATATATGAGATTCATGTTAATCTTTATGAATGATAGTGAAAAGCAGAAACACATGTTCTAGTAATGACAACCAAATTACCTCTAATAGTCACAGTTTCATTGACACTGAGATTAGCGTCTAGCTATACTTACAAGTTTTTTAGATGGTTATATAAGTGCATTCATCCATCATGCAGACAAGAGCCTACATTTTTTTAAAAAAGTGAAAGTGACAACCCTTGTCATTGCAAGGTCACAGCACAGCACACATGAACCACAACGTAATTGGACCTCTGCATTTAACCCATGCACACTCAAACCCATGCAGCAGTGGGCAGCTATTGAAAGCACCCGGGGAGCAGTGATGGGGGACGCTACCTTGCTCAAGGGTACCTCAGGGCAACCTATTGGGAAGGGGTTTGAACCCCCGATCCTCCAATCATGCAGCTAACACCCTAACCGCTAGGCCACCGCTGCCCGACCTCTGCATTACACCCATACACACATGTGCAGCAGTGGGCAGCTATTGAAAGCGCCCGGGGAGCAGTGACAGGGACAGGGACAGGGACAGGGACAGGGACAGGAACGGTACCTCAGGACAGCCCACTGGGGAGGGGATCGAACCCACAATCTTCTGATCCAGGGGCCAACTCCCCAACCACTAGGCCACCACTGCCCCAGCGGTTTATATATAATGTATATAAAATAACCTTTTCTACCTATATCCTTAATATTTTATATAATGACTTCTTGCCTTTTATCAACTTTGTAATTTAGAAAGAAATGCAAGTCAAGTAGGATTTATTGTCATTGAAACCATACAATGAGTCCAGTACTGGGTGCAATGATATTAAGATACACTTAGTTATGCAAGATAAATTTGACTTACAAATAGATAATGATAAAAATACATATTGAAATCATTGTGTCAAAGTTTACCAGTAATATAATTTACTGGTAGTTATCCTCATTAAGTAATTACTTCTGGATGCTACTAGAATGACTGGCATAACAAATAAGATAATTTATGAGTTCCATCACATCCAAGAAGAGGAAAGTGGTGTAAGCTGAAGCAGGAGGATTACAAGATGGAATTCATGCAGGAGTTAACACTGCATGGGAGGTGTCACGGGGAGGTGTTGGAAGAGCTACCAGATTGCTGGTAAACTACTGCAGAAGTGGCAGCTAGAAAGGTACTTGGTGTGACATCTGGAAAGAATGAGGATAAGGAAACCTGGTGGTGGAACCCAGAAGTCCAGGAGTGTTTGCAGAAGAAGTGGGATAGTCAGTGAGATGAAGAAAGTAGACAGGTGTACAAGGAGATGAAGCACAGGGCAAAGATAGCAGTGGTGAAGGCTAAAGATAAGGTGTATAGTGAATTGTATGAGAGGTTTGGCAGTAAGGAGGGAGAAATTGATTGGCTAGACAGGAAGACAGAGTTGGGAAAGATGTGCAGCAGGTCAGGGCGATTAAGGATAGAAATTGAAACAAGTGAACAGAGCTTGTTGAGCAGATGGAAGGAGTACTTTGAGCAGCTGATGAATGAAGAGAATGAGAGAGAGAAGATTGGATGATGTAAGGATAGTGAACCAGGAAGTGCAGCAAAAAAATCATGCTGAGAAAGAGCACTACAGATGCAATGTTTGCTCTGAGGGTGTTGATGCAGATGTACATTGAAGGTCAGAAGGAGTTGAATTATGCCTTTGTGTATTTGTAGAAAGCACATAACAGGGTGCCGAGGGTGGGGTTTTGGTTTTGTATGAGGAAGTCAGGTGTTGCAGAGTATGTGAGAGTAGTTCAGGATATGTGTAAGAGCAGTGTGACAGCGGTGAGATCTTCATTAGGAGTGATGGATGCATTTATGGTAGAGGTTGGATTACATCAAGGATCAGCGCTGAGCCCATTCTTGTTTGCAATAGTAATGGAAAGTTTGACGGACAAGGTTAGACAGGAGTCCCTGTGGATGATTATGTTTGCTGATGATATTGTAATCTGTAGCGAGAGTAGGGAGCAGTTTGAGGAGAACCTGGAGAGGTGGAGAGGAGCAATTAGGGGGTGGATTATTTCGCAGGCTGCCAGTGCTGACAGTGTTTCTCATTGGTCGAGACTCGGGAGAGCAGGTCCCATTCCACACTTTTAGTTTAATATGCAAGTGAGATTCATGAATGAAAGTGGCTAATAAAAATAATATCAATCTTCTCAAGTTCACTATTGTTAGACAATTAGGTCATTTTTACCTCATTTTAACTTCAGTGTGCTACGTCTGCGTTCACCTTTGTCATTTTATTGGACATTTTAACTTAATTTTTCTAACATATTTGCAGCTGTCGCTTACACCGAGGTTTGGTTTTTCCAGTGCACTTCGAAGTCCCGCAACTCATCTCTGACAGATTTGAACGTAAATTCATGTGTATATGCCTGCACAGGGGGTCTATTTACAGCAGGCGGCAGCAACGCGCAGTTTAAGGGCAGTAACAGCTCGTGGTCATGCCACCGATTTTTTTCTCCAGCCACATTCCAACAAACTCCGCCTCCTGAATAGTGATTGGTCAATAATACCACTGTCCAATCACAGATCAGCATTTGCACGGAAGACGAGGCTTATCGGAACGGAGGGGAAAACGGGAGGATCCGATCGGTAGCCCGAGCAGTCGGCCATGTTGTTTATGTGACAGCGCTGTCGGCAACAGGTTGCTTAGCGTTTGAGGGGGAGAAAACCTTAAGAATTTCCTGCTTTAAGAGTCAACATCCTTTCTCGTCCCATCTTTACACTGGGGAACTTTAATAGTGGGTATTTACTCCACCGAGGGATTACGCCCTAGAGATTATGGCCGGTTTTCAGTTGTCGTCTAATGTAAGTAGCAGCTCTGAATATTTCATATAGTTTATGGTTTGAATGGATGGAAATAGGTTTCTATATGGTTGGGCACAGTTAACGCTAGCTTATTAATATTAAACATGACCAGTGACACGAAGTTGTCTACTATTCCTATCTGACCAGTCAAACTTAGATGTTGTTGGAGTTACATACCGAATTTAAGGTGGAACGAATAATTGGAACACGCCCTATGAAAAACCGTGGTAGAAGAAGGCATCAACCCGTCGAAGCTGAGGTAACTAAATGGATAAACTCACCGAGAGGGAGTTTTGCTGGTTCCATATCTAATGAGGTTGTCGTGAAGAAGTTCTGTATCTAACCAGGTGCTTCAGGGAACTTGCTGGGCAAGTTACAAACTAGTCTTTCTGGCTTGCAGCTCCACAGTGGATTTGGACAGGTTTTGTCCCGTTGTAGAAATTAATAGCAATTTCATAAAAGGGTGTGAATAATACATCACTTGCTGATGACAGGCTTAAGCAGCTCAAATACTAAGCAAGTCAGCAGTTGGAAGTTGTCTCTTGTGAACGAATTGCTTTCACTCTCATGCTCTGTTTATCTAAAACGTCTGTACTCAATGAAATCCATATCGTCATATTCTATTCACAGTACTTTAACCAGAGTCCAGTGAGATTGCCCTTGTTGTGTGTACATGGGATTTAGACCGCAGGTGTTTCCTGGCTCTATGAATTTCCATACTACACAGTGTGGCAGAGTTCCTGGTAACAAGGACACCTGATTAACCTCTGGTCAGAGAACTGATGCAATAATCTGGTCATTTCTTATATAATATTAGTGTCAGTAAAATGGGAAATCTCCATGTTTGGTGTAAATTGAAACAATGTTGTTGATCAGCGCTATTGATCAAAGGCAGCAGTGGCCTAGTAGTTAGGGATTATCCCTGAGGATTAGAAGGTTGTGGGCTCCAATCCCAGGTCAGGTGGGTTACCCTGAGGTACCCTTGAGCAAGGTATTGTCCCCATACCTGCTTCCCCAGGTGCTGGTTAAAGCTGCCCCCTTGCTGTATGTGTGTATGCATGAAAAGCAGGGGCTGTATGTTGACTGTGTGCTGTGCCATGTTCCACAATGACAAATGGTCACTTTCACTTTTTAAAATCGAGAAAAATTCCAAACTTCACCATCAGTTCAGCACAAATGAAAAGACCTGATTTCCAGGCATTTGTAACGGGGTAGAAAGAATTTTCATGGCTATCATATTTAAGGTGTAATAGTTGTAATGTTTGTTTAAAATTTTTAATTCATATTCCTGTTTAGATAACATGGCTTTCTGCAATGTAAACAGAATCACAGAATTTCATCATGCAAGCAGAAGTAACAGGGTGGTGGTGTTTTGGTTGAAGAAGCTGCCAGTGTTCAGGTCACCACCCATGGGCTAAAAACTTTACGTTGCTATTTATGAGGCGTTTAACGCCTTTAGAGAACAGTAATATATGCAGCAAATAATGTTTGTTTATGTGAGCTGTTTTCTGTCAGAATTTGTGAGCTGTTAAATATCAGCAGCTATATAAGGCTAGCCAGCCTTTTTGACCACATAGGTTTGCATTTGTAACAAACTGGAAATTATGTTTTAATTCTAAAAAGTTAAAGTTAACTCTGTAAGTCAGGTATTCATAAAAGGTGAAGAAAACTAGTAAAATAAAAAGGCTCCCAAACTTCAAATTTAGTTGTAATATTATGAATAACATCACTACTTTATTAGTGCAGCTGCAGCTCATTGGGTGACATCAGGGCTAAACATGCAGCTCCATGTTAAAACAACCTACTAAAGATTCTTTTGTAAAATGAAAAATTTTGTGGCCATGTTGTCTTTGAAAGACCTTAATGACATGTTTAAATTTCCCAGTTCTTAAATTCAGGTTAACTGTATGACCTATAACAATGATATTGTGTATTATTTTTATGAAATGATTAACAGAATTATAAATGCAGAATTATAATTGATGGTTTTGGACATTGATGGGCAATTTAGAGGTTTTTAGGTTTGACATGATGTAGTGAGCACTAGGAGGATTTCAAATTTGTCTATTAAATAACATTGTTGTAGTGTTTAACAAGGTCAAGTTTGGATCCCAAAAGTATCTGGCTGATCGGCTACATCTGGCGAGTATTTAGGAATTGAGTAAAACTGTAAATTTCAGAGATGTTTCTTTAATGCTTATTTGATTTGACTGATGCTCATTATACCATAGATTCCAATGTAGTTTCCAAAGCAACTGAGTTTAAGAATATAAACAAAGCAAATATGCAGCTGCATAATTTCCTGACACTGCCTTTAATATTTTTATTATATTTAAGTTTATTTTAAACCTTTTTTTTTTTCCTCAAAAATTTGTATGGATTTGTTGCGTGGCCAGAAAAGTATGAAAAAGATTGCTTGAAAATGGTTACTTAAGGCATTTACACCTGGAAGTCCTTCTTGAGTTTTACATACTTTACATATTTCTCACATGCTTTATATACTTCTGCATACATAATGAAACTTTAAAAAATGTCATTGCTGTAAAGAATTTTTTGACTATCTATTAATATGAAAAATGTTGCAAACTTCAACTCATTCCAGTGAAAATTAAGCAGTTGGAGTTTATAAAATAACTTGTAAAGAAGTGCAAAACTAATTAAATTTAGCCAAACCTAAAATATTAGTAACTAAAATTTATTTTGCATGGGTTATCTAATGTCTGTGACTGCTTCGTCAAGAAGAACATATTGACTAGATTTAATAACATGCAATGCTTTCCTCAGATGAAATTGCTGACTCCTGGTTAATTATGCCCAGACAGTTCTGCCCTGTGGAAATCATCCAGATTGGATTTACTGTCCGAATCAATGTGCAGTCAATATTTTCCAGAACAGAGGCAGTTACTGGTTTAAATAAATAAATAAATAAATAAAAATAGACGGACTACATTAGAAAGTCTTGTCAGTATGTTAACATGCTTTCTTCTTCTCATGGCTCATAAACCAGTCCTTCCTTAAACACCTTTATGGAGGACTGGCAATTGACAATCTTGGGGGGCTCAGTTTAGTCTTATACAGTGTATATCTATTTCCTCACTCTAATATGGATGGATCTAATAAATCAGCTGATGTAATTAATTATGTGTTTGAAAAATCAGCAAACCAAGCTCAAATCTGGCTCTTGAGGATCAAACTTGGCCATCCCTGTTGTAAGTTGTTAGACAGTGATTAAATAGGTAGCACTGTAATTTGTATTATGATGGCATTTATCAGGGTGTTTAAGCCTCCAGTCATAAAGAGTAAGCTTGATCATAATTCTGCCTTGTAGAGCACCTTGCCAAATAATTACCGTCACAAGCTAACTTAAATCCCCATCAAAACTGTAAAAGGATTGTTAGTCTAAGAATCACATTAGGCTCACTTATGAAACCAATATGGAGTTTGAGGCAGAACCTTTTAAGCATTAACATTAAAGAGACCGATGAAATGGTAACATTTTAAATCTCAAGACAAAAACAGCATATTGCTCAGTAACCATTATATTTCACCTTTATCACCCTCTATGCACACAGCAGAAAGTTCTGGATTGAAGTCCAGCCACATTATTCTGGGTGCTTTCTACTTCCTGTTTCATTTCTGCCTTCCTCCCTTTTCATTCTTCTGTGGTTGCTCAGCCAAATGTGAGGTGGAACAGAAGGGTAGGATATATTTAATGATGACCTCACAGTCTAAATTTGTTGTTCATTGTTTCCAGAAAGAGGGTGAAACTGAAGCTGCCACTGATTTAACATTTGTTGGATGAAAACATTTTGTATATCTCTTCTTGTTCCATCATGTGAGCAAAAAGTACAATCTGTGTGACGCTCCGCTGTAGTGGTAGCATTGTCATAATTTTCACAAGCAGATGTTCCAGTATAATGTTTGCTAGCTTTGAGGTAGTCATGGACTATGACCAACTTTTTATATTGGAAACCAGTCCATGCACTGTGAGCATAATGCTCTAGATTTAAGAGCCAATGCAAAAAGCATGCAAAAGTGAGAGTGTTTTTTTTTTTTTTTTTTTTTTTTTTTTTTTTCTTTTTCTTT
Organism: Hepsetus odoe; assembly: GCA_017165825.1. NCBI lineage: Eukaryota > Metazoa > Chordata > Actinopteri > Characiformes > Hepsetidae > Hepsetus > Hepsetus odoe. The sequence goes on along the minus strand of CM029374.1, from coordinate 7,193,451 downwards.
TCAGGTCACCACCTGTGGGCTAAAAATTTAATGTTGCAATGTATGAGGTGCTTATTTGCATGATAGCCACTACTTTACCATCTTTAGAGAACAGCAATATATACAGCAAATAATGTTTGTTTGTGTGAGCTGTATTCTGTCATCATTTGTGAGCTGTTAAATATCAGCAGCTATAGGCTAACCAGCTTCTTTGACCACATAGGTTTGCACTTGCAACTAACTGGAAATTATTTTCATTCTATAAAATTATAACACAGACATATAGACTCAAGATATAAAAGTTAACCCATTTTAAATGATCAAAAATGTTTTACTTGCTTAATACCCAAATATTTTTTTTAATACAAAAACATTTCAGCAGTCAGATATTTATAAAAGATGAGGAAAACAAGAAAATTAAAAGGCTCCCGATCTTCAGATTTAGATGTAATATTATATCTAGTAATACAATGTAAAAATAATTAGAACAATAATTTATTATCCTTAAGAAATCCAAACACTGTTCCTGGTGTTGCAAGAATTGTTTTCAAGCTTTGTGAGAAGTCAGAAACGAGGACCATAGACAGTTCACATTTTCACATTTACATTTTCCACATAATTTTTTAACTGTGAAGATTTCTTTTGTATTGCAGCCACAAGAGCATTAGTGAGTTCTATATAACTACAATACAACTCAGTGAGATTATTGCACCCATAGGCATGTCACGATATACCAGATCGATACCACAGTTTTTCCTCCCTCTGTAAGAACAATTTGATAATACAGTTTGCAAACTTTGTTATTCTTGATGAACCATCTCAAACTTAAATTACCTTTATGCACAATTTGTGTGTGTTTTTTTTGAGCTGACACAGAGCTTTTGCAGCAGTTTTGCTTGTATACATCCTTTCACCTTAGTCTTGTATGCCATTGGTCGTTACTCTAGAAAAACAAGTAATATTACATTTTTCTAAGTTTGGCATCGACTTGGTGCTGAAGTATCAGTTCTCATGACATTGCCAAAGGATGGGAGGTGCTTAAGAATATTACATTATTCATAATGTACAAGTTCAGCCTGCCATGCGTGTTATCAATGGTTGAATGGCATCACTTTCAAGCACGTTGAATAGGAACAAAGTAAGCTGAATGAAAGAAATGCTTGTTATATTTTAATGACAAATGGTACCTTTCAGGTTACAAACAAACACTGATATTGAAATAGTACTCACAAGGGTTTGTCTGCAGTTACTTTAGTCAAAACTGAACCATTTTATTTACATTTTTAAACAGCATTTGCTCCATGCAGGTTTTCGGGCTTTTAAATTTTTTTTTATTTTTTTTATTTATTTATTTTTTTAAATGTATTTTTAAAAAATATATATCCCCTTTTCTGAAAAAGTGATTGTAAATGGTCTTTTTCTGGTATTTTGTATGTACAGGACACAGTTAAAATGAACACACTGGAATGAAAAACTTAAATAAAATGTCAAAATAAGTGAAAAAAGACTTGATTGAGTATCCATACTCAATAAGCTTTTTTGTTGCAGTTCTTGGCTGATAAAGCATTGTTTCAGAAGATTAAATAATTGAAAGGCTAAACTATCTCATTTTAACAGCTGTTACATATTTCATTATGTTAAACTCAAAAGATATCTTAGGCTTTTTTTTTTTGTTTTTTGAGGATATGTATGTTTCTTTAGAAAATCAACAAAGCATGTAATTTTACCAGGAGAGCTCAATGCTTTGCATGCATTCTGCATATTTATTTTTGGTGAGATTTTGGATCTGATTTCAAACACCTGCTTGAGGTTGTTTTTTAGAGCACCAGCTCATACGTTAAGTGAATCCAGGCAGATCTCTGTATAGAATCGCATGCTTAGCAGTAGTTGGAGAAGGAGGGCCCAAGCAGGAGGTATGAGCTGGAGGCGTTTTGAAACAGATGGCACTCATGCTTTTTCTCAGCAGGCTTCTAGAATGCCATCCTGTAGCACCACATTCTCTTTTCCTTTAGTCTTCTGCTCATTTGGGCTGCATTAAATAATGCACAGTCAGGTAGTGCAGCCAATACTTTTTATTTATTTTTTTTTTCTTGCAATACACTGAAGATATTTGGGAAACGTTAGATGATTAAAGGTGAATGAGAGGAGAGATCAGATTTTCAGCTTTTATTGTATTTACCTTTAGATATTAATGTAGAATTGGATATGAATTAAATATTGGACATGTAGAATGAACATTTATAGAATTTTTCAAATGAGCAAAAGTATTGGAACTGTTAAAACTGCATTTATTGTTTGAGGATTAGAGCTGTATATGGTTGCAAAAGTGTCATTTTGAAGCTGCAAAATGAGGAAAAATTTCACAAACATTGGGCTTTTCTAGTTAAACTATTTGAATTGTCCTAAAAAAGAAGTTAAACACTGATTTACTGATCAACAGATCAAACCAGTTTGTCAAGGTCCCACTGCAGCTGGGGACAGATAAATTGTGAGGGCAGTAAAATAAATAAATAAACAAAACAACACTGTGACACCATGAAAAACCTTCACAGGGCAGATCACAATCAGCGATCACAAGCAACCTATCATAATCCAATATTATAGAAAGATTTTGAGAGTGGAAATATAGATGCCATACTACCAGATGCAAACCAGTCATCAGCCGTAAGAATCAGAATCACCTTAAAAAGTGCAGAGATGAGCCACATTTTCTGGAAAAAAAGAGAAAAAAATTTAATCTTTACCAAAGTGGTATGAAGGCTAATTTACAGAAATGCATCCAAACTGTTTGGTAGGGAGCATGACTGGTTCAAAACACACTGCAAAGTCAGGAGAGAAAGGAATCGGCTTGCCAAGTCTATCACTTCCTGAAGAAAGAATCCTTCTAGGACAAACAACCACTGAAAGAAGCTTTGGCCAGGAAAACCATAACCACAGAAGGAACCATCTAATTTGGATGCATATTACTTGCTTGCAAGGGATGAAAGGGCTTGGAATCCACTGACATCAAAAATGTGAAGTGTCATTCACTTTAATTTATTTTTAAACTTTTTGTTCCAACACTTAGCTTGTTTGAAAGATTGGGTGGTCAAATTTAAAATGTGCTATGTGAATTTGTAAATCATGATGGTGCTGATGTATATGTTCGTCATGGTGACTTGGTGCTTATTCTCTTTATGTGAAAGTAATTGGGGGGGAAAAAAAGGACCCATTGATTGCTGGGTTTTTTAAATTCCCTTAAGGCACATTATGCCGCCCACTTCATCTTTTTTAACTGCTCTTAAGCATCATGGTGCGGCTACTGAGTATGCTTGGAGTAGAGTGCTGACTGCACAAGCATGTGTGTATGCCTTCAATTACCAAACGCCATTGGATACTGAGAGGAGAAAGGAATAAAGCAATCTTTCTTACCAGAGAGCAGTTCCATTTGTGCTCTTGTAAACTCAGAGCTACAAATGACTTTCTTTTACATTGCTTGTTGCATTTTTTTAAAAACATTGTTCCTTTTCATTATTCACCACAAGCACGTTTCATGTAAATGTCCATCCCAGTTTCTCATTTTAGGGTCAAAAACATAAATCTATTGCAATACCCTTTCCATACTATGAATGGGTCCCAAAACCGTCATTCATACAGTCATTCAAGGAGCGAGATTAAAGGAATAGGAAAAATAAATGTCTAATAAATTAAAACATGGAAATTTGAAGAAAAATGCTTAGAGTTTTTGCTGCAGCAACTTTCATGGTTTCTGGCTTGCCATGGGAAAAAAAAAACTGAATTCTGCTACTTTCCTTTTCTATCCCTCTCTCTTACACCCCCCCCAAATCAATCCCCCATTTACTGACTGCAGGATGGGAACGAGAAAACCTTGCCTTGCATTATTAATGGGTGGATGTTTCTGTGTGTGTGCGTGCGTGCGCATGTGCGTGTGCCTTTGCAGGCTTGTGTATGTGCCTGTGTGGAGTGCAGATGCCTGAGCTAGCCAGTTGAGACGAGGACCAGGACTACTCTCCTCCTGTCACTCCCACCACCACCTGCAATCATGAATAGTAAGGCCACCGTCTTATATCTGTATGCGTGAGAGCATATGACTTAGCCTGTGTGTAGATGAATGAATGATCTTTGCATCTGTAGTTGCTACAAGGACATTTTTCTGCATCATTCTTTGCTAAATGGCTCCTTTTATTAAGTGAATGCCAGAGTGCACTGTGCGTGAGTCACTGAACCACTCACTCACACTGTCACTGTTGGAATAGCATCCATTGATTCAGTTCGCTGGATATGAAAGACTAATTTTGCTGATATGGCAAAAATGGGTTTTCTCTACAGATGAATGACAAAAAGAATCATGTTTTTAAGAATGGCTTGTAAATGTGTGTTATGCTAAGTGTCCATATCTAGGATAATGTATACATATAGGTGAAAAACTGGAATATTACGCAATATGGAAGGTAAATTCATTATTGTCATCCCAGTTTTTCTTTAAAGAGTAACCTCACCTGTCCTTAACATCATTTAGAGCTCAAGGGGGAAAGACCTTAGCTAAAAAATGAAGTTCATGGCTCAGAAATGCAGTTCATGGCTTTCTGCATCTTTTCCTGCAGAAACGTGCTGTAAATACAATTTTTTATTTTGGCAAAGTAAACCATGCATAAATCGGCTTGGCTGAAAAACATTCTCTCAAAACTCTTAAAGGAGCCAAAATGGTTCTCATGGTTATTTTGTTTGTTGAACCATGTAGAACTTCTCTGTTCCAACATGGTTCTTTTGAATAAGCTAAGTAATTAACATTTGTTATTGAAGAAATATTATTTTTCATGGAATGATGTAACTGGTGTGATCTACATTTCAGAAGTAATTAATCTTTGCCTTTTCTCTGACTCAGATGGTCGTAGTATTTGGGCTATAACTCCAGAGGAGAGGGATAAACATGATCAGAAATTTGACAGTCTCTCCCCAACACATGGCTTTGTGTCTGGTATGTACTCCTTTACATTCATGGGATTTAGCAGACGCTCTTATCCAGAGCGACTTCCAATTCCTGATTACAGGGACAGTCACCCTGGAGCAACTTGGGGTTAAAGGTCTAGCTCAGGAACCCAAAGGTGGTAGTGCTAGTGGTGGGATTCGAACCGGGGACCTCTTGACCCAAAGTTCCGTAGGCAAGTACCCTACCCCGAGACCACCGCCAATTCATATTCCTGTTTAGATAACATGGCTTTCTGCAATGTAAACAGAATCACAGAATTTCATCATGCAAGCAGAAGTAACAGGGTGGTGGTGTTTTGGTTGAAGAAGCTGCCAGTTTTCAGGTCACCACCCATGGGCTAAAAACTTTACGTTGCTATATATGAGGCGTTTAACACCTTTAGAGAACAGCAATATATGCAGCAAATAATGTTTGTTTATAGCCCTTAGGCCCGTAGTCAAATATGCCACAAATATCTTACCACTAGACCAACACTTCCCATACTCAGTTAGGTTGCAATGTTTGCAAAGGTTCACCCTTTTACCACAACCTCTTTTAAACATTTGATTTATTTGAACTTGAATTTTTTTTTTTTTTTTTTTTTTTTTTGGAGGGTGCTGGGGAAAATGTCAAATTTGTCATTGATTTCAAAAGAGAGAAACATGAGCAGTGACACTCTGGTGCTTTCTGGCTCATATTTTTAAAGTGTAACTGCCCTGGAATAGGTTTGAATTCAGCCTTATGAAATGGCTGGGCAATCAGCCAGTGTGCATAATGGAGTTATGATGGTTCATCATAGAAAATTAAAATTTAGTTTATATTTCTGATACAACTGCATTGACCAACCCCAAAGTCATCAAACAAGTAGCATTCCTGTCATGCAGCCCCGACCTCCTGTCACCCAGATATAACATCCATTTGGAATCAAAAGTCAGGATCTGTCCAATGGAATTTTTGTCTTGAATGCCTTCTCAAAGACTGTAGCAGGCAACAGACACTAAACAATAGAGCAACACACAGCAACAAACAGACATTTAACAAACATGCAACAAAAAGTATAACAAACTATACTCATATAAAAACTACAAGACACTAGAACACAGTATATGAAGTGTAAGTGGTTAATGGTAGCAGCATAGTGTCAGTGGCACAGTGGAATATTGCAATAAAAAAAGCATTGCAGAAACTGTAAACTTTTACTATCAACAGTCTTTCCCTGATTAATTTCCATTCCATTTCCATTATTAATTCAAGCAGTTAAGTAGACTGGAGAAAGGTGACTTATAACAGTAAAGTAATAGTGAAATTAATGTTATGTAGAATGGAAGAGACTGGCAGTGTTGACAAACAGTATTAATTACAAATTTAAGTTTGTCAAGAAGTCTTCTTGCCTTGGGGTAGAAACTGTCCAACAAGCAATCTTATTGTGCTTGTTCTGTTGGTCCAGAGTTCTTTACCAGAGGGCAAGAACAAGAAAAGTTTTCCAGCTGGATGACTTGGACCTGCTTGTCTAGGGAAGCACTTGATGTAATGGATTGCTGAAAGCTCTGATGACTTTTTGAGCTGTTTTTACAACTCTGTAGATCTTTCCTAGTCATTACTGAACAGCTGTCTTATCAGGATATAATACTTAGTCAGGATGGACTCTTCAGTATATCTGTAAACAATGCAAAAACAATTCAAACACCTTACTGAGTCTTCTTGATAACAGCTACTCTGTGCTCTTTTCCCCTGAACTTGATGTCCTCAGTAAGTGTAAATACCCCTCCCTTCAAAAAATCTATACCTACCCTGATGTAAATAAAGTTATGTACTTTAGCCGGTCTGCGAAAGTCACTGACTCTCTCTTTAGTTTCCTTAGTCTTTCAAAGCACTTTATTATAATTGGTGTAAAATATTACATTATTTATTTTGCCTAAAGAAAGGCTGTTTATTTTGAAGTAGTTGGGAATTGTTGGAACAGTCTGTTAGTGAATTGTTTGCCATATCTGACATGTCTTTGTCCAGGCGAACTTGTACTCCAGTTTGGTGCTCTATTCATGTTTTTTTTTTTTTTTTGTTTGTTTGTTTGTTTTTTTTTTTTTTCTTGTAATAACTTTCCGGAGATCATGCCACCATCATACCTCATACCATGCCCCCAGACTGAAAGGCAAGAGTTTAAGCCTGAATCTGTTTCCTGATGGCATTCTTATCTGAACATTTTTTAAAAAGAGAAATAACAACTGAGCATACTCGTCCGACTGCCTCAGATGAGGTCGTGAGAGCTGGTGGTAAGCTGAAACATTGCTTTACAATGATGCAAGTTTTGGGCCTTACCAGAGGCACAAAACTGTGTGAGTTATAATTCACGTAAACACTCCTGAAATTGGCTTGATTAAAGTCCCCTGAGATCATAAAGGCCCTCAAGGTGCTCATTTTTACCCACCAGTAAACCCATAGGGCATGTTAATTAATACTTCAGATCTGCCTCCCTGTCTGCCTTGTTTGGTGTCCTGAAGATACTAACTGCAGGTCTAAAAAAAAAAAACACGCCCTCATGATTTTTTTTGTTTTCTTTTTTTGCATTTGATAATCATATTAGTTAACATGGCTGAATAGAGATAGAATGACGAGTGGCATTCCACACATCACAATTTAACAGTTCCATCTTGACAAGTAGATCATGTAAGAAAATGACTACTCATTTCCCTTCATTTAGGATGAGATCATCAAATCTTAAACCCAGTGTTGTTGGCTATCATTACACCATTATACAGTTTTTCCTCCAACTCGTGTATATCAAGGTTGAAGGGTAAATCAGAGTGAAAGTAAAACATTCAGTAAAATTTTTTTCCTCTGAATCTTATGTTCTCTTTCTCTCTTTAACTATTTTTCTGTGTTGTCTTTATTTGTTAATAGGGCAACAGGCAAGGCAGTTCTTCCTGCAGTCTGGTCTCCCTCCTTCTGTGCTGGCTGAAATTTGGTGAGCAATGAAATCTACAAAGTACAATCTATGAATAAAAGACTAAATAGATCAAAGACTATCAATCAAATCTGAAATATAACAAAACCAAGGAACCTAATTAATTGTGATGTCTGCTGGCTGAAGTAACTTCAGCTACATAATGGGAACAAAAATCTGCTGTTTAGGAGACACCTTCATCAGTTTGTTCTTTTGCAGATTAGATCAGCACCTCACAATTGCCAATTTTTCCTGCTTCCAAAATGTCAACTTGTAAAACTGATCACTCATTTTTCTCTTACTGTAATACATTCTATTCCTTGTCGGGGCAATTGTAATGAATTTTGAAATTCACTTTACACCTCAGTTTCTGAAGTTGTGGATGATCGGTGTATATGTTGGTTCTTATGATTCTGTGCATTTTTGGTTACAGGGGCCTGGCAGACTTGAACAACGATGGTAAAATGGACCGTTTGGAATTCTCTATTGCCATGAAGCTGATTAAGATGAAGCTGCAGGGTCAGAATCTGCCCTCGTCTCTTCCCATCATCATGAAGCAGCCCCCAGTACCAGCTCCTTCTATGCCAGTATCAATGGGTGAGCTTCCAGTTTCTAACACGCATCATTATTTAACTTTTGACTATTGATCTTAACAGAATGCTAGTGTAGTTAGGAATGGGAAGATTTCATGTAGTTAAGCTTTTTAAATTTGGTCAAATACTGTCTGATGTTGCAGCTGGAATAAGGTGAAGATAATTGTAGAAGAAATGTAGATAATTCTAAAGGGTTTACATGTTTTAAAACACCACTGTATATGGGCTACAGAGGACCCATCTATGTTTATTTGCACAAAGCTTAATCTTCATGTTCTGGACACAACAGTTTGCTGTGGACTGGCTCATCACAATCTTGGGTTAAGTTTAATTTAGTTTTATCATTTCCAGTCACAAGGTGATAGTTACTTGGGTTATGGTGTTTCATGTAGAAACACCTAGAAACAGATATTTCTGGGCATGAAGGTTATATGAAAGTTAGAGGGCACTAAAGCCTCCCTTTTTCAGAGAGCCTGAACATTATTCTCCTGTTTTGTTCATATCCATTCATCCATAACCATTCATAGAATCTGTGTCTCTCTCCAGGGATAGGATCCATGCCAAATCTAGCCATGATGTCCACAATGCCGTTTCTTACCCCCATGACAATGAACTCAACACGTACCTCATTAACCCCTATGCAAGGCATGTCTCCCATGATTCCCACTGGAATGGCAATGCCAATGATGCCCACCATTAGCACTCCTGCTCTGCCCAATGGACCTGTGGGTCTCTTGCAGCCCACTCCTGTTTCTCTTCCTAACAGTAAGTTGGCACCATTTGTGCCTCCAAAGCCATCACAAAGCTACCCTGTGATTTGTCAGCATGCAGTTTGAGAAAATGTGGTTGTGTGTCTTGGAGGAAACGGGTGTTTGCCTTCACCTTTTCTGCCAAGTAGCAATGTGTGTTTGGGGAAGCCTAGATAGCTGGTTGAATTGGACATGACTAAAAATGCTTTAGCGTTTAATAAGAAATCAAAAATGTGTTTTGAGTGCTGCACTGCTAGTATGTGCTGTTGCAGTATTCAGCATGCTGTCCTGCAAGCCTTTCCCACAGTCTTTTGTACTTTCTTTGTCTCACCCCCTGTTCAGATAGCTTCTATCGATCACGAATATTATAAATGGGAGACTTGATTGACTCAGATCATAAAAAAATGTTTTTTTTTTTTTTTTCTTCTTATTTGTGTTTCCACAGCTATTTCACTGAACAGTTCCTTTAATCACTCTCCCTTGGGTTTCTCTTCCACTCCTTTGAACATGTCCTCACCGCTTTTGGACCTGGGTTCAAGCAGGTGATAACCCATTTTTGTCCTTTTTTTAATATCTAACAGTATAGCAATATATGAACAAAGTGTTCATTTTCTTTTTTAAACAAATGAGAGTTTAATGAGAAATGCTGACTCATATGCAAACTTTTTCTCCACAGCTCCAACTCCTCTTCCACTACGTCTTTAGTGGGCAGCTCTCCTCAGGCCAGCTCCTCAGACTGGGCTGTGCCACAGTCATCCCGCCTCAAATACAGACAGCAGTTTAACATCCTGGATAAGCAGATGACTGGCTATCTTTCAGGTATTTAAGAACGAGACTGCATTCAGCAGATGTGTATGTATAATTAGTCACATACCTAGGGATGAGATGAGGACCAGAATGCACTATAGGAAGTATTTCCTAGAGGAAGTGGCATCTTTCAGCAGGCTGGTGTGAAACTGCAAGATGTTTTTGAACTGGTATGACTACAAGGTTGACTTTGTCTCCAAATGTTTTAAAATCATTTAAATCACAGTATAAATGAACATCTATGACCTGTGTTGAAAAAAGCAATCCAATCTTTGGAAGCACTTCAGGTGAGAGAACCATCACTGGGGCAGCGGTGGCCTAGTGGTTAGGGAGTTTGCCCCGGAAGATTGTGGGTTCGATTCCCTCGCCAGCAGGTTGCCCTGAGGTACCCTGCTCCCTGGGCACTTTCAATAGCTACCCCCTGCCACACGTATGTGTATGGGTGAAACGCAGAGGTTGACACACGTTGTGCTGTGCTGCGTTTCACAATGATGAGGGTTGTCACGTTCACTTTCACTTTCTCGCTTTCACTGCCTATATACACTCCTGCTTCCTTTTTGATAGCATGGGTGTTAAGCCACTAGAGGGCAAAACATAGAAGAATCACATGAAAAATACAAAAGTGCAGACAGTGTTGTATTTAGCTGTTAAATACATTTTAATACACTAAAATACATTTTAGCTGTTAAATACATTTTATGTTACTGATCTGTAACAATTGTGCAGTTTTTAGAAATTTTGTTGTGTCTCACTTGGACTAGTTATCACATCAAGGCCTCAGCAACTGTTTTGGTGGCACATAGGGGCCAGACACAGTATTAGGCAGGTGGTTTAAATGTTTACACACACACACACAAAGATTGGCAGAATGCGGTGTTCTAGAAGTTGGCCTGTTTGGATGTTTTTCTAATGCTTACATATAACAAAGATGAATTTGCTTAACAAGCTGGTGAACGTGATTTGCTTGAAGACTTGTGCCTGTTCTTCACATTTGTAGTGATTTATTCTGTAAACACTTGTTTTAAGATGTGTGCAGATGCTTTCTGTTTTTACCAGCGTTATGGAAAGAAATCTATAGAATGATTTAATTTAAATGTTTCTGTTTCAAATCCTCTTTTTGTACACAAGTAATTGTGAATTGTATGGCATGAAGTCTCTAAATGCCGGAAGAGTTTACTTCCACATAGCAGTTGAATAAACTCATTGTCTTGCATACCTCAAAATAAACCTAATGAGGCAAAAATGCAGCTGTGTTGAGAATGAGAAGTGCCATGTAAACGTTCATAACCATTGATACTGAAATACTTCAGATCCTTTGTTAGTGTTTTCAGGTGTAAGTAATGTTTCTGTTCTTATAGTGCTTGTCACTCCAGATTACAATAAATTAAAATTCAATTGTTCTGTGTAAATGAGAACACAAACTAGGTACTTGCTGTGCTTGACGTGAGTAATACAGACCAGCTTCAGTCAGACCAGTTTTGTTGGTGAAACAAAAGTATCTGCAGGTCATAATGGAAATCGTCCAAACTGTAGCTCAAGATAAAGTCGTAGTTATAGTTTAAACATTACCAGCCATCAGCTGTAAGTAAACATGTTTTAAAAATTCAGAACTCCCCAGTTTTGTTTGTTTGTTTGTTTTTTGTTTTTTTTTTTCCTTTTCCCCTTTTTTGTTTAATTGTCTTTTTTTTTAATAGGGGCATTCAAATAGTGCTTCAAGATTTCTGGAAAATTTAACTTTGAGGTTTCAACAACTCACCTTTGTAAAATGATGCATTGTAAATCTGTCTTTACAGTGCAGATGATGGGAACAAAGGGTTGCAGTATATTTATATCCATTCAAAATGATTTTTGTTATTCAAAATAAGATTTCTTTTAAAACTAAAGCTCTAAGTTAAAATATAGCTCAGTTATAAAATATGTTAATTACAGCAGAGATGGAAGATGGTTATTATATCGAGCAGGAACAATTGACGTTTATCAAATTTTATCACAGTCATACTTTATTCGGCACTTACAGAAATTTTATAAAGTTATTTTAACTGGATATAAGCTACTGAGTATTGAGTGGAGGAAAGAATTGTGCTGTGTTTTTTTTTTTTTTTTTTTTTTTTTTTTTTTTTTTTTTTTTTTTTTTTAACTTTACAAAAGATACAGGCCCATGGGGCATTTCACTGAAAATTATTCTGCAGACTAAGAGTTGATGTATACAGACACTTACAGTGCCTTGGAAAAGTATTCACCCCCCCCTTGGCATTTTTCATGTTTTGTTGCCTCACAACCTGGAATTAAAATGGATTGTTTGAACATGCCTACAACTTTGAAGATGAATTTTTTAAATGTATTTATTTATTTATTTTTTATTGTGAAGCAAACAACAAATAGGCCAAAATAACAAAACTTCAGTGTGCATTATAGCTGCAAGTCGCTTTGGATTAGTCTCTATGAGCTTGCCACATCTTGCCATTGGGATTTTTGCACCATTCCTCAAGGCAAAACTGCTCCAGCTCCTTCATATTGGATGATTTTCGCTTGTGAACAGCAGTCTTCAAACCACAGATTCCTCAATTGGATTGAGGTCTGAACTTTGACAAGGGCATTGCAACACATTTGAAGGTTTCCCCTTAAATCACTCGAGTGTTGCTTTAGCAGTATGCTTCTGGTCATTGTCCTGCTGGAAGGTGAACCTCCGTCCATGTCTCAAATCGCAGGCAGACTGACACTGGTTTTGCTCAAAAATATCCCTGTATTTAGCACCATCCATCTTTCCCTTGACTCGGACCAGTTTCCCAGTCCCAGCTGCTGAAAAACATCTCCACAGCATGATGCTGCCACCACCATGTTTCACTGTATTGTTGGTGTGTTGAGTTTGAGCCAGACATAGCATTTAGTGAATACTTTTGCAAGGCACTGTAAGATTCCATTTCAAGTCCTGTTCTGTCAGCGAAAAAGAACTTGTTGATTAGTCTGTTTGTTTATGTATTTATTTTGAGCAGGTCCTCAAGTGAGAAATATAATGGCTTCGACTTTACTTACTCAAACCCAGCTAGCAGCTATCTGGTAGGTATTACTGCCATTTATTTGTACATAACACACAGTCAATAATTATATAGTTACATCTCAATATGTTACATTATACAGAGCATAAGTATTTTTGTGTTTGATCAACTAGTTTTTGAACTGAACAAGAATTAGATGTCAAGCTATTCATTATTGAAATAATCAGTCTAGCAGAAGACACCTGTTTAAAAAGAAACCTGTCAGTTTTTTACGCTCACTTGAATTGAGTGATGGGATACAAAATGTTGTAAATACTAGGAATTTAAAACCAATCTTATACCAAAGACTTTTTTAATTTGATGCTGTTTTTGGTTTGATTTTATTTTTTTAGGAACCTTGCAGATGTAGATAAAGATGGTAAACTTAAGGCAGAAGAGTTCATTTTAGCCATGCATCTTGCGGATCTGGCCAAGCAAGGACAGCCTCTGCCTCTTGTTCTTCCTGCAGACCTAGTACCCCCATCGTCGAGGTACTGCAGTCTATATACATCGGAAACAAAACAACCCGCTGCCCTAGAAGTCTGTTATAACATACAGAAGTTTGGTTTCATAAGACCAAAGCCATTACATAATCATTAAAGCCCTTTCTTTAATATTCTTTCTTAATCTCCCTTTTCAGGTTCTTTCTTTAATGTTTTATACAAATTTGCCTAAACCCAGATGGAAAAAAGTGGTCTGATAAACATTCCATATGATCCAAAAACAAACTACAATGATAGCATATTGTCACACAATGGCATCCCTAAACTCAAACTTTGTCAACTAAATTCTCTTGTAGGGGCAAAGTTGGTAATTCAGCGAATGCCAATGGTTCCTTATATGCTGGACTAACTGAAGAGTTTACTGAGCCTGATCTGCCGCAGAAATCCAACAACTGTAAGGCTTTGCACCACACCCTGCACTTATTCAGTACAAACACCTCCTTTCCAACATTTGACCTTCCTAGTTTTTGCTCACGTGCTTACACAACAGATCTTGCTTGGCATTAACTTCTTGGCCTCTTACATTAAATATGTGACTGAGATAATGGATTTCATAAACTCCTTGTAATCACAGTAGGAAATGTTCCAGAGCTTTGGTATCCTTTCCTTGTAGCAAGTGTAATATTGTGTTATTAGTGTTGTTAAAGTTACTAACATAACTCTCACAAGTTCAATGTCATCATCTACACATTTTCCTGATTTCACCCATCAAACCATCTGTAAGTTCCAGGAAGAACATCAGCAGTTTGTGCTAATCCCCCCCCCCTTCTCCTTTCACCCCATATGTAATGTCCCTCCCACACACAGAGCTTCTGCTGTAAATGAAATCCACAAATTGCATAAACGGGAGATTAAAGAAGAGAGCTACAATTGCAAAATATTTGGAACCAAATGGTAGTTAATATTTATGTATGTATTTGTTTGTCCTGTTTGTGCAGGGACCTTTGAGGACAAGTTTAAGAAAAATCTTGAGTTGGGAAATGCAGAGCTGGAGAAGCGCAGGCAAGCTTTACAAGAGCAACAGCGACGAGAGGAGGAAAGGAGAGCACAGAAAGCTCGTGAAGAGCAGGAGATGAGAGAGAGGGAAGCACGAGAGCTTGAGCTGCGGAGGAAGAGAGAGGAGGAACAGTGGTTGGAGAGACAGAGGGAGCTAGAGAGGCAAAAAGAGGAGGAGAGACTCAAAGAGCTGGAGAGGAAAGAGGTGAGCCCACTGATTTGAAAATGAAGGTGACTATTCTGAGTGTAAATGATGCAAGCTGCATGCTTCCTTGTCTTGGTATTCATGGGAAAAAATGCAGTTGTGTGTTGTTTCATCTGAGAAAAATATTGCTTATTATGAGGAACGTCACACACAGTTTTGCCTTTTTTAAGAAATAATGCTTAAAACAGGCTAGATTTTCTGCTAGCATAATAAGACCTTTTAAACAACTAGAAAATATACAGAAAAAAAGTAACTTATCATTTTAAAACCTATTCACAAGGTTCATTATGAGAAATACTACATTGCTTTTTTTGTTGTAAAAATATTGCGGATTTATATTATAATGTGTGATTATACTATATAAATTTAAACCAATATTTATTTATTTTGCTTTCTTCACATTCCCTGTATTCATCATAGAGAAGACATGTCTTGAGCCCAGCAGTATATGTTGAGACTGTTAGATCAGAGCAGAATCCATCGTGCCAAACTGCTCCAAATTTTTTCTTTTTTTTTTTTTCTTTTTGAACAAACATTTCCTTGGCTACATAAACCTGTGCTCTATTACAATACAGACTATAAACTTAGATAATATTCTCAATTCCTTTGAAACTGTAAAGGATTCTGTCAATAGGTTGATCTTTTTGTATGTGCTTTCAGGCAGCCAAGAAGGAGCTGGAGCGCCAACAGCAGCTGGAGAGGGAAAGGAGGAAAAAGCAAGAGCTCCTGAACCAGAAGACTCAGGAACAAGAGGACATAATTCGCCTCAAAGCCAAGAAGAGAAGTTTGGAGATGGAGCTTGAAGCTGTGGTGAGATTTAAAGACTTAAAAGAAAAAAAATGACCTTTTATTCTGTTAAATTATGTCATTTTGCAGACAGTGTAGAAACAGAATGTGTTTCATACCAATTCTTACATTTTTTAAAAAACACTGTTCAGTTCTTCTCATGTACAATGGTATGATTCTGATTGGCCTCTTCTGCGTGTCCAGGCAAACAAGCACAAGCAAATCTCAGACAAACTCCGAGATGCTCAGGCCAAGAAGAAAGGACAGAAATTTGAGCTGGATAGTATCAACCAGACGAGAGATAGCCACATCATAGAAATCAACTCCTTACAGCAGCAGTTTGAGGTTTGATCATATTATTTTTATCCTCAGCCACTTTTTTTTTTTTTTTTTTAAATAAATATTTAAACCCTACTTAGCCCTATTCCAAATGAGTTAAGTTTACATGATGTCTTGGGTTACTTCTCAATTGTTTTATTTCTATATAAATTTGCCATGTCTTTCTTTTTCTGAGAAAATGATAGGCCTGATAGTCTACTGTTTTCAGTCGAACTGATGTTCTGATCATTTTAAATCCAATCCTGACACATGCCCCTATAATTAGGAACCACTCTAATCATCGTAATGTCTCCCCTGGGGCATAAACATATTAAAAAGCATATTAAATTATAGTTTTACTCCTGGAGAGATGGAGATCTGCTCTAGAGAGGAGAGGAATGAAAGTGAGTAGGGCAAAGACAGAATACAGCTGTGTATTCAATACTGCTAGGGCAGCGGTGGCCTAGCGGTTAGGGCGTTAGCCGCATGATCGGAGGATCGGGGGTTCAAACCCCTTCCCAATAGGTTGCCCTGAGGTACCCTTGAGCAAGGTACCGTCCCCATCACTGCTCCCCGGGCGCTTTCAATAGCTGCCCACTGCTGCACGGGTTTGAGTGTGCATGGGTTAAATGCAGAGGTCCAATTTCGTTGTGGATCATGTGTGCTGTGCCATGACCTCGCAATGACAAGGGTTGTCACTTTCACTTTCACTTTCACATGAGTGTGAATGAAAGGGAGGAAAGTGGAGTGGTGAGGATGCAGGGAGTGGAGGTAACAAAGGTGGAGGAGTTTAAATACTTGGGATCAACAGTTCAGTGTAACGGTGAGTGCGGAAGAGAGTGCAGGCAGGTTGGAATGGGTGGAGAAGAGTGGCTGGAGTGATTTGTGACAGTCGCGTACCAGCTAGAGTAAAAGGGAAGGTTTACAGGACAGTAGTGAGACCAGCTACGTTGCATGTTTTGGAGACGGTGGCACTCATAAAAAGGCAGGAGGTGGAGCTGGAGGTTTCAGAGTTAAAGATGCTGAGATGTTCGTTGGGTGTGACGAGGATGGACAGGATTAGAAATGAGTATATTAGAGGGACAGCTCAGGTTAGACGCCTTGGAGACAAGGTGAGAGAAGCAAGGTTGTGTTGGTTTGGACATGTCCAGAGGAGAGACGAGGATTATATTGGGAGGAGGATGTTTAAGATGGAGCTGCCAGGAAAGAGGAGAAGAGGAAGACCAAAGAGGAGGTTAATGAATGTGGTGAGAGAGGACATGCAGGTGGTCGGTTTGCAGCAGGAAGACGCAGAGGACCGGAAGAAATGGAGACATTTGATCCACTGTGGCGACCCCTAAACGGGAGCAGCCGAAAGAAAAAAGTTTAAATCATAGTTTTACTACAATCAAATTTACTAAAGTCATCCCCCTCCTACACAGTTCACAATTATTAGGCAACTAAATGGAAAACAAGAATTTTTTCCATCTCTAAGCATAAAAAAAGAAAAAAAACAGCGACAGTATACCTCACATTTCATTTCAATAAGTCATAAGCCTTCCATTCATGCAGTCTGTCAACTTTTTGTGCTGCAGCAACCACAGCCTCCCAGACACTGTTCAGAGAGGTGGACAGTTTTCCTTCCCAGTAAATCTCCTGTTTAAGAAGGGCCCACAAGTTCTCAATAGGGTTTAGCTCAGGTGAGGAAGGAGGCCATGTCATTATTATTTCACCCTTTAAGGTCTTTTCTGCTTAACCACGCAGTGGAGAACTTCCATGCATGAGATGGACCTTTGTCCTGCATGAAAATCATAAAAGACTTAAAAGATGCTGATTATTTATTTATTTATTTTTTTTTATTTATTTATTTTTTTTTCTTGCACCTCTGCTTGAAGAAAATGTCTTCTAAAATCTGGCAGTAGGTTTGGGAGTTGATTTTGAGTCCAACTTCAACTTTGAAAAGGTCCAGCTAGCTAATCTTTAATACCAGCCCATACCGGTACCCCCACCTTGCTGGTGCCTGAGACTAAGTGGAGCTCTGTGTCAGTTATGGGCCCATCTGTCTGATCCGTCAAGAGTCACTCAACTCATCAGTCCATAAAACCTTTGAAAAAGACTGAAATTTCTGGCTTTTCAAAGTCTGTTACCTCCTTGTTTTTTTTTTTTTTTTGTTTTTTTTTGGCCCATTTTGCCTGAGGAAAGAAGCTGCCTAAAGAAGCTGCTGTTGATCCCCTTAGGCAAAACCTTCCCTCATTACACAAATACACATCACCTGATCTACTTAAATCCAATTTTCATTCAAGCTGATACAGCTTGGAGTTTAAATATATGCATAAAAATGATGATCTGCTCAAAATACTCACTTGCATAATTATAGTGCACATGCTGTAATTATACAATCTGAATCAGGCTTTTGATTTGGACAAAAATTTACAATAAAATTGTAACAAATATGCTTATTAATCTTGAAGCAATCTTTTTATATACTGGGTTAGAGAGAGTTGTATGTTTTTTTTTTTTTTTTGTTTGTTTTGTTTTGTTTTTTTGTGTGGCTTTTGTAAAAGACTTTAGGAAAGGAATGGATGTGAGCAAGACAAAGACAGAATACATGAGTGTGAATGAAAGGAGGGAAAGCAGAGTGGTTAGGATGCAGGAAATACGGGTGACAAAAGTTGAAGATTTTAAATACTCGGGGTCAACAGTTCAGTGTAACGGGAGTGTGGAAGAGGGGTGACTCTTTAAAAATGCTAATATTTATGACAAGTACAGAGGAGAGACAAGGATTATATTGGGAGAAGGCTGTTGAAGATGGAGCTGCCAGGAAAGAGGAAAAGAGGAAGGACAAAGAGGACATTTATGGATGTGGTGGCATGCATTCAGTTGGTTTGAAGGAGGAAGAAATGGAGATGGTTAATCCGTTGCAGATCAAAGCAGAATTAGATAAATGGCTTTATTGGTTTATAACAATGTTTACATATTGTTATCTAGGCTTGCATATTGAAGCTGTGTGGGTTTTTTTTTTTCTTCCCCCTTCTGGTGGGGGTGTATGTTATCCAGGAGTTTCAGAGAAAGCTGGCACAGTTGTCTCCAGAGCAGCAGAAACTGAATGAGAGACTTCGCAGTTTGAATATGAACAACATGCCAGGTGAGAAATAGGTTGATGCTAGGTGTGGGAAAGTCATCTTACTTCTAAAATGTTAATACTGTAATATGTAATATAAAAAAAAAGGAATATTGTCAATTTTTCACTGTTATGAGTACGTTATTTCTCTTGATAGTTTATTTAAAAGCAACAGATGTTAAATTTTTTCAAGATCTTTCTTTAAAGATATTATTATTCAATCATTTTGTAAATATATATATAAATATGTGTCATTAAGACTACTATTCAAGGTGTCTTTCTTGCAACACTGTCAAAACTTTATCCCAGAACAACTTCAAATAATGTCATAGAATCCATTACATGTAGTATTTATTTATTTTTTTTCTTTGAGGCATTGTATGGTTTCTGTCACAGTGAAAAATTCAGATGTTTGTAAATAAAAGGCTTGGAGTCTGACCCATGATTAAAATTTGCTTTTATTTCCTCTCCAGCTTCCGCAGTGACCACATTACAGAAAAGTGTTGCAGAGAAGGACATAAACTGTCGAAAACTCAAAGAACAGCTTGATGCTTTAGAAAAAGAGACAGCAGCAAAACTGTCTGACATGGATCAGTATAAGAAGGACATACAGGTAAGCCCATCACAGAACCCAAATCCGCAAGTAAATTTAAATTATTGTAGAGAGAAGTTAAGAGGAGCATTTAGAAAGACAAATGGATATAGAGCTAACTGCATGGTTGGTAGATTGGGAGGAAAGTAATCATCCAATCTTAATAGTAAAATGATTATATAATTAACCAAACAACTCTCATCTCTTGAGAACATGCTGTATATTTGTCTTTCCAAAACTGGTGATTTTTAAGGCGTAGATGCTAATACTATTAACAAGCATTGCTTTTCCCTGTGTCTTTATATCTAGCAGTAGAGCTTGTTTGTCTGTCTACCTGTCTTTTTCTCCCTGGCTTTCGCTGCAGTTTGAGGAAATGGATGACTGTATGCTAAAGAGTCTTCTCTCTTTACTGCGCTGTCTTCATAACCTCTTCTTCCTTCTGAAGGTTGTCACTCACTCTTTGCTTGTCTTTGTTTTCCTGGTTTGCGAAATTGCTCTTGGCTTCATTCTTCATTTTTCGTTTCCTAATTATGTTACTACGGCCTGATTGAGCTACATTTAAGGCAGGGGTGTCAAACTGTAGGGCATGTGGCAGTGGAGTACAGCAAGGTAAAACTGGTTTAAAATAATACAATGTGCATGTTTTAGCACAATTCCTGTTTAACCCCCCTGACTTATTTAATTAAATTATTTAATTTCAGTTTTAGAATTATTTAAAATATTTGAGTCAATCAGAAACTGAAAAAAACAAGTCCTGTTTATATGAGAGAGAAGTGTAGCATAGTGTTGTTACTCTACAACTTTTTCTGGCAGGACCTAAGAGAAAGCCAGAGAAATCAGCAGGTGGCTCTTGACAAACTGCGTGCTATCAAAGAAGACAAACTCAAAGCACTAAAGAGGCGTAAACATGAGGAACTAGAGAGGAGAAAAAGGGAGGAAGAAGAACAGCGGTAAGAGATATTTACAGCCATGCAGTATCTATGGTATTGTAATAGCTGTTAAAGAACCATATGTATGTGTGCCTCAATTGAGGATGGAACAACCCTTTATTAGGCTTATGGTGGTAATGGCATTTTACAGTGCTGCACTGCACAATCTTCAACCAACCCAGACACATTTTATTCATTTCTTTTTATAAATGTTTTTTTAAATTTATTATTAATGTTTTAATAATAAAGAATTCAAAATTACTTGAGGTATTTATCCTTTGACATCTTTGACCTGTAAGGTACACTTTTGGCAATGACAGTTTGTCCTGAGTAGAATTTGTCTCTCTTGCAGGCGTATTAAACAAGAAAAAGAGCTCCAGAGGCAGGAGAAGCTGAAGCGTGATGAGGAGGAGAGAAAAAGGAAACTGCAGGAGGAACGGGAAGCCAAGATTCGTGCAGAGGAAGAGAGAGAGAGGCAGGCTCGCCTGCAGGCTGCCAAAGAACAGGCAGAGAGGGAACGCAGGGCACGAGAGGAGGAGGAGAGGAGACGGAGAGAGGAAGAAGAGAGGAGCTGGAGGGAGGAACAAGAGAGGAGACTGAGAGAGGAGGAGGAGAGGAGACTGAGAGAAGAGGAGGAGAGGAGACATAAGGCAGAGGAGGCGAGAAGGAGAATTCAGGAGGAAGAACGGAAGAAGCAAGAAGAAGAGAGGAGGAAGCTGGAGGAGGAGAGGAGGAAGCTGGAGGAGGAGAGGAAGAAGCTGGAAGAGGAGAGGAAGAAGCAAGAAGAGGATAGGAAGCGGGAAGAAAGGAAGAGAGTGGAGGAAGAAAGGCGAGAGGAGGAGAAGAGGAGAATGAGGGAGGAGGAGGAAAGGAGACGACAGCGAGCACAGGAGGCAGCCATCCGGGATATAGAAGAGCGGAAGAGGAAAGATGAGGAGAGGAAAAAGCAAGAAGAGGAAGACCGGAAGAGGCGAGAGGAAGAGAAAAGGAAACAGGATGAGGAGCGAAGAAGAAAGCAGCAAGAAGAAGAGGCTGCCGCTGCTGTAAGGCTGAAGGACGATCAACAGAATAATAAGCCGAGTAATTCCAAATCCGATATCGTTGCCGCTCTGCTCCGAGGACTCGCAGAGAGGAAAGGTAAAGGAACCTTAACAGTTGCTAGAACACTCTTCAAAGATCTTTATGTACACTACCATTTAAAGATTCAGGTTCAATTGCTATAATGTTATGTAATTCAGGAATAACTTGGAGAATGTAGATATATATTGTACTAGGCAACAGAGTATTTACAGATGTTTTAGTCAATATTTTATTTAGTTTTATTTACTTTGGCACATTGTCTATATTACTCTGTGCACTACAAGATTCTGGCAATCAGTTCTTCCCACTTTGGGAATCGCTGCTCCTTCTGGCAGATCAGAGGCATTAATATAACACAAAGGTGAAAATTATCCACCCCTGTCATTCCTCATCACAAAGTGTAGGCTTGCTCCAATTGCAGTGTTTTTGGCAATTCGCTATTCAGAACATTTCATGAGTGTTTTCGTGTCTGTCTGTGCAATTTTAGGAAATAGGCTGCCTCTTGGCACAACTCACAGAAAATCAGCAGCTCTGACCAAGTTCAAAGCCCTGTACCCCTTTTCAGCCAGGAACGAGGATGAACTCTCTTTTGAAACGGGTGATTTGATAGAGGTACGCTGCTTCAATCAAGTCTTTTATACCATGTGTATATGCAAAGTACTTGCATTCTTTGTGCGAGTCATCAGTCTGTTCACCATAATCCATTTTAATGTTCCTGTAGGTTGATGAGACAATTGAAAGAGAGGCAGGATGGCTGTATGGGAGTTATCAGGGAAAAGTGGGCTGGTTCCCTGAGAGCTATGTGGAAAAGCAGTCAAAACCTGAGCTCCCCTCTAAGTCCGCTCTTAAGCCTCAGGGGTCCGTCTCTAGGTGCAGATTTCAAATAAACTAATGTTTGTTTAGTTGTAACATTAAAAAAAAACAAAACAACTTTAGGTTAGGGTTGAAACTAAAGTGTTAAAATTGTTACCAATTTTCAGCAAACTCACAGACGCCTCTGTTCCAAGTGGATCAAGTCAAAACTCTGCCTTTACCCCTACTCATGCCCCAACTACCACCTCCTCTGAGAACCAGGTTCGTTTCCGACCAGAAATTTTTTATAGATTCCTCTTCTCCAGTGACATTTAACATTTCTTTTTTTCTTTTTATTTATTCATTTATTTTTGGCTTAAAAGTGTCAGTCAGAAGTAAATAGTAAGCTCTCATATTTCATTGTAGGTGGTTGGGAACCTTCAGGTTCAAGCCTTGTGTTCATGGACAGCTAAAACGGACAACCATCTAAACTTCTCCAAGGATGATGTGATCACGGTTCTAGAGCAGCAGGAGAACTGGTGGCTTGGAGAGTTGAATGGAATGCAGGGCTGGTTTCCTAAAACCTACGTCACTATTTTGAACAGCAACGACTCCTCTGCAGAGTAATACATTATTTATCCTTTCTTTTTTTGCCATCAATAGCTGATTTTATTTATTTTATTTATTTATTTTACAATGGGACAGTAGGGGGTGGGAGCATGCTGTAAATACTCAGTAATAGAAGAGAAAAGAACATGAGGTATGATAAACATATCAAACATTAATACCATTGCAAAAACTTTCCCTTATCTTATATAAATGGATTACCTTGTCTGAAATTTCTCATTTAGCCTTTTGAATTAGAAATGAATAATGAAATTTAGCAGGAAATTCGCTTATGTGAATGTACTTGTATCTTTGAGGAATACAATTTCAGTCAAAGCTTTATTTTTTTGCTTTCAGGATAGATGAGAATGATGGTAGGTTGCATAACTGAAAAGAATTGAGAAATACTAAAAGACTAATTTAAATTAGTATTGTTGTATGGAGGCTTCGATGTAGTTTTCAGTGTAATATGTTTCCTAATTAGTGTAACACTTAGTTTAATATGTTGCAAGTTTCTTTTCAGTAGTCATCTTTTTGTCTTGTCTTCAGTTCTATTGATGGAAATGACTCAGCAGCAGCAGACAGCTCTTCCCTTGAGGGTAAGAAAAAAAAGATTATCTTTTTAGACTTTTTTTTCTTTTTCTTCCCCAGAACACAGAATTGTTTAATATTGAATCAAGTTAGGTGCTGGTATCAACAACATGCTTCCAGTGCATGCTGCATTTGTTTCACTGAGTGAAATGTTTGTCAAACTGACCCTCCTGGCATCTTGTACAAAATGGAACACAAAGAGAAACTGAGTTGACATTCCTTAAGCTTTGGGAAGAATCAAGTTTCTTTCAGTGCTGTGATAATACTGTTGTCATGCCTTTACAAAGTTTAGGAAATAATCACTTGATATCTGCATTGTCCTTGAGCTATTACCTAACCTTGGTCCAAAAACGTGTGTGCTTCCGTCTGGCTCTCTGTTTTGGTCTGTGTATACCCATATGTGGGTTTATTTACTTTCCTTTAGAATATGTGGCTCTCTATACGTATGAAAGTCCTGAACCGGGAGACTTGACCTTCAAAGAAGGAGACATCATTCTGGTAACACAGAGAGAAGGAGAATGGTGGAGAGGCAGCATAGGAGACCGCTCTGGACTCTTCCCCTCCAACTATGTTAAACCCAAGGAAACGGATGTAATTGGTGATACATTATGGTTTAAAAGCTGTTACTTGATAATTTTTTCTTTTGCATTTAATGCTACATGTTGGTTCTTTTTAGAATTCAAGCCTTAAGTCTGGTTTGCCTGGGAAGAAGCCAGGTAAGCAGATTTTCACACCTTCAAACTTAACCAGATTTCACCAGTATTTTTGTTGTATTTGAACTTTGCACACACGTGTTCTGTGGAATTACCTTCTTTTCTTGTAGAGATAGCTCAGGTAACTGCTACATATATGGCATCGGGCACAGATCAGTTGGATCTCGCTCCAGGTCAGCTCATTCTCATCCTTAGTAAGAACCCCAACGGGTGGTGGCTGGGAGAACTGCAGGTCAGTGTGTTATTAGTATATGGCAACCATGAACACTCTTGGAACATGTGATATTTAAAATCAACATTTTTGACAATGTATCACCAATTTAGTTTCACGTAAATGTAAAAGAGTAACAATTTCTAAAACGCTAGTTATGTCTTTTAATTTTTTTTTTTTTTATTATTATTAGTGGGAAGCTGTTTTAGTTAAAATAAATAATTAATTAATTAAATGTTACTTGCACAATGTAGCCAAAAGTAAGATTACACCTAAATTAATTTGATGGATCTGTCATTCAAAAACCATGCAATCTCCCTCTGCCCTCCACTCTTCTGTGAAGATTTAGGAAAATTATACATGGCACAAAAAACCCCAAAACAATAAGAATAATGAAGTACAAGTAACTGAGCTCTGGCAGAGTTGTGTAGAGATTATATGACTGACTGCTGTATTTGACCCTTCTGTTAGTAGTTGTAACTGAATCAAATAAACTCAATACAAAGTAGAGTCCACATATGGGCTATTTATGTCTAGAGTCTAGGTTTTTGCATGATTTCATTGTGAGGTGACTGGTCCAGAGGTTATTGTATTAATTTTAAGATTTAAACCCGTATTCTATCGTTATGTGTATAGTTTGTATGTTAGCATATAATTAGATCTTTATTCTGAAGTGTGTATCTTTTAATGTAACTTCATACTTCAGGCACGGGGTAAGAAACGTCAGAAGGGTTGGTTTCCAGCATCTCGCGTAAAACAACTTGGGTCAAATAGTGGCAAGTCCACCCCTGCAGCCATGCCAGGTAAGGCAGAGAGTGTTTGTGAATTCACTAGTTATACTCATCATATTTCATCTCATCGTTGGCTTATCGTCATTTTCTCACAACTGCACAACATCTCAGTCTGCCAGGTCATTGCAATCTATGACTACACGGCAGCCAATGAGGATGAGCTCAGCTTCTCCAAGAGTCAGCTCATCAGTGTGCTGGACAAGAGCGACCCTGACTGGTGGAAAGGAGAGATCAATGGGATCAGAGGCCTCTTTCCCACCAACTATGTGAAAATGACAACCTCAGATTCTGACCCTAGCCAGCAGTGTAAGTAAAAGGCCAAGAAATGGATAAAAATTTTTGTCCACATGTCCATAAGGCTTGACATTTTTCAATAAGGCTCACTAATAAAACAGAAGCCGTAGCGCTGTTTGGTACAAACAATATGCTAATTAATTCGGCAGTATGTTACAGATAAGTAAACTAGTTTACCTCTGGTGCCTTACCTTTTTTTTTGATGGGGGTTTTTTTTTTTTTTTTTTTAAATATTTGGTAGAGACTAGTATTTACCAAAACATTTTTTCTGGTGAGGGCAACACTGCAGAATGAAAGGGATAATAGAATAGTAATAAGTATTGTACTGTTTTAATATGTATTTTACTCATGGCAAGTTTACGCAAAGTTTCTAATCTGAAAGATTTATATACATTTTTGAAATTGTATATTTATTTCTCCAAGAGCAAGAATTTAACAGCTGACATTTATCAATCGCTTCTTTCACTTTGTTTCCTTTTGGGTCCTCTCTTCTGTTTTTCTATAGGGTGCTAGCCCCCTTTTCTCCTTTATTCACTTTCAAGCAACCATCTATCTCTCCCCTTAGAGGGGTAAGAGACCCCTTAACCATTCAACCATCAGCAGTTACTAATCCAGTATCCCCTTCAACATACTTTCATACACTCATTACACTCCAACTCCAACCCTTGTAACTCATACTGCAGTTTATTTGCCTTCTCCTGAGGGCTCTGTTTGATTGATTTTGGTCTAGGGGGGTTGGGAGATGAGACTTAAAACTTGACCATCTTACAATAAGCCAGATTTTGAAAATGATCGTGGTGCAGTGGTGACTCTTGAACCTTAACAACCAGGGTCCAGTTTCCCAAAAGCCTCTTAATGTTTGGATGATCGGGAGAGAGTGGTGTTCACTCTGCCATTAAAGCACATTTGGACTAAGATGCTTTTGGGAAACAAAACATAACCAGTTTTGAAATCTGGGGCAGTGGGTTGCAGAGCGGCATCTGTATGCAATTAATTATTTGTTTAGGCTGAATAGACCTCTGAGCATATGTTGTCTCTTTTGTAGTTACCATATAGACATGCGCGGAGTTTTAGCTATGGGAGATTGTTTTTCCGATTAGCCTCTATCAAACCTAGGGGTTAACCAATTTGTTTAAAAGTTGATCCAGGGATACGGCTTTTGTGTTTGCTCTGCAAGAAATATTTTAAGACATGAGGGGGTGCAATAGAGGCTATTTTTGAAAATGGCTTTAATTTTTATTTTAATACTTGGAGATTTGGTGCATTTTGAAAATAATAATGGCATGGAACCTCAGAGGTCTATAACAGTATTAAGACACTAAAGCACTGGCAGTGGTAAACTTATCATGGTTAACTATGTTTTGATATATTGCAAAGCCTTACTGGTGTGAAAGGTGAGAAAGGGAGAAAGAACAGTGAGCCTTTCTGCGGCATTGCTTTTTCTTAACTGTCAGTTGTCTGATAAAAATGTCTTGGCATGTGGGCTTAGGTTTAATCTGTTTTATTGTTTGGTTTTGAACTCTGAAAAAGTGTCGCTGCTAAAGAAATCTGTTATTAGTTGTATTTAAATTCAGTACACCAAGTATTTTGGCTGTTATTTTGTGGCAGAGAGTGCCTCTTTTAATTACCAAGAGAATAAACTCAGACACAGGAGCAGGCCATGTTTCTATACCCTTATTGAACAAGATATTTCCTTGTATTGAAAGAACAGAATCGATTACTGTGACCAGTAAAAAAAAAATTTATTTTAATTTAACATGATTTTGGGTTGAGGGTGCATTATTTTTAGTGGGAAACCTTTTTTTTTGGTTAAAGCTTTTTAATGTAAGATGAAAAAATGGAAGTCAGTTACTTGCTTTACATTAACAGTATGGCTCTGATCAACCTTAAAATGCTGCTATTACTAGCACCATGACTTTAAACATATTGTTACACATTGCATTTTGTTTTTTTTTTTTGTGCGCAAGTCAATGTCAATCTTTAGTGAAGCTATGCAAACAATTATTTGTGGTGTGGAAGTAATCTAAACATAGTCTAATCTAATGGGATATTGTGGAAAATGCTACATCTTGTAACACATATTTGAATAAATAAACATAGACATTAAAAGTGGTTTGAAAAACTCAACCAGCACAGTTTCTGTCATCCCTTTTGTCATTATCTAAATTAATTCAGTGTTTTCATAATGTGAACACTAATATAAGTCGGGCTCAGTAGTAGATACATCTTTAAATATTTTGATGATTGGAGCTCTAACAAGTCACAGAGATTTCATTATTTAACTAACTGTTCTGATGATTCCAGAAAATAATGTGTTTAGACAAATTTAAAGGTTGCTTGTCAAATGTCTTGAGCCACCATTTATAGCACTGTGTAAAGGTTTTAGGCAGATGTGAAAAAATGCTGTAAACAAAGAATGCTTTCAGAAATATAAATAGGGATTGTTTATCAATTGACAAAATGACATGTGAGCGAACAAAAGAAAAATCTTAAATCAAATCAATATTTGGTGTTACTACCTTTTTGCCTTCAAACCAGTATCAATTCTTCTAGGTACACTTGCACAAAGTCAGGGATTTTGTAGGATTATAGTCGGTGTATGATCAACCAATTTTACCAAACAGGTGCTGATGATCATCAGTGTCACGCGTAGGCTGAAACACAGTCATGTTTGGAACAACCTACCAGCCGAGTTCCTTCAAAAACTGTGTGTAAGTGTACCTAGAAGAATTGATGCTGTTTTGAAGGCAAAGGGTGGTCACACCAAATACTGATTTGATTTAGATTTCTCTTTTGTTGATTCACTGCATTTTGTTGATTGATGAAAATAAATGATTAATACTTCCATTTCTGAAAGCATGCTTTGTTTACAGCATTTTTTCACACCTGCCTAAAACTTTTGCACAGTACTGTGTGTATGTGTGATATATATAATATATATATATATATATATATATATATATATATATATATATATATATATATATATATATATATTAATATTAATTCTATTTATACATATATACTTATAAATAAAGTGTGTGTGTGTGTGTGTGTGTGTGTATATTTTTATATATATATATATATATATATATATATATATATATATACATACATTACATATATATGTATAATATATATATATATATATATATATATATATATATATTATACATATATATGTATAAAAGGTATAATATATATATATATATATATATATATATATATATATATATATATATATATATATATA
This sequence comes from Hepsetus odoe, assembly GCA_017165825.1. NCBI lineage: Eukaryota > Metazoa > Chordata > Actinopteri > Characiformes > Hepsetidae > Hepsetus > Hepsetus odoe. Next base: position 7,164,618 of record CM029374.1, on the reverse strand, counting down.
TATATATATATATATATATATTATACATACATATTATTGAATAAATATACATATATATATATATATATATATATATATATATATATATATATATATATATATATATATATATATATATATATATATATATATATGTGTATATGTGTATATATATATATATATATGTGTATATATATATGTATGTGTATATATATATGTATGTGTATATATATATGTATATATATGTATATGTGTGTTATAATTGCTATTTTTAGGCTTAGGTGTAAGTACTGTTTGTGCCTGCCAAACTGTGTTGTTATTAAGTAGAATGCATTTTTAAAAAGGGAACCAATTGATTTACAGGCTGCAGAGTGACTAAAGATACAATGTGCCTAGATAAAGTCGTTTCAACCACTCACCAGTCTACTAATCACCTACCTAATCATCTGCAATCATACACCCCTGTCTCTTCACTGCTTCATGTTTTACGTTTGATGACTTTGATAGAGTTGAATGTTTCAATGCCTTGGATCTAATCTGTTGCTTAACAAGCAAAATCAGTCCTCTTGTACTGGTCAGATACAGGGACTGAACAGAAAGTGAGAATCATAAACTTTGTTCTGCAGGTAGGCTGGAAAAATATTTGTTGATACATTAGAAGTACAAGAAATACTATTCAAAATATGAATAATTGAAGGGTGGCTCATGACTTGCATAGTTCTGTTGACTTGTATTAAAATGGAAGAAAACATTTTTCATGTTTTGTCCGGTCAGCTTCATTTTATTTGTTAGTTTGCATCCTTTCCTGGCCTGCTACACACATGCCAACAAATGAGGCTTGAAAATTTGATTACAAACAGGTAATTGTAATACTGATTTGATGAAAAGGCAAACAATCCATGAACTGAATCTTTGAGGAGCAAAGTTCCAGTATCTGCTATCACAAGTGATGATTAACATACAGTCCATTTATACTGTAGTCCTATTTCCAAAATATAGCAGCTCTTCCTCACTGTGTTCATAAGCCAGTGCGTTATTAATCAGCTGTGAGATAAAAATGTATAGTAAGACTACTGCCTTCCTTCAAAGCTGTTCCTCTCTGCTGCGTATCAGTTCAAACAGTCTTAAGCTTGCCAAGCATGCTGCCTTTCACCCACTGTGAGACTGTTTTGGTAAAAACAGATTTTACTTTAGTGCTAGAGATGAATGCTTTTTGTGTAGTTGAAGAGAGGACAGAGCTACCAACCATTGTGTAAGCTTTGTGAGCAATGAGTGTTCACACGACCGGTAAGCTGCTCTTTTTAAGACTGTGGGATGTGGATGATGAGGATGAAGGCACATCGAAAGACTCTGCTTCTCAGGGGCTTCAGGACCATCAGAATGGGTGGGCCTTGTCAGGTAAGGCTTAATGTGAGCGTTTTTGGAGTGCCCTCCCTTTATTTGTCTCTTGGATTGCCCTGCTTGCTTTTTGAGTTTTTTAGAACAGGAGCTCTTGCTGTAGATGGTGTGAAGGTGTCTGCTGTGTGGTTTTAGTACAGGCCGGGGGGGGGGGGGGGATCTTTTTATGGGGTGGGCTGAGTCAGAGATCACCACATGCCTAACTCTCATTGTAGGGTGTGCTGATCTGACAAGTCTGGATTCCATGAGTCCTCAGGAGAAGAAACGCCAGGGCTACATCCATGAGCTCATCCAAACAGAAGAACGATACATGGAGGACCTTCAGCTGGTCCTGGAGGTATGCTTTTTGCTATTGATCCAGAGCTGAAGGGCTCCTCAAGTTATTTCCTCCCTTGATTTGCCTGCTTATCATACACCTACTTATACTGCACTAAGACCTGTTAGCAATGTCACAATATGACTTTTTCTTTTCAAAAATCAATGCTGGTTGATACTGGTGTAATGAAGAGAAGCAGTTCATTTAAAATTAATTTCTTAAAACAAGCTCATCGTTAAAAAGATAATTGCACAGCACATAATACACACAGTGTTAATTGATTGATTTCAGCCTAAATTAGTTAAATAGTTGGAATTATCCTTTTTCCTCACTACAACGCTTAAAGAATATATGGAGCAGAAAAGAGTTCTGGCCTGGCCAAGTAAAACCTCCAGACCTGAGTAAAATAAATATTGTTGTAGAACTTTTTTTATCCAAGAATTGTCACCAACATCAAAAAGATGTTTTTAACAGTATTGTTAGGAAGTCGGAGAGTGTACTAACTGACTACAGAAAAGTACTGGTTAAAACTGGTAATAAAAACTGATCATTTTTGGTCATCAATTTATACAATCCTAAAGGGTTCACATATTTATAATGTACCTTTTTTTTTTATGTGTTGTTATAATTAGGAATAAAACATTTGCATGGGAGACTGTTATTAGAAATGTAAGATTGGGAAAACTGCTTAAAATTTTCTTATGCATAAACATGGTGTATTTTGATTTTTCCGAAAGGTGTTCCACAAACCAATGTCTGAGTCGGGATGGCTGCCTGAATCTGAGATGAACATGATTTTTGTCAACTGGAAAGAGCTCATCACATGCAATACTAAGCTCCTTAAGTATGTGACCTGGGGTCCATTTTACAGCTACTGCTGTGGGTTATAGCTATTGGTGAAATCAGAGTAAGACTGCTGAAATGTGTCATCGCCCTGTTTATTATAACAGCGTTACTTTAACTTCTTTGTGCGTGGGGGTGCAGGGCCCTTCGTGTGAGAAAAAAGATGGGAGGAGAAAAGATGCCTGTGCAGTCAGTTGGTGACATCTTGGCTGCTGAGCTTTCTCACATGCAGGCCTACATTCGCTTCTGCAGCTGTCAGCTAAATGCTGCTGCATTGCTGCAACAGAAGACTGACCAGGAACCAGAGTTCAAAGACTTCCTCAAGGTACCACGCCTCATTTCTTTATAACAGTCTTATTTTTGGCATATTGTGGGTTTCCAACCAATCAGCATTCAATAAAACTGGTTAGATATAGGTGCTGCACTGAAAATGAAAGCCAAAAAATGACCTTCAGGAAGTCTGGAGAGCTATTCCTTAACTAATAAAACAACAAAGTGTGGCTATTTGGAAGCAAAATAGGAGAAAATAATAATAATAAGGGGTTTTCGAGGCAAAAACAGTCAAAGTTGTCTGATACCTGACACAATGCTTTGCCATGTTGCTCTGATCTTGACCTACATGGCAGAATCCTGTTTACATAACACAATTATCAGTTAGAGACTTCTCCTAAAAAGCCAGACTGTTTTTAATATGTTGATCTCACATGTTGTGGCGGAACTTGCCTTGCACCCTCCTTTATTATTATATCTAGCATTATATCTTATGGACCTTATACATTATTGATGTAGTGAACTGGATTTAGTGTCCAAGTTTTTTAAAGTTTGGATGCACAACGGAATGATTAATAAATTGGATTCTTTTCCATTTAGAAAATTGCCACAGACTACCGCTGTAAAGGAATGCCTTTGTCCAGCTTCTTACTGAAACCAATGCAGAGAATCACACGTTACCCTCTCCACATTAAAAACGTGAGTGTCTATAGTATGCTGCTTTGCTACGTTAGCCTCTTTATCAGAGGCTTAAAGCTTTTTTATAACTGATTTTGTGTGTCCATTACTAGATCCTTGAAAGTACCCCAGAGAGTCATGCGGATCATGCTCAGTTGCAAGAGGCTCTTGAGAAGGCTGAAGAACTTTGCTCTCAGGTGAATGAAGGAGTGAGAGAGAAGGAGAACTCTGACCGACTGGAGTGGATTCAGAGACATGTCCAGTGTGAGGGTATCACAGAGGTTAGCAGTAATTCCACACTTCCCCTGTATTTTTGTTTTGCTTTGTTGTTTAGAATCTGTTAAATAGTGTCAGGTGAGATTTGCAAGAGAGATTATATATTAGTTTATAGTTTTAGAAAGAAATTATGGTGTCCTTATTTTTCAGCATCATCAAGGGTCAGCCATAGATTTTGAATCTTTTTCATATTTTTGCTCAAATAGAATTTGATATTCAACTCTTTGACTAACTGCCTGGGTCCACGAAAGCTCCTGCACAGTGGGAAACTGTTTAAAACCAAGAGCAACAAGGAGTTATATGCCTTCCTCTTCAATGACTTCTTGCTCTTTACCCAAGTTGTCAAACAGTTCACCTCATCAGGCTCTGACAGGCTCTTCAGCCCAAAGTCCACCGGCCAGTACAAGATGTACAAATCAGTAAGTTATTCTGATGTCAAAATTTTAATTTTGTTAATGTTCCACATGGACAAAGATTTAGTTCCATTGCTTTCTTTTCACCCTGATTTTTATTTATTTTTTGTCTGTCTTGTTATACCAGTCTCTTTATGATAATTTCAGCCCAGTCAGGTTTCAGCCAAAAGAAGATTGATTTAATGTACAGTAGTTTTACTATGTATTTTGTTCATTTATCATTGTATAATACCATGTTTAAACATCCCCCTTTACCATCTATACCCATCAGCACACACTCAACTAGCTCAAATACCCTACCTAACAACACTCACAATCATTATTATGGATTATGCTTTCTGACTGAGGTTGACTTTTACTTGATGTTTTAAACTAGAAATCGTTTCATCACTATACAAAAGAATGTTCTTGTAGTTTTTAAGATTATGTATTATTAGTAATTTTCATAATGGTGGTAGTAGTACAGTAGTTGTAGTCAGTACAGTATAATTGTTATTCTTATTCACTTAATGCTTACCATTTACCAAATGAAAGCTTTAACGATATTTAAAAAAATCTATATAATTATCTGTTTTGATATGCAAGTATGCCTTATGTTAATATAAGATTAAAAACATCACTTAAATCCCATCTTCAGAGGTTTCGGTTTGTACTTTAGTACTTGCATGTTTCCATTTGAAAGATTTTAAATGTAAGATTCTCCTAATTTTGTTGTCTTGCTAGCCTGTGTTCCTAAATGAAGTGCTGGTGAAGTTGCCATCTGATCCATCCAGTGATGAGCCGGTCTTTCACATCTCACACATTGACAGGGTCTATACCCTGAGGACAGAAAATATAAATGAGAGGTGAATTTGTGGAAATTTACTGTAAAGAATTTTCTCTCGCCATTGCAGGTTCTTTAACAGACACACCCACCCACCTAACTTACAATTGTGTTTCTAGGACTGCATGGGTTCAGAAAATCAAGGCAGGCTCAGAGGAGTTCATTGAGACGGAGAAAAAGAAGCGAGAGAAGGCGTATCAAGGTGAGTTCTTGACTTTTTGTCAAAACAATCTTTTGGTGCATGTAACATATGAATAGGAATGTCCTGTTCTTTTGTCAGCTCGCTCCATGAAAGCCAGTGGAATTGGTCGCCTGCTTGTCACTATCCAGGAAGCTACGGAGCTAAAGTCCTCAAAAGCAAGTGGTGAGTATCATTTTGTTTATAAATCCATCTACGAAAAGTAAAATCAAGGAATAGCCTTTAGTCACACCAGTTTGTGATGAGTTCTAAGTCTTTCTTCTGCTTCTTTTTGAATATGACACAATGAAGAGAAGTTGGTCGCACTAATGGCCATGTACACTTATCAGTCTTAAAGATACAGTTTAAAAAAAAAAAAAAAAAAGCTAGTTTTAAATGTAAACAATGATAAAGTTTTGTAAAAATGTTATGTAAAGGGCTATTTAGAACATTAAACCACATAGATGCGGACTTTACGAGAGAAAAACAAGCAGGAAATTGGATTTGTCTGTCATTTCATGTTGAATGTGTGTCATTTTCTTTCTGCCACTTACTAGGAAAGAGCAACCCATATTGTGAGGTGACTATGGGTGCACAGTGCTACACATCTCGGACTCTAAATGACACCCTCAATCCTAAATGGAACTTTAACTGCCAGTTCCACATAAAGGACCTGTATCAGGACGTGCTGTGCATCACCATTTATGAACGTGAGCAGTTTTCTCCTGATGGTAAGTGTTCTTTTTAATGTGAACGTAAGAGAATAAATATCCAGTTTGATCACTTGAAAATATTGAACTGTAAGCAATGAAGTCTAATAAAAGGCTGTATTCTTCCCCTCCTCTTGTAGACTTTTTAGGACGCACAGAGGTTCCTGTGGCCACCATCAAGAAGGAGTTGGAGAATAAAGGCCCAGCCACCAGAAGGCTGCTGCTACACGAAGTGCCCACAGGAGAGGTGTGGGTTCGGCTTGACCTGCAGCTGTTTGATGGAAAAACCCATAAACAGTAGAGAATCTGAGCTCAATAACCTGCCTGTTGAGCATGAGTGACCTAATTCCTCCAGATTTTACATGTTGCCTTGCTTTACAACACCTTTAACTACTGTGGAACCTGTTGCTGATTGTGTGACTCGTTAAACGTGTATTGCTGACTTTGCCAAGTTTTGCAATTTACAGCCATTTTGTATAACGAGTGAACTAAAATGGAGAGGAAATATAAGGTTTTTTGCAGAATACTTTATCACTGGATGTGTAAAGATATCTCAGGATTTCTATTTTTCCTTAAACATACTGTCTATTTTGCTGTATTGTAGAGGATATGTTATTTCTGTAATTTTTGATGTGATCTTTAATAGATGAGCATCGCAAGGGAACACTGCTTTTCTTTTTTAACAATATGGCGCCTAGCCTTATACTGTATAATTTATGTGCATAAACTTTGGAATGTAAAATAGTTTTTGCAGAAATGACTGACTAGGATGTCTTAAAGAGATGGTAGTTGACCACCTATTATTTTCTTTAAGTAACAAAAAGGTTTTATTTTAAAGTGGTACAAAGTGAAGTGATTGATTACCTGGGAGTGACTTTACAAAGCTGTAATCATTGTTAATCTTGCGTGAATTTTATTTATTTTAATTTAAGTGTGTCTTATTATCCACCCTTTAGGAGCCCCTCAATGTGTTCAAACTGCTGTCCACATTTACATGACTTCACATGCTTCATTAACCATCTGCCTTAAACTGCCTGAGATCCATGCTCCGCTTTCAAATATTTTTGTTAAATTTTGTTTTCATTTTAGCTACAATTTTTGTTTTAAATAGTCTGTTTTATGATTGCAGGATTTGCTGCAGATTTACTCAAATGATGCAAGCAAAGTCTCTGAAATGAGCACCAAAATATGCAACAAAAATCAGGGTTCAGAAGCAAATAAAATTTTGACATTTGGTTTGTTCTTTTGCTCTTGATAATTTTGCTTTAAATATCAAATGATTTCCAGCCACATTTGCTGAAAGTCTTTTCTGAACATTCATTCAAAGTGGTTTGCTGGGACATGTATCTTTCTAGAAAAGGTTGTTTAGTGTTGCTTACAGTGGTTCTTAAAGGAACCAGACATTTTGAAGTACTTAATACCTTTTTAAAGCTACCTTGTGGAAAGATGTTACATAAAATGGGTATAAATACACTGGTTGATGCCTGACATGTTGATTTACAATAGTTTTGAGGAAAAAAATTATAGTTCATAAATTAAACGCAAACGTGGAAGATGTTACCTACAGAACTGCAAAAGCCTCAAGCCACCGCTCTTTCCTTTATATTTTACTGGCGAACTGCTTTATGTCTGACATTGAGAGGATTAAAGAAGTAGTAAAAATAGATTTAATTCTGACAGACTGCAGAGTGCCTAAAGATACAAGGCATCTAGATGAACTGGTTACAACCAGTCAGCATCACCAGTATCTTAGTCACTGGCCTGATCATCTTCTCCTGTTTCTTAACCACTTCTTGCCTTAAGTTAGATGGCTTACCGCACAAAATCCTAATCGATCCATAAGGAAAAATCCTTACCCCACAACTGCACAGATAGACTGACAGATCCACCAGCAGACACAAAGAACAATAAAAAGTTAGAATAAAATACAACCTATTGAATAAAAATGTCAAACAACTAAACTGATTCTTTGGGAAAGTATATTTTAAAACTCCAACGCTATGCAGTATATTCACTCACCAAATGCTATAAAAACTTTTTTTTTTTGCAGCTAATTAAAGCGTCTCGGGAAGCAGTGATGGGGACGGTACCTTGCTCAAAGGTACGTCAGGGCGACCTACCAGTCTGGGATTTGAACCCATGACCTTTGACTCCTGGAGCCTAGTCCCAATAGACCACCACCACCCCGCACACTGTATCAAAGGAGCAGCTATTTAAAGCGCCCGGGAAGCAGTGATGATACAGTACCTTGCTCAAGGGTACCTCAGAACAATTCAAACCCACAAACCACCAGGAACTTGTGACCAGTTTACAAGACATGGTTTAAATTTTAATTCATAATTGAAATATTTATGACCTTAAGGTTAGGCTTAATCTGGGCCGGGGAACTGGGAAATGAGGGCAGAGGTGAAGGGCCGTTGCTAGGGACGCTGAGTGAGTTAGCAACGCAGAGAAAAGAGCGGAAGTGTTTCAGAGCTGAGGAGAAATGAACCCGTTTCACATTCTGATAAACGACGGCCTCATTCAAACGAAGCACGTAGACAGGGCCGCGATTCTTGTGGCTAAAAGTGGCGCCGTGACAGCGGCCTCGGCGACATTTCAGGTAAGGGTGAACCACAGGTGAGTTTCCATAACGAGAAAGATTCGCCTTTTCAGCCCCCTGTTGGTTTCCGAACTTCACACTTCTGGTCGTATCTTACTTTCGAGCGTATAAACACCTGACTTTAAGTAAGACATGTCTTCATCAGGTTGGCTGTGAAGAAGCGCAGGTGTTTACCGGCGCCTTCCGGGATTTGGCCGCGACCAGAGAGCGGGGCTTTTCCTTCGAGCAGAAGCGCTTCAGATGCGTCCGGGCTGACAGAAAGTCTCTCTACTGCAAGTGTGTAAGTCTTCCAGCACAGGTTTACCACAGTGGCGCCGTGTAACTTCATCAGTCCTGCTTTTTTTACTGTCCCATCCTTTTTCTTTAGGAAGGACGTGGACTGATACTGGTCAGAACGTCTCTTTTTGTCATAGTGGCCACATACAACGAGGACATGTCTCCCAGTGTCTGTGTGGAAGCTGTCGAGAAGCTAGGTATTACACTTACTTACTTTTACACACACACACACACACGGTCTAGTGGTTAGGGAGTTGACCACAGGCTCGGAAGATTGTGGGTTCAAACCCCTTACCAGTAGGTTGCCTTGAGGTACCCTTGAGCAAGGTACCGTCCCTGTCACTGCTCCCCGGGCACTTTCATAGCTGCCCCGTGCTGCACGGTGTTTGTGTGCATGGGTTAAATGCAGAGATCTGATTTTGTTGTGGTTCACTGTGTGCTGTGCAATGACAAGAATAGTTACTTTTAAAAATAAACATCACTTGAACTTTCAACCACCTCACCATTCTTTTACTTCCGCTTTGCAAAGTTTACTGCCTCGGGTTTTTTCTGATTGCGGTTTGCATTTGCTCGAGACTGTTGTGAATAGTGGTTGATGAAGTGCGATTGTTTACAAAGTCCCTTTTTTCCATGAACATGAACTTGATCCCAAAAAACGCATTTCCACCCTGCATTTCAGCCCTGCCACAAAAGGACCTGCTGACATCATTTCAGTGACCCTCTCGTTAAATACATGTGAGAGTGTTGAGGAGGACAAGCCTGCAGATCACTCTGCCATGCTGATTGAGTTAGAAAAGCAGACTGGATGCTGTGAAAGGAGGGTGGTGCTTGAGATCATCGTTCTTCCTCTGTAACCATGGTTACCTAAAAGGAAACACATGCAGTCATCATTGTTTTGCCCAAAAAAGCATTCACAGGCAAGGATACTGCTAGTAAGATTTCACATGAAGCAACCATTTATCTGATCAACAGGAACTTCAAGGAGAGAGGTTCAAGGCGCCCAAGAAAATCCAGCAGGCGCCAGGACCGTCTCCTAATGATTTAGTAGCACGATCAAGGCATCAGCAATGCTGAGCTTGCTCAGGAACGGCAGCAGGCAGGTGTGAGTGCATCTGCATGCACAGTGAGGCGAAGACGTTTGGAGGATGGTGATAAGAAGGGCTGCAAAGGAGCCACTTCTCACCTTCGTGAGAAAATTTATCAAGAACAAGTCAGGGGAACCAATACCTTATGGAGAAGCTTTATTACTATTACGCAATAGGCCGTCCAGCACTCTGTTCAGAATGCAGGAAGAGGGATCCCGGACACAGAAACATGCATGCATATGTACTTGTCTGTGAGTTCCTCCCCATCTGTCTGTTGCTGGGCGCTGGTTCTATTCCGCCCAATTTCCATTTCTCCCGTAAATGGGGTCGTTTGCATCTTCTTCCTCATCTTGTACCCACAAAATTGCACAAATTTATTGCTCCCCCTCCCTTTATCTGTTCTTTGCCCATCTTTTAAGAATTTACATTCTGTAAATTTCTGCTTGTCTACGTGCCTGCATTCACATATCGCTGTGCTGACCCAGACACTTACCAGACAACATAGGAAGGAAGGAGGGGGGGTTTGTCTCACCGTCACAGAAATAACCGTTATACTGAAGAGTAATGTTTATGACTGGGGTAAAGTCATTTTCTCTGATGAATCCCCTTTTCGATTGTTTGGGGCATCCGGAAAAAAGATTCACCAGAGAAGAAAAGGGGAGCATTACCATCAGTCCTGTGTTAGGCCAACAGTAAAGCTTACTGAGACCATTCATGTGTGGGTCTGCTTTCCACCCAAGGGAGTGGGCTCATTCACAATTTTGCCCAACAACACAGCCATGAATAAGGAATGCCATAAAAACATCCTCCGAGAGCAACTTCTCCCAATTATCCAAGAACTGTCTGGTGGAGAACAATGCCTTTTCCAGCATGATGGAAGAGCCATTGAAACTTATGAAATGCTTGTAATTATACTTCAGTATACCATAGAAACGTCTGACAAAAAGATCTAAAAACAGGGAAAAAAAGCAACTTAGTGAAAAACAATTCTTGTCATTCTCAGAAATTTTGGCCATGGCCATGGTTCTTAGATACACTGGAAGTGAAAGAATGGTAAGGTGGTGGAATGTTTAGTTGACACCTAACTACTGCAGGCAAATGTCTACATGTTATTGTACTTTTTAAATGTTTTTATTTATATTACTCTTTTTATAAGGTTTATGCACCAGCATCTGTATTGGCATTATCAGATTTTTATTTCTACTACTAATAGCTCAGATCTATATCGGCCCACAATTAGGCAAGTCAACTTTTATATTGCACTTTACAAATGTTGCACTACTGGTTCATTGCTAGTAAAAAGCAAACAAGATTTGTAAAAAGTATATAACTATAGTTTGTCTGATGTTTGTCTGATGCTTGTCATTTGTTTTTTTCAGCTGAATATCTACGCGAGAAAGGGAAATAAACTGAAATTCTGCATAAAACCCCATTTAGACATCACAAATGCATAAATATATTGGGCAAAAGGCAAATTGTAAATGGATTACTAGAAGGAAATTTGTATATAAATGCAAAAGTAAGAATCTAGCTCCCACATTTTAGCTAGCTAGCTTATGTGTCTCTGCTTGAGGACATTTTTCCACCCAATCTTCTGCCCAGTTAAGTCATGTCCACTTCCCCCACTAGATAGAATATCCTCAATGGCACAATACCACCAAAACTGGAAGAGTCAAGACCATCACATCATGAGTCACTGAGGTTTTACCTACAAATTAATGGAATTGCAAAAAACAGCTCAGGATGCTTGGAGGAGTATTTCTTGACAAACCTGACCAAAGTATAACACCTTTGGTTTCTGGCGTCACACTGAGTGATGGGAAAACAAAAAGGACCATTCTATCTGCTTAGAGAAAGCAAAACCAACTCTCCTGGACTCCACCTAGGAGCCCCAGTCAGAAGAATCCTGAGAAAGGTAAAAGAACTTGGGTCTGCGTTCATGTTATTAGAAGATTTTAATATACATGTTCATATTTGGCATCATATAATTTAACACTACTGTATTCTTTTTACATTGTCACATCATACTAAACTAAATGGCCACAACTGAGACAATGAGATCTTTCACAGAAAGAATATCAGAATTTCACTTTGACCAAAAATGAAAAAGAAAAGCAGAAGAGAACACATGTTGTAGTGAAATGGGAAGTTGCTATGACATCTTAATACATGAGTCAGGTTAGCTTTTACAGAATTTAAAGACAGGTAGCCAGAATTCAGTAATGGGACTGAATCTAACACCCAAAATGAACTGCACCGTGGGTCAAAGATCATAGACCAATAAAATGCTCTAGGAGTGATTACAGTTTTCAGTTCAGGCATTCACAGTGTGATGGTTTGTAGTGGTCTACATATCAGCATGATAAAAACAATATGTTTATCATTTACTGAACCAATTAAAGAGTTTTTTCCCCTGAAAAAATAAAACATAAATAGCATTTTTAACATTGCACATATTCATAATGCATTTTTTTTTCATACCACACAAATACGCAGTTATTTTCAAACATTTCTTTAGCTGCATCTGCCAAACAAACTCAGTGCTTATTTATTTCTATCTATGTGCTGAGAAGTTCATAGAGTATAGAACTCTAGCTGCCAGCCTTTGAGAGCATTTTTAAAATGTACCATTCACACCCTCTATTTCCACATTCAACATACACAATAGATACATCACCACTTATCAAAAGAACAGTTTTCATAAATCCCTTCACCTTATGTATCTGAACTAATATATACTGCATACCACATGCTGATTTGCAAAAAGAAAAATATAATATTTCTTATGGTTAGGCATCATCATAACACAAATGTAGAGTGGTTGCTTTAAATAATACATGTGTTCTTAATAAAATGTAGTTATTATTTCAGTCACAGACTTCAAAATTATCATTTGTGTGAATGGGAACAAGTAACTTAGGGATATTTGGTAACCCTGAGTTCCTTTCTATTGCAAGTCTGATTAAAGTATTAGGCTGACTGATCATTTGTATTAACTTTACAAAGAAACAACCAAGGCGCAAAAATAAAGGAATGCTAAGTAGCTACTTAAATCTTCTGAGAAGAACTGTGCTTTATATTCAGCAAAAAGTTGCTAAAATGCAAGTCACTGCTGGGGAGAAAGAAAGTAATTAATCATTATCATTATAACAGTTTTTTTTTTGTTTGCAGTAGACATTATTCTGAACATGCACAGAAGAGACTCATAAGGGAATAAGGTGATGCAATGTGAATAACATTTAAAATAGGTTAATACTTTTTGACCTGAGAGACTACTGTTTCTTTAAACTACTTCTGTTATTTTAAGTCAATAATATCTTTAAAATGTGTTTCTGGAAACAATAAAGGAAAGTATGGTGACAATAAAATCAATGCTAACTGATTTAAGTGTTGGTTTAAGTACAAATATAATTCCCATTGTAGCTGTGCACTTGCGGTTACCGACAAAATAAAAAAGGTATGCATGCCTCAACTGCATTATAATCTATTAAAAGTATTAACATTGCATAATCTATTATAAGGAAGTAACATTGCAAGTAAAAGAGGTAAAAAGCTGTCAGAAAATGATGTTGGTTGTGCATCACCATTGTTCAGGGTTGCAACAGTCATAGGTAGAATTTAGGCACCACCGGTCAAATTAGATATTTTGAAGTGAAAAGAATCTGCATGGAACTAACCTAAATCTTAAAGTAAATATTAAGACATTACCATGTATTTGCTGAATATACTGAAAAACAATATATTATAAATGATGAAGTGCAAAGGTTGGGGTAACATTTTAGTTGAGTCATATTTTTATAAGGTCTTGGAGCTATTTTGACTCCTTAGGTGTTAATCCAAGTATCATGTAAGCAATTTTAGAACATGATAAACTACATGTCCTTTCAAACTTATTTAAATCAAAACATCCTTTTGTTCACCTATGAGTACAGAACTGAAACTAAAGAACTTACTATTTCAAAGCAAAAATATCTAGAGATACAGCCTTAAAAATAGTGGTTGTATCAGTAAGACTAGAAAAAATATATATATAAATAAAAAAAAAAACTGCCCATAGGTTCATCAGGCATGCAAAATAAACCCCCAAATAGTTAGCCTTGACCAAAAACATATACATGAGTCATATTCTATATTCATCTTTATGGAGTAGGTTAAATTCAGCAAATAAATAATACTTATGCATTGAAAAATATGTCATATTTTAGTTTGGTCCATGCAGAGATGATGCCCAAATCTTTAAATGACAAGTGTGTTTGCTGATTCACTCAGCTGTTCTCCACAGCCTGATCTGGCTTGTCCAACTCTGGTAGTTGCTCTCTCCAGTAGGTGAACTGGCTGTAGGTGTCTGAGCAGGGGAAGTCAGAGGTATTGCCTCTGATCAGCAGGGGGAAAACGTGATCAACCACCTCACACAGACGTCCGTACCTGATGGGATTAAGATGAGATTAGTTAACCATCCACCTTTCTAGCGGAAAAAAACAACAGCATCATACCAGTAACTAAGCTCTTATTTGGTCCTTTATAAAACCGAAGCTGCTTCCTCACTAATGCAAAAAACCAAATTCATTTAATTAAGATGCATACATGGCAATACAAGGGATCCAGTATGATTGAAGCTGTATAAAAAACTTGGCCTGCCTATTACTTACAGCTGCAGCATAAAAACCTCTCCTTGCATAGTGTCCTCTTGCATGTTTTTAATTCGGTGTACTTTTGAAAATCACATAAATACGCAAAAAAAATGTGAACATTGGAAAATGGTGATAGAATGCAGAACACATAGCCTTAGTCTCATTTCAGTCTCAACCATGTTAGCAATTCGGTTTAAATTTTCCCATTTGAAAGATGTTTACACTTACGATGATATGTTGGTCTTGGCATGTTCTTGGATAAGCTCTCCCTTAGGGTTCACAGTGAAGATTCGGTTCAAGGGCACTCCCACCTCCTTATATGAATACACATCCTACAAAGAGAATAACTGGTCTGTATACCCTAAAATTTTACAGTACAATACAGTGGAACATTTTTCAATACGGAATATAATTTAAAGTTTTCTATAAGAAGGTGATCAGTTATAACATGCTTGAAGTCCAGACTATTTTCTTTAATTTAGGTTGGAGGTACAAGCCTAAGGTTGCTAATAAACACTCAGTGTCAATAATCCCCCAAATCTTTTCCATTACTACATCCACAAAACATCTCCTAACCCACTTAAATCATATCCTGCCTTTATTAAGAATTCTTCATGTCTATCTGTGTTCACCCATATGTTTGACACCATTACTTGATTATGTGGATATTTTACAAATCTACTTTGCTCTTGATGAAAGTCCTATCAGTTGCTCCACTTGATACTTACAGTAGCTCTGTTTCCAAAGGCAGCATAGAAAGGCTCTGTGTTTGGGTAGAAGAGATTCTTAATGTCTGTCAGACACTCAATTTTGAACTTCTCTGGCTTTTTCTCAATAACCTCCCTTAAAACACAGAAGGAAAAAAATATTTATGTATTGTGCTTGCATGCATATATATATATATATATATATATATATATATATATATATATATATATATATATATATATATATACACACACATATATCTCTCTTTCTCTCTTTTTAGTCTGGAGGAGAAATAATCATTGGTTAGTGGTGGAAAATCTTGTTTACCTGTGTAGTGCAGAAAACAAGCTGCTAGGGCTGAGGAGAACAGGACCCTGAGGTAGCATGGTGCCTCTCTCATTTACCCAGGTCAGATAACCTCTTGTCATGCCAGCCATACCAATAGCCCGTGCTGAGCAATACATAAACTTATAGCCGTTCCTGTTCAACAAGAAGCAGTTGGAAGAATATACTTGCCTGAAACCAGTTTAACACATTGTGACATTCTGTCGTGTAGCTAAGCTTGCAGTATGTTCATAATGGATATATAATAATATATATAGAGTTACCATAATAATAAAACTCACTGGCTGACTTTGTGGTAGAGGCGGGCAATACCCTGATGGGTCCAGTCTTTGCCTAGTGTTGGCAGAATGTCCAAGAGTATCTGATCTTTGGTAAATTAGATAGCAGGCATGAAGTGACATTACAGTCGTTTACACCAAAATCTTCCATGAAAGAACAACCAGAATAATGGCTTGATTAAAGTACATTAAGGTACAGTACTAGTCAAAATTTTTCATTTCTTCATATTTTGCTTTCAGATAGTCAGATCATCAAATTCGGTAATTAATGAAGAGTTTATGAAAATTTAAAAATTTGAAATAAAACAACAAACCCTTTTTAGTTCTTGTTTGTTTGTGTTTCCTCCTTTGTTTAATAAACTTCTGTTCTGAACCCCTGGCTTGGACCTGACGTCCCTCTGGTACCACACCACCGTTACAATATTAAGCCAGAGATTAAAACAAACTGTCGTTTCTGAGCACATATAGTCATTCAGAGGTTAATTAAAAGGTTCATAGGTTAACTTTTAATAGTTAATGTTATGTAGACACTCCAAAGCGTCTTAAGAACTTAATATCTTTGAGGTCAAAAAATGAACAGCACAATAAATATTTTTATCCTTAAATTTAACCTCAATTTTGCTAGTTGGCATAAAAGACATGTGGGCTTCATTAGTTTCTAAAGGGTGGTTAAATTGTGCTGTTAATTATTAAAGGCAAACTTTTCAGAGCCTCATTTGTTTAAAGTAAATCCAAAGTATGCCATTCTTCAGAATTAAGGTTATGCAAGTATTCAAGGAAGTAATATCTATAAAAATGTATTAATCTTGTTACTTTTTAAGAAAAAAAACATTTGCTCAAAGTTAGTAAAATCCAAAACTGGTGGGGTTTAAAACACTGGCTGTTTTTTACTCCTCACAAAAGAAGCTTGTTTTGCTGTTCATTCTTGGTCATAGAAAGCTTTTTACTCAGGGAAACAGGGAAAAGACTGAAGTGGAAACCATGACCTTTACAATACTGCAACCTAAATTCTGAGATTTATTTCTTTTAGCAAACTTTTGGCAAACTTTCTGAAGTCAGTCATCTTCTGTTAAGCAAAAATAAGTACCTATCCAATACAGAGAAGACACTGTTTGCTTCCTAAATTACATTTTATAAACATTCTCATCTTTTTATAATTTCAAATTTTAAAGTAAGAATATTTATATATAGTAAACATCTTCAATGTGGGAGACAAACATGTTGTACTCATTCTCACCTTGTGATGGTGCCGTCTATATCTGAAATCACAATTTTATCATCCCAGTTCCATAAATATATTGTGCCTTCACAGCGACACGTGCCCTGATATTGAGTAGTAACACTAAAGACCACATCGTTGGGACCCTCTTTTAACTGCAGGCTGGCCTGAGAACAGAATATTTTTGGTTACCATTAGTAATTATCAGTAACATTTTGCAAAACAGTATTCAGTGTTAGGGTATATGACTTTAACAGCTACACTGGTGTTCTATTTGTATTGTAAAATAGATTTCTTAAGATCATATTTAAATGTTTCATGTTAGAAATGGGAGATTTTAGCTTTTAGATTTTGTTGGAGAAATCCAAATCTTTGATTATGCCCCGAAGCACCATCAAATCCATTATCTTCAAATGGAAAGAACATGGTACCACAACAAACCTGCCAAGAGAGGGCCACCCACCAAAACTCACAGACTGGGCAAGGAGGGCATTAATCAGAGAGGCAGCACAGAGACTAAAGGTAACCCTGAAGGAGTTGCAGAGTTCCACAGCAGAGACTGGAGTATCTGTCCATAGGACTACAATAAACCATACACGCCATAGAGCTAGGCTTTATGGAAGAGTGGCCAGAAAAAACGTTAAAAATAAGAAGGCACGTTTTGAGTTTGCCAAAAAGCGGGTGGGTGACTCCCCAAATGTATGGAGGAATGGGTGGTGCTCTTGTATGGAGGTATGGATGGTGCTCCTGTCAGATGAGACTAAAATTTAACTTTTCAGCCACCAAGGAAAATGCTATGTCTTGCGCAAATCCAGCACATCCCATCACCCCAAGAACACCATCACCACAGTGAAACGTTGGTGGCAGCATCATGTGGTGGAGATGTTTTTCAGCAGCAGGGACTGGGAAACTGGTCCAAGTCGAGGGAAAGATGGATGGTGCTAAATACAGGGATATTCTTGAGCAATGGCCTAGTCAAAGTGGTCAGAAGACCAGTTGTTCACAAGCGAAAACCATCCAATATGAAGGAGCTGGAGCAGTTTTGCCTTGAGGAATGGGCAAAAATCCCAGTGGCAAGATGTTGCAAGCTCATAGAGACTTATCCAAAGCGACTTGCAGCTGTAATTGCTGCAAAAGGTGGCTCTACAAACTACTGACTTTAGGGGGGCATGCTGAATTTTTCTGTTATTTTGTCCTATTTGTTGTTTGCTTCACACACACACAAAAAAAATACATCTTCAAAGTTGTAGGCATGTTCTGTAAATGAATTGGTGCAAACTCTCAAACAGTCCATTTTAATTCCAGGTTGTGAGGCAACAAAACATGAAAAATGCCAAGGGGGTGAATACTATTGCAAGGCACTGTAGACTTAAAATGCTGTAAAATATGTACATTCTATTCAAAAACATTCTGTGGGTCTTACAAGCTGTTCAGATGACAAGCGTAGGGTCTTCCTGTAGCAAACACTGCCAGAGCCACTGCCAAGAGGATCTTGTTGACTACATGTTTTATTCTGCTTATCACTTCTGCTTTCCTCATCACTCGAGGATGATTCATCCTTACACCTGTTACAAAACAACAGGCAGCCCACATTTGATGATCTTGTCACACACAGTAATTCTGTTCATTCGTTTGCTTAGTATAAAAATGGTCTATCTATTGCGTGAATCACTTGTATGAACAATAGCCTGTTTACTTTCTAATACGTTTGTTTGGGAATCATTTAGTGGATGGTTTTTACCTGTTGCCTGTTACCTGCTCTCCACTCTCCACTTGATCTGCTGTAGATTCCTGATGCAGGAAAAAAGAGACAGTGCCTCAAACAAATGCTTTTAATCTGCATTCAAAGGTTTCTTGGGTTCTGAGGGACTATGATCAGTACAGTGAGAAGAAAATTAATGTGTTCTTACATTGAACCAAAGTACAAAGTAATCAGTTAATAAAAGTAAGTAATCAATAACTATAAATAATTCAATTATTTTGATAATAAATACTATAATAAAATCCTGCCACATTATTTAATAAAACCCAATAAATACACACTAATTAAGTAACAAAGTGCTTTAAAGATTTTAAAATATTCTAAAACACCTGACACAGTACTGAAAAACTGTCAATAACTAATTTGATAGCTTTTACAGTGAACTGAATAATAAAATGTAATTTCCTCCTTACACTCTAGTCCAGTGGTGAAGTTATCTGCTTTTTTGGTATCATTTCTGTGTCCTACAATATATCACCAATTTAGTATCAAATTATTGAAAACAGTGATTGCAAAGTTTCTGAATGATTTCCAGCTCTTAAATGCCAATGTATATCCAATGTATATTTTGAGCTGTTTAACCAAGCAGCATACCTGAAAGGGAAAGTCTAATTAATTATTTCTATCTATTAAATAGAAACTAGAAAAAAGTAGAAAATAGCAAACTATCAAAATATACATCTTATGCTAACAAAGCATGGTACTGCGGCTTGTTGAAGGCCGACTGGGTAGTTCTTTAGAGTTGGAAACTTTTGGAAAGCAATAAAATTAATCGGACCCAGTCATATATCTGCCTGTATTAATGCAAAGTTAAAAATTTCTGTCACCAGACAAGATACATAAATACAAAAACTACAGTAAGAGAGATGAGTACGATAACTTAAAACGTGAATTTTGGTAATCACTGCCAATTAATGAGAAGGAAAATCTCTATTAGATTTAGATATTTCAATCAACGTTTAATTGATTACAGCAAAAATATCCCAAGCAGCAGCCTACCGACTTGGAGCTGTTGTTTCTCCCCCGCCACGAGAACCACCAGCGTCCTCCTTTTTTAGGCATTTTCTCCTTCATGATGTTCTCCACTGCAGCCTGGAGCAAATGCACAGAGGTCCTGAAACTCAAAACTCAAACTCAAAACTCAAAAACTAAATAAGTGTGGGTGGCTATGACTGCATGCAATAGCTATCTCTCTCTCTCTCTCTCTTTCTTTCTTTTTCACTCACTCACACACATGCACACATGTAAAATGAAGGACATACAGAATTGGACCCAAACACATTGGGAAAACAGTAGGTGAAGAATCCAAAAGCAGAGTACACATAACTCAGGCAAGAGTACTTAGAACAGTGCCAAATGGGATGGGATGAAGGGAGAGAAAAAAAGGGAAAGGAAAAAAAAGAAAAAAAAAGAACAGAAAGGGAAAAGACAAGTTTACTTGATTTTTTCAGAATTGTAACACATGAGGGTGCTAATGAGAGCTGGGGTCCACATGAGGAGTTAAAGCAACAAAACATTCCAAGGTCATTTTTTAAATATTTAAATATTTGATATGATTTTAAGTATTTTTTGCAGTTAGAAAAATTATTTGCTGCAACTAGCAAATTAAAAGTAAAGCAGTTACGTTAGGCTAGTGACAGGCGTTTAAATGTGTGACAGACATTGTAAGCAGCCAAAACAAAGCAAGCAGTTTGAGCATGATTTACAGCATGAATTGGGTGAAAACTAAATCTGCCTTATTTGACAACCTCGGAGAAAGGTGCATTCCAATCTACAGCTATTCTCTTTTAACAGCTTATAGCTTAAAAAGTTCTGCACATATTATCGTTTTCTCTCATCAACATCAGATGTGAGGCACAATGCAGAAATCTGCAGTGCTGTGACCCACAAGGATGGAAGTCTGGAATATTTGAGTTTAAACCACCAGTGATTACAAAATACAGCACCAGAATTCAACATCTGGATTTAAAGATGTAAAGCAAAATCTATTTTTCAGCAAAGCAATTAATATTACCTTTCACCCAATAAAAGATTTTTATTCTATCTGCCACAAAACACTAAGATCCTTTTCTCTTCCTCATCACACCTTTTCCAGCTCATCCATTCTGTGAGCTAGATCTATTTTGTTGGGCCACAATAGTTGAGAATAATAGGAATAATAAAGAAACACAACCAAAACATTTAAAATAGTATAGTGTATATAAATAAAATGGCTATGCAGTATTTACCTTTGGCAGAGGTTTCTGGAAAACCTGCATTGCCAGCACAAGAGGAGCAGCTGTACTCCAGTTGTAATACCTTAAGGAAACAAAAATGATTTTGCAGCTCAATTGCAACTCAACTGCAAAATGATTAAGCACCAAATTCTGACACAAACTTTAATATTTCCAATCAAGTGAGATTTCACTTACTTCGTTCCAATCTTTACAACAAGGTTGGGGTCATCAATAATAGATGGATTATCAGCAAACTCCTGATAAGTTATTGCTCTCTCCTGAAATTCTTCTGTAAAATGAAAAGTTTTGCTCATTCATTAAATTCACAGCTTTTCTACAACTTTAAGAAAGGCAACTATTTACAAAATTAAACCATAGAAAACCACTGACGATGATGAATATTCCAAAAAGGTTAGGACTCAAATGGATATTAGTATTAATATCCATTTGAGAAATCCATTTGGTGCAGTACCCAAAGAAAATGCTGAATCAGACATTGATGGGAAGTAAATCCAATCCTGTCTTGTAACAAATTTAACCTGAAATAGAACAATCTGACTTTGTGTAATGCTGTGAGATGTGGATTTCTTTTTGTGGCTGCAGTGACTGAATAATTGGAGCATGATATGCTTTTTTTTTTTTAAAGCTCAATATAAATCCTTTTGTAAAAACAGCCCATTTAGACATTTTGACAGAAAAAAAATTATATTAAAATCATGCTAATAATCAAACCATCAGTATTGGTATAGTGATAGAAAACTCAATTTATACACACCTACAACCAGCTCACAACAATCTAATTCTGTGTTAATTCACTAAAAGCATTGTGCTAAGAATGGAATATTACGTATTTATGCTCCTTGCATTGACCACTGAATTCAATAAAGTTACAGAACTTTTGCTGGATATTTACTGACCTGCTGGCTAATGGGGCTAAAAAATGTTAGCTTGAAGATGCAGTGGTGACCTAGTTGTTAGTGATCAGAAGGTCATGAGTGTGAGAGCAGTAGATCACCCTGATGCCCTTGACCAAAGTGGTGCTAAATTGCCCTTGAGGGGGAGTGTGTTTATCTGTGTATCTGCCCGGTCAAGGACTGGTGAACTGTCTGAAGTTTCTTTGCATTTTACTCTATAATGGCTGGGATAGGACCCAACAACTTGTGAGGCAAAGGGTTACATTTATTTGATAAAAGAAGCAGTAATCTGCTTTGTGTTGTGACCAAATCTCTGTAACAGTTCATTTGCAGATCCATAATTCAAACACAAGACAAAAAACTCCTTTTTACCATTAGTGATCTCCCGGTTCTCTGTTAAGCCTCCACACAAGGAAATGGCGATATTAGGTAGGTCTCCTAACTGGTCAGAAAAGCTGTCCACTCCGCTGTCCATGCCACTACTGCCCACCGATTGAGGTGACTGATTTGCACTTCTCAGCTCTGTCCCGCCCCTAACTACACTGGTACCATCACTAAACAACAGAACAATACCAATATAACAGAATTTGTCCAAAAATGTTTGCAACTATGATATCAAGGCAAAACAGTAGCACTTTTTCCGCTGATGGTAAGTTTACAGAGTTGGGCCAGTAAAATTAGAAGAAAGTGAGTCAGGTTCTATGATAATTCATGTATCTTGGCTAGTGTGAAAGATATTTTATTTACCTCTTGGGAAAGTATAGTGCTGCTACCTCAGGTTCCAGCTCAGTAAGATCATCCAAATACACACCATCTGATCCCAGGTGACGACTCCTCTTGTCTGAAAACAAAGAATACCACCACTAAGTTAAAATGATAAAATTATAATAATATAATTAAAAGAGGCATGTCAAACTGGACTTTTGGGCCACAGCTCTGTAGATTTCTTGTAGCATTCCTTTTCATTGAGTAAATTGGGCAGCACTAGTTGCATTTTTTTACTAAGTACAGAGTAATACTAGTTAGTTTCAGATTATTCTTTTTCTAAGCTGCACCCCCTGTCATAGTTCCTTGTAGTTACAACTAATGTGCCTAGCAAAAACTCTTAAAACATTCTCATGGCCTGTGTTAAAAGTTGTAAAAGTAAAACAAATGTCATGGTTAGCACTGAAAGAACAAACAAAGTTTTAAGGGGTTCATTAGTTAGTCAGTTGTTTTCAGTTTTTCAAGTCATATCATGTTCATGTTTTCGTGTGCTTCACCAACAGCATAGGGTAAACCAGTTTGTGTGGTGTAACCTGTTTATATTACTTAAAGCACAAAACCTAAGTTTAGTAAACAATTACATTATCACAAGCCTTACATAAAGAAAAAAAACTTAAATAAACCTGATGCACCAGATTCAACTTATTAGCTATTAAGTAAAGCCCTTGTTACAGCATCTGTTTGCTGAAATTAATTTTTTATATATTTGTTATTTTTAAATATAAATGTTTTGTAGAAGTAAAGCTGGTGAATCATCAAATTTAGAAAAAACAAAGAGATTTAACTGAAACTGGAGCAAAAAAATGTACACTTAAATTCTCAATATATTTAGGTATTCATATTTAGGTATGAACCTGTTTGTGTCAGAACTGAGAAGAGACACATAAATTTCTACCTTTTCTTTTTGATGGTGAGTCAGTCTTGCTGAGGGCACGGATTTCAGGAATGTGTGGCTCATCCTCCATGTCATCGAACAAGGAACCAATGGTCTCCGCAGGAGCAACAGATGCTTGGGCAGTTGCTGCCTCTCCAGCCTTAAGGTCAGGCACATACAGGCTGAGTGCTGTAGGACTTTCATCCAGGCGCTCCACCATCCCATCTCCAGTGATGGCCCGGAAATGTGTGCTTTCTGACATGGATACTGACACTGGTGTCACCACCACAGGCTCAGTCACCGGTTGCTTGATGAAAGGCTATGTAGAAAGACAGTAGTTTGACCATGATCAAGGCTGCTACAATATTATCAGAACTAGTACCACTTTAAGCTGAGTTTTAATTTAAAAGACACTTTTGCTGAATGTGCAAACCTTAAATCCCCAGGTCTTTACCTTTCACTCAGTAAAAATGATGCAGAGCAAACTTATGGAGCAATTATGAAATTACACATTAGAAAAAGGTAAAAGTTGAATGGTTTAATTTCTTAACAATGTAATTATTTTTTATGATCAGAAGTGCAGAAGAACCAATCAAAGGTCACAATATGTAAACAGATTGGAAGCTGGGTTTAATGTAGTCAATAGAGTAGTTAATCTGTACTGCATTTAGTGAAGAGGCTATTTCTAACTATAATGAAGAACCCGATACATTAAAACAATCCCTGATAACAAGGCTATGGCACTGAGAGGGTCATGCATGAGTTTATTCTATTCAGTCTTTAATTTAACATTTGATTTAGCCCGATATAAATAAAATGAAGCTAATCAGCTTTGGTGATGCCTATGTAATTTGCGTGCCTGTAAATTTCTAGAAACGCAACAGTAAAATAAAGTCACTTAATAATAGTTTGGCTAAATCTTCAAACATAGCAAAAAAATTCTTATTTGTACTTTTTCTTTTACCAAAATATTTCTGTTTCCAGCTACAAATAAGACTATTAATACAATCTATTTTGCATTTTCTAGAAATCATTTGGCATTTTCTAAGGCTGCAGAGGTCCATTTAAACTCTCTCTGGCTGAAATATGCCAGCTAAACTAACCACACAAAATGTATATACATTTGCTTTTTTGCCAGCAGCTTTGATACGGAACAAAGGAAACTGCAAATGTCTATTTCTATACCTTGGCAGCATGAGGTAGTTCTCCCCAGGCCCAATGCATCTCAGGGTTCTCTGGCTTCCCCCCAGCCATCTGTTTGACTACAAGCTCTGAGTCACTCTTAGGTGAGGAAGGCAAGGGGCTACTTCCCGGGCTTGGAAAGGTGACAGGCAGAGAGAAGGTAGGGTGCATAATTAGCATGACAAGCATTATGTTTGCGATAATATGATGCTGGAGTAGGCCAGCAATTGTAATCATGGCCAGTTGGTGTACAGCTTGAACACTCCTTACTTAATTAATTTTTCAGTGCCAATTTTAGTAAACATTGGTTGAAGAAGCATAAATCAAAGCTGGCCACTGGCCCTCCATTATGAAACAGATAAGCTTTGGTAAAGGTATTAGATGTGTTAGTTACCTCACAGTAGGAAAGGCTGATGTTTGTTGGGGGCAAGAGATGGACAGACCTTTATTAGTTGGTATAGGCAGAGTAGGGGTCTGCTGCAGCCTTGTGATGTGAAAGAAGAAAAAAACATGGAAAAATTTGAGAGAACACAGACTTTGAAAGCTTTAATATCTCTGACATCTATGAAAAATGGTATAAATCATGAAAGGCCTAAATATATATATATTGCAGGGGATTACATATAGGATGTTCTAAGGCAAATAGTCCCCAAAGATGTTATCTATACCACCACTACTTTTGCATTATCAATATTGTATGTTCACATAAAATTTAGAATAGTAAATAAAATGGCTTTTTGTGCATTGAAGACATTGCAGCCTTGTTCCCATCTCCACCATTTTAAAGAGGTTCCAGTTAGTAATTTTTTAAAACAATTTAAGCATTTCACATAAAACCAATCCGTGTTTACGTTGTGTAGATTTTTTACAATTGCTGTTTTTTTCCTATTCAGTCGTTTAGATAGTAAGATTTAGTATTATCTGCCATACCTGTGCATTAGTGTCCACTCTTCATTGCGCTGTGAGTACACTGAAGTGTTCTGTGAAAAAGAGCTACTGGAGGGACCACTGCTGACCTGCTCAATGTAAGGTTCGAGTGACATAGCCCTGAGGACATATATAAACACAAACATAAACAAAGAGTAAAAAAAACTCAAGAAGTTTGGACATGGGTAAAATTCTTTGCAGTGAACCCATTTAATAGACCCTTTGTTCCAGAGAAACTGAATGCAAGTTTCTCAAAGAGCCAGCTTGTGGAATGTATCCAAGATGCCTCTTCTCTGAGGCACAGAGCTGACATTCATTCCCAGCAGACTCCTTTATTTAGACTTAGGATAGGGAAACCATGGTTTAGCCTGTCCATCACTTTTTCATTTCATTACTGGTACCTGGGCAACTGACTGTATGATTGAGTGGAGAGCATACATTGCAATGCATTGTGGGAATTTCAAATTGCCAGGTAACAAGATACTGATTGTTTTCCTCAAGGTATGAGGACAAATATGTTGCAGTGAATGAATCTCATACTAGGAGTTGTTTTTTATGACTATATGAGTAGAGGATAATTTGACTGCCAAACATCACAAAGGTCTCCCTGGAGATGTAATCGGAACTGGCATGGTTTTATGAACTGCGTGGAAAAACATTGGGAGGCTTGTTTCAGTCACTTGTTTACTTCAGCTGTAGGAATGCTCTCACACTTTCTTTCCCTCATCCCTCATCACATACATTGTAAGTACTGAACACATCAATGTTTTTCTGAGTAAATATACACTGCTCAAAAAAATAAAGGAGCACTTTGAAAACACATCAGATCCCACTGGGAAAAAAATAATCCAGGATATCTATACGGATATGGAATGGGTAATGTGTTAGGAACAAAAGGATGCTACATCATTTGATGAAAATGAAAATTATCACTACAGAGGGCTTAATTCGAAGTCACCAAGAAATGTAAACTGAAAAACTGATGTGGCAGGCTAGTCCAATTTGCTGAAATGACATTTCAGCAACTCATAATGGTACTCAGTAGTTTGTTTGGCCCCCATGTGCTTGTATGCATGCCTGACAATGTCGGGGCTCCTTATGAGATGACGGATGGTGTCCTGGGGTTTCTCCTCCCAGATCCTGACCAGGGCATCACGGAACTCCTGGACAGTCTGAGGTCCAACCTGGTGGCATTGGATGGACCTAAAAATGATGTTCCAGAGATGTTCTACTGGATGTAAGTCAGGCGAGCATGGAGGCCAGTTAATGGTATCAGTTCCTTCATCCTCCAGGAACTGCCTGCATACTCTTGCCCTCTTGGCTGGGCATTATCATGCACCAGGACGAACCCAGGACCCACTGCACCAGCGAAGGGTCTAACAATAGGTCTAAGGATTTCATCCCAATACCTAATGGCAGTCAGGGTGCCATCTTTTATCCTGTACAGGTCTATGCGTCCCTCCATGCATATGCCTCCCCAGACCAACCCACCAAATCGATTATGCTGAACAATGTTGAATGCAGCATAACGTTCACCGCGGCTTCTCCAGACCCGTTCATGTCTGTCACATGAGCTCAGAGTGAAACTGCTCTCATCTGTGAAAAGCACAGGGTACCCGTGGCGGACCTGACAATTCTGGTGTTCTATGGCAAATGTCAGTTGAGCTCATTAACACCAAAACAGCTGACACTAATTAACAACCCCCTCTGCTACTTAACTGTCTGGATCAATATCGCAGAAGTTCAACTGACCTGATACTATACTCTGATTAATAAGTGTTCCTTTCATTTTTTTGAGCAGTGTATTTCTAGTGGGAAGAAACCAACTGAAATCTGTCAATATTTAGAAAGCAATCCTGACCCCTATAATTACAAATTAATTTCAGCTGGGTTAGCCCTAACCGACGGCCTATAAAAAGGTTTTTCATTACCAAGGTATCACACAAAAAGCATCTCATAATGGGTAAAAGCAAGACCTTTGCAAGCTTATTGTATCAAAACATACTGATGGCATCAGTTACAGATGTATTTCTAAGTTCCTGAATGTTCCAGTGAACACATTTGTGGCCATAATCTGGTAGTGGACAGAACATAATTTCACCATAAACCAGCCACGACCAGCAATGAAGTTTGGAGGTGGAAACATCATGGTGTGGTACTGTTGTTCAGCATATGGTATTGGCGAACTTCATATAATTGAAGGAATGATGAATGGAGAAATGTACCAGAACATAAGAATCTGCTGCCATCTATCAGGATGCTGAAGATGAAACGGGGGTGTACATTTCAGTAAGAAAATTATCCCAGACACACAGCCAAGAAAACTCTCTATTAGTTTCAGAGAAAGAAAATAAAGCTGCTACAATGGCCAAGTCAATCACCCGACTTCAATCCAATTGAGAATCTATGGAAAGAACTGAAGATCAGAGTTCATAGAAGAGGCCCCTGGCAAATTCAAGATTTGAAGACGAGTTGTGTTGAAGAATGGACCAAAATCACACCTGAGCAATACATGCGACTAGTTTCTCCACATTAGAGGCATCTTGAAGCTGTCATTAAGTATTAAATACATTTCACTGTGTTCAATACTTCATTCTATATTTCCCTGCTGTATACACAAACCCTCAGTAAGTAAATGAAAAAGTCTCAATACTCAGACTTGTTCTTCTGGAACCATATGCTGCTTGTTGAAAACAAACTTTGTGGCAGCAAGTAAGGTCTAATCTAATGATAATACAACAAATAATTACATTACTTTATTATATTACAATACATAACAGTTCAGGTCCTGCTACATCTTGTGGATGGATTCTAAGTAATCTGTCCACATTCAATTATGCAAAGTCTCTTTATAGCACTGAGAGCCAAGGTGAACTGAAAATCTGCATATGATGGCTCGTGTGCTACACTTGGCGACCAGAAACCCAGTTGATATACCTGTACTCAAGCCAAGCTTATATTTTACAGATATACAGACTACACTGTCCTCAACTATCCTTCATTTACTTTTGAAAGGTCCAATAGAGTACATAGAAATGTTCTTGAGACTGACCTGCAAGCTGTGGATTTTGTATCTTCATCAGAACTCATATCGATCGGGAACATGTCTTCACCTTCAGAATCTCCATTGTCCTCTCGCTTCACACTATCCATCTTGAACTTTCTCCTCCTCTTTCTCCTCTTCTTTGTCATACTGTTGTCTCCACAGTCCTGTGAGGAGCCCATCGATTGGAGGGAGGTCCCAGTTATGGGCTCAGACAAACAAGTCGCACCTTTTCCCATCTGGGATTCCAACAAAGTTGAGCCTTCAGTCATTATGGGGGATGTAGCCAGATAGGGTGGCACCAACTCCTGTGAAGGTGAATTTAATATAAATACATGCTTGCTATAGGCACTGTATATAACAGCTTCAGTTATTACATTACAACACATTCATTCATTTCATTTCCAGTCAAAAGGCAATAATGTACAGGTCAATAATTTTCAGCATCAGAAAAAGCAGAAAACTAACAAAGACTCAACAACAAAATGTAGTATATTTTTAATATTTAGTAAGAATAATTATTGTTCTGGGGCAGCGGTGGCATAGTGGTTAGGGCGTTGGCCACATGATCGGAGGATCTGGGGTTCGAGCCCCTTCCCAATAGGTTCCCCTGAGGTACCCTTGAGCAAGGTGCCGTCCCCGTCACGCTCCTCCCTGCTATGGGCTGGCGACCTGTCCAGGGTGTGTCCCCCGTCCTCGCCCTGTGTGAGCTGGGATGGACTCCAGTACGACCCCGCTTGGGACAAGCGGCAGAATCTGACTGACTGACTGAATTATAGTTCTTTCATTTTTTTTTTTTTTTTACAGAAATCTAGAATATTATTCCATGCTTCTTATAGACATCTAAAACAAGTTCAGTTGGTTGTTAAACATAATCAAAGTAATCTGGAAGAGTATACAGAAACACATGGAGATTTTAAGGTTCTGAAACAGGAGCGAAGCCTCATATTCTCCTCTCTCTCAAAGTTCTGTTCTTTATGGTGACCTTTTTGGCCTTTTGTGTTCTTGCATAAGCTGAAAATCATGCCAATGCAAATTCCATTTTAAACCCAACATAACACAAGAAGACAGAAGCACACTTAAAATAGCACTTAATCTTATTGCAGGCTTCACTGCATCCCACTGTATTCTGCTTACACTGCACTTTGACCTAATGCTAACAAGACAGGACACAGCGTATTTAATTTTGACCCGACTAGTGTATGTGGCCATAAATTACTGCTAGAAACGTAATTTTCAGTTTATCGACTGCAAGCTCAACAGACTTAATAAGTGGCACTCTAATAGAAAAAAAAAACTTCTCCTGAGCTCCACTGGATGGAAATGTAAAGATTAAAAAGGCTTCATGAGATTATCATTAACAAAAGAAACTATTACAACAGGAGATGCTGTTGAGCTGTGGCCAGTAAATGAAATGTCTTTAATGCAAACCTGGTTTTCTACAAGACACATGGGAAGACAAGAAACGCTAGTAATGTTACTACCCTACTAGAAACTTTGCAATCAACAACAAAAATATAAAGAGAAAATTAAGTTTGTCCTTGGGTATTTTAATATGGTACAGCGATGTGAACCACCCGATTAGGAAATAACAAATAAAACAGCAGCAACTGACTACACTCTGCGTGCTGTTATACATTGCAATACAATGAATTATTCAATCTGATGTTAGTGCACAGAGAGGATATTCATCCAGTAAACTCTATGACTGAATACTCTTTGATGGGGGCTCCAATTTTTAATATTAATGATATGATACTCTCACAGTTTTACAAGTATGACCTGAAATTTGAAAAAAAAACAGAAAAATAAATTGGAAATATATTTTTTTTCCAGAAAAGGCTGCCCATTGAGCTGTTATGGCTTTTGGCAGATTAGCTAAATGACAGTGAGAAACTTTTTATCATAAAGTATTCCACAAAACTTTATACACTCCTTGGGAACATGCATGTTTTTTGGTATCACACATTATCGCATATTATCACTAAAATCTTTATGTGCCAGAATATCAACAATGTGTACTTTGACCAGGGGTTTTTTGTATTGTACCTGATAGAGCACAGGCTAGTTTGTAGCTCATAATGTAATAAAAGCAAAAGTTAGAACATCCCCGGTAAGAAAATGTTGTTGCTTTTCTAAATACAAATAAATACATATCTTACACAAATCTGCAAGTTTTAGTTGAGGATTACAATTTACTCTTTTTATTATTAAAAATGAAATATAAACATTTCACACATTTTTGATGAAGGAAATTCAGCAAATGAGCAACATTTGTATATTAAAAATGTGCAGAGGCATGTTCTCTGTAGAGGATCATCAAAAAACATGCATTTTTAATTTTATCAGGGGCACCAAAACCTTTTCTGTTTATGTTTTTTTGCTAAATTAGTCACTGAGTCTCTGGATTCCATGACATTACTGAGTGAGAGGCCAAGAAAATTTAAGAACGTTCCTTTCTGCTCTTGCCAGGGGTGCTTCCACGCTACACAGGGAATTATCCTCGTGTGTCAGCCTCTAAACCGTTGTTCTGGATAACTGATTCCACAGTGACCTTATTTTGCCTTAACACTGGTTAGCTTTTTCCCCTCTAAGTTTAGCCAGAGGATGGGGGCAGATTCTAAAGAATAGGATGATAGGGCCTTGGCAGATAAGGCTTTGCTTCCAAGCACAGAGGCACAAAGATTCAGGTTACAGAATGCCGCCACAGTTGGGATTGTTTCCAAGGGTCACGTCTCACGTCATGCAACTTGAGGAGGTGTCCCATGTGTTACATTTCTTTTTATAATATACTGAGTATGTTTAAACTCGGGGTACACAATGTCCTAGAAAGTAGAACTTACCATATCACTCTCAGTCTCCTTCACAAAGAAGGCTTCTCCATTCTCCCCAAGTTTCATGTGCAGGCTCACAGGCTCTCCATTAACCTCTATGTCAACCTGAGCAGAGAGGTAATGGGTTTTAAAGACATATGTCAGTTTTTTGTAAAAGAATTTGCATCAAGACAATGCAAAATCAATGAGGATCATCACTTAATTCATTGGCTCACTGGGGCTGGGCTTTCAAATTTTCTGTAGAGCATTAGGTATGCTTCAGCATGGCGTACAAATGAGCTTACCACTTTTTCACGTGAGCGCAGCACCCCCATCTTGCCAAAGCGGACATGGAAAGGTGAACATTGGAGAGAGCCATCAGGCTGACGCACCACAATGACATCGATACAGCCAGACAGGGTGGCAGGGTTCAGGCCTCTGTATAGCTCCTTCACCTGCACAAAGACCTGACCGGCCAGCTGCCCAACGTAGTTCATGGTCTGACTCTAAAAGCCAAAGAGGAGAATAACATTAACATTTCCTTGGTGCTACACATACAGTCGGCCAGGACTTAATAATGTTGTATAATAATGTAATAATGTTCTTTGGACAGATGGACGTGTAAAACAAATACAGCATTCCAGGAAAAAAACATCATACCAACTGTGAAGCATGGAGGTGAAATTGTCATGATTTGGAAATGCTTTTCTGCAGCAGGGCCTGGCCAGCTCACCATCATAGAATACACATGAATTCTACCGTGTATCAGAGGGTGCTTGAGGAAAAAGTGAGGTGATCTTTAAGAACATTAAAGCTGAAGCAGAACTGGACCCTGTAACATGACAATGACCCCAAAAGAAAAAGTTAATCCACCAAGGACTGGTTAAAAACTAAGAAATGGAGAATGCTGGAGTGGTTGAGTCAAAGCCCAGATATTAATGCCATTGAGATGCTGTGGGGTGACTTGAAATGGGATGTACATGCAAGAAACCCCTCAAACATGTCATAGCTTAAAGAATTCTGCATTGAGGAGTGGGGCAAACTTTCCTCAGACCAACGTGAGAGACTGGTTGATGGCTACAACAAGCTTCTCACTGTGGTTATATCAACCAAAGGGGGTAACACTAGCTATTAGGAGGTAGGGATTAACAAGATTAGACATCGATATGTGAACATTTCTTAATAAAGAACTGAATATTTAATTTTTTAATTTTTTCACATGACTGTACTAGGCCTGTGTAGGTCAATACTGGACTAGTGCCCAATTAGTCACATCTATCACCAATGGCTGGTTTCACGATATACAAATGTATAAAATATAAATGAGAAAAAGTATAGAGTTCTTATTTTCAAACACATAATAAAAGAAGATGCAGCTCTTGTATTTCACAGCTTGTCTTGGCTCCTTGTTGTCACTTTCAAAAATCTTGTTCATCATACTAAGCCAATTAGTTAAATTGATTGAGATGTGTTGTTTATGCTACTAAGAGATATGTCATAAGTGTTAGCGAGGTCAAATAACCCTTGTTGAGCAAGTCTTTCCCACTTGCTTCTGGTATCATGCAAATTCTTAATCTTGTTTTATTCACCATCTTTTTCTTCTTTACTGCTTGGCTGACTGTTTCGCCTCATTGATGGGTGTTAGAACTAGTTATTATGTACACTGCAGCTGAGTGTGATCCTTAAACAATTGGCCAATACTTGATGAATCTGACTTATTCAGATAAATCTCACCAAAGCCTGATACACTAATGATAAATAGGATGCAACAAAAGTTAAAAGAACCTCATTAAGATAAAAAATAGTTGAACTCTAAAACGATTCATTAGAAATGACTAAACTCATTAATGTAATTTATTTGAATGCATTAAGTAAATATTAGAAACAGAACGGTTTTGAGGAACCACATGACCTGCCATTTTTTAAAGTTAAGCCAACATATCACGTTTTTGTGTGAAGGGTCATTTAGTATGTGTTACAGAGTTAATTCTCTGAAACAGCACTGACTTATGTAGAGTTTTACAAAACTTGGCCAATTTAGCCTCAGTTTGGTCCCAGGATGACAAGAAAGCAGCCAAAGGCTGGAGTTCAACAGCAACTATTTAGCAATCAGACTTCAAATTATTGATTCATTTTTATTGTTATGTGCCAGTGACACTGTCCCCAAGGTCTGGGGTTGTTTTAAAGCTGAAGGAGCCACTAGTTTGTTAGCATTCATCAAGTATTAGGAGGTGTTAGATTTTATTTAAGATTAGTTAGTGGCAGTATGTGAGTACTGCTAAGCAACACTTTGCAAATCAGGAATGCAACTCTAGCTTTCTCCTTCTCAAAAAAAAAAGGGATGAACAAGAAGAAAACAATATAGAGTAGGGGTTCTGAAAACAAGATGTCTGAGGGAGCAAAAACAGATTTGAAGAAGCAATTTGTAATGAAAAATGATTGTAAGTAGATGAAGATGAGAAGTGAAACAAGAATGAAAGCAACAGAAAGAAAACAATATATTATCAAGTATTATTAATATAATTATTACAAGTGCTGAGAATAAAAAGATTTCTGGCTAACTGATAAGTCCTGATTTTCCACTTCCACACTTTAAGAGCCATGAGTTGGAGTCCTCTAATTTATTGAGGAACAACAAGAATGCAAACTGAGTTAATGGAAAACCAATCCATACCATGGAAACATACCAGCCACTACCCTCTACCCACATTCTGTACAGTCTGTATGGATATAAGATACAAAAATGGTCCCTTTTTAATTCACACATTTTGTGATGTCATGAAAGCCAGCAAATTTACATATATCTGAATATTCAAACTACATCAGTTATGCTTCACCCATTCATGCTGAGAATGTAAGAAGCATTTCTCTTTAAAAGATGTACAATACAGTTCAACCAACCAGAACAGGTCATTTAAAGCTTAGAAATACAGTAACTATGCCAGCCTGCTTAACTGTGTGTGGACAAAATAATAAATGATGATTTTTTTGGTACATGAAACCCCACAAACTTTAAAAGTGGATCTTAGAGACAAAATCAAAATAGAAGATAATTGTAATATATGTATCATTTAAACAGTGAGATATGTTACTTTGGTTCTCAAAAATTTATAAGAGACAAAACTATAAAATTTAATTTACATTTAAAAAATGTATTAAATTATCAACTTTGAGTTTGAAAACTTCCTTTGTGATACACTATATCCAATTGTTAGAAGACACCAGCACATCCAACAATTTAACAAAAATCAAGAGTAAGCACTGTGAGCTCTGCCTATGCCTTCACTAGGATGTGAGGATTTGTTGTACTGGTACTTTGGTCAAATGATTAGTTCTAGATCACAGATTCCACTCCAGTTCTTCCCAAAACTAGAAAAACAAAATACAGTTCCACTGCTCCATAGTCCATGTCTGAAGAGGATTTATATCCCACCAGCCAACACCTTGCACGGTGTATGATGACCTTCAGACTCTTGTATGGTTACTTCAGAGCATCCCGTTCTATTGCCAGTGCTTTTCTTAGGAGTTTATTCAGGTTATGTGTGTGCACAGTTGAATGCCTTTGTAAGCAATGGGTGCACGTTGAAGAAGCTGAGTAAACTAATTAAAGATCTTTCTGGATACTCTGGAAAATAGTGTTTCTGTATAAATCTTAATGCTGAATCTGCCTTTACTGACTCAGAGCAAGACAAACAATGTCTCTCTCCAGACATTTGGTTGGCTAGATGCTGCATGAGTTGCAAATGAAATGCTGAATAATCTTCAGACTGGCCCCTCTTGCATCAGACAAATTACACAATGCTGCTTGGGACATCAGGTTAAAAGGCTGAGTGCGATTGGCACCTCTACTCACAAACACTGTGCCCTCTGGGAAATTGCTGAAAAAAAGAGGATTACAAAATCATGGCAGAATGCATGCCAAGGTACAATCAGTAATGACCTCTCAAACTCTGGAGGCAGCAAAACAAGCGGAAAGCAACCCATCTACCAGTACAGCAATAAGGACCTATCCCCGATATATACATTTACACTTTTAGCATTTAGCAGACACTCTTATCCAGAGTGACTTCCATATCCTGATTACAGGGAAAGTCTCCCTAGAGCAACTTGTGGTTAAGAGTTTTGCTCAGGAACCCACTGCTGGAGGTAGAGTTCAATCTGGGACCTCCTGATGCGCAAATGAGTATCCTACCTCCTACCACCAGACCACCACCACCACCTCTAGAGGATCGCCACCAACAGAGAATGTGAGGAGAATTTTGAAAAAGAAATGTACCAATGATGATACCGTTACACACCTTAGGACATGTTTGTATAAAGAATTGGACAAAATTAGACCCAAAACACTTAATTGCTTGGTTTTCTCAGTGCCAAAAAGCAAAATGAGATGGAATGGCATTAAATGGAATGTGTCTTTGGTATGTGTATTTATTCTTACTTAGAAATACTTTATTGGTTGCCATGTCTAAATGTCATATACATGCATTGTATAGTAATGTATTTATGGGATTAACCACTAAACACTAATCCAGAGATTCAGGGGTTTACAGTCCTACTGCTGCCACCTTGTTCTGTTCCCCACACAATATGCATCACAATATTTTCCTAATATTGAAACAAACAAAAATAATGCACAGATTCTTTTTTGTATCGACAAATACTGAATTACACTGTACTATTGCAATGAAACAGATTATGTTCCCTGAGTAATGTAACATGCAGCCTATGTTATCTTCTGCACTGACTATATCCGACTAAATCAGCTCAGAAAAGCAAAGATTACGATGAATATTGAACTGAAATAGCAAACTGAACACCCCTAGTTCTACAGGCTCCATGAC
The DNA here is from genome assembly GCA_017165825.1 of Hepsetus odoe. Taxonomy (NCBI): domain Eukaryota; kingdom Metazoa; phylum Chordata; class Actinopteri; order Characiformes; family Hepsetidae; genus Hepsetus; species Hepsetus odoe. The sequence continues at coordinate 7,128,253 of CM029374.1, read as the reverse complement.
CCTGAACTTTACAGACCCAGTTGTTCTCCCCAATGGCAAGCCGTGGGAATAACAAAACTGACCCCAGGTCAGTATTCATCCGACTTGCAGAATGGGAGTAGTGCCACAATCAGGAGCGTCCCATGTTTATCCTGGTCCGCTGCAGGTGAGAAGAATTACATAAATAGAAACTGGAAGCTCTTTAGCAAATATTGGTTTTTGTCAACAAAGGAAGTCACTCAGTGTTTGCTCCACGTCTGGGAGGTCACCGCACTTTACAGAACCCTGTCTGAGGATAACAATATTGAGCCCCACATTTCTCCTCTTATTCTCCCTGACATGGCCAAGCCACAGAGAAATGGGTGCAGTCCACTACAATTACAGCTCATTTCACTTAAAATTCAGAATTTTTGGACACAAAAAAAAACCCATAACAGTGTATTTGAGGTTACATGATTAGAGGGGAGGATGATTTATAAGAGGATGAACTGACATGAAATGAATGTAAATAAACGGATACAAACGCAGGCAGAGGATGAAGGGGAAGAAAATGAGGATAAAAGAGATGAAAATGAGATGAAAATCTGTGTAAGATAGGACAATATCAACAGATATTGCATGACGAAAAGCAACATTAAAAGGTTGGTTTATACACGTCATTAATAAATCATATATTTAATGAAAGTACTAAAGTAATTAGTCGTTTCTGCTCTAAATACAGATGCCCCAGTCTTGGGTTGTGGATGTAAACATGAGATGAATGACAGTCATACATACACTGCAGAGCACCTCTTCCAACGTCGAAACAATTCAGCCCTTTCTACTCTGTCCTCGGGACTGCTGAAGAAATCAGATATTTTCTCATGATTTTTCACTGCTACTCTTCGCCGAGACTCTCTCCTTGTCTCCTTGTCCCCGTTCTATTCAACCCAAGGTTTACAAAAAATCCTCTGTCCTAGCAACCTCTGCCTTATTTTTTCCACAGGCATTCGTACAAACCCCGCCCACACAGACAAGACCCGTCAGTGTTGGCCAATCACAGCGCAGACGGGCGGGGCTTGGACGAAAATGGGCGGCCCTGCCTCAGAACGTGACGCCATTAGTTGGTAACCCTTTCCAGCAAAATTGTTTACTACAGAAAATCCAAGTAGATAATCGGGCATCCATTTTGCTTCAGATATATATTTGGAAATTTCTGTTTCAACACTTCATTGCAGTATACACTCTATGTTGTTAAGATGGAAATGAATGTCTGTCTTATTATCTGTTAAATGGGATTCTTATATTTTGTTTTACGTTTTCCATAATTTAATGGTAATAACTAAGCTATTTTGGGTTATTTTATGTGTAAAATGTTTTTATTATTATTATTATTATTATTATTTTTAAAAATGATATCAGTGGTGCCAAGGCTAGTGCAAGGTGTAGCTAGATAAAATGGTCTGCACAGATTTAAAAAAATAAAATAATAAAATTTAAGGTGAAACATTGTTCTGTATTTCACCATTACATTCTAAACCAGCGTGTCAGACTGCCACTTACAGTGGCTGCTGAGTGGCACTGAAGAACCCTGGGTTTGCAGAAGTGGTGGCTGACTAGGGGACTATTCCCCACATGTAGTGGTAAAAAGATTAAAAGAATCATGTAGGGGTGATGCTGTTTACTGTAGAAACTTGCTTTACACTGCATATATCCATACAGGGAAGCATACATTCACACAATGGTCCAACTCACGTGGAAAACCTGGAGAACAGCCAGGCCATTTTGCAATTATTTGTTTGCAGTAGAGCTGGAGGGGATGTGCCTGTGAGCTGAAGGGCTGGTGTTTGTGTGCGTGCATGGGTGTGTGTGTGCCTGTATGTTTTGCAGCTACTGGAGGATGTCCCTCATAATGTGTTACTCAAAATCACATGGTTTATGGCATTTACACAACCGTCTATATCTCATAAAAAATAATAATTTCAGTTTGAGGGAGGGGTGACAGAATCTAGTACTGGCAAAAGTATTGGCACAGCTGGGCCAATTTATTTGTTTTTGCTGTGCACTGAAGGCATTTTGGACTGAGGAAAATGAACATGACATGAGAGATCAGATTTTCAGCTTTTATTTTCTGAGAGGCTTATATGTGCTTCTTGTTACACAATTGTCCTGTTAAAATGATGGCTTAAACTATAAATAGTTCTTGATGTGTCTTCTCAAATAAAGCTTTGGATTTCACCTGTGAAGACTGTATTTGTTGTTTAAAATACAAAACCCACCAAAAAAATTAAAACCAAAAACATGAAAATCAGAGCACTTTCAATATTTGAAAGCATGCCATTTTGAATCTTAGAAAAGAAGACTTTCACAAACATTGAACATATCCAGTGCAGCTATTTGGAATGTCCTGAAAAAGAAAGGAACCGCTGGCGTACTGAGCAACAGGCAACAAACTGGTTGGCCAAGGGACACAACAGCTGGTGATAGACAAATTGTGAGAGCGGTAAAAAAAAAAAAATCCCAAAACAACAGACAGGAACATAACGAACAACTTCCAGAGCAGAATTGGAGATGTAATAATCCACTGTTTGAAGAACATTTTAAGAGCATAAATACAGAGGCATTCCAGCAGATGCAAACCTCTAATCAGCGGTAAGAACAACAGTTTATGGAACTAAGTGAAAACACAAAAAAACTATGAAGCACGGTGGAGTCAGTGCCATTTAATGGGCTTGCAGTATTTTCTGGACAGGCTCAATAATATTTGTGTATTATATCACTCACAATGGTAGCCAGTTTATAGAGAAATTATTTCAACTAATGAGGAAGAATTTCAGCAATCTATAACATACTACAAAACTAACAAAGCAGGAAAGCTGTAATTTTGTGAAGTCTGTTGGTTACAGACTATGCAACCTATAACTTAACAACTCTTTTTCTGCTAACATTTCTAGATTTAACTACCAGGAAATAAAAGCTGAAACTCTGATCTCTCATTTATATTCAGCGTTTTCTATCAAACCTTCAGTTGTCTTCAGTGCATCACAAAAAACAAATAGCCTTGCTCTACCAGTACATTTGGTGGGGCTGTATATGTGTTGGTACTTCATTACATTGATACTTATATTCAGTACTTTTATTGGGGCAGCACTGGTCTAGTGGTTAGGGAGTTGACCACAGGATCGGAAGATTGTGTGTTCAAACCCCTCATCAGTAGGTTGCTCTTGAGCAAGGTACTGTCCCCATCACTTCTCCCCGGATGCTTTCATAGCTGCCCCCTGCTGCACGGTGTTTGTGTGCATGGGTTAAATACAGAGGTCTGATTTTGTTGTGGTTCACTGTGTGCTGTGCTGTGACCTCGCAATGCAATAGTCACTTTCACTTCAGTTCTTGTTTCGAGCAGATGCGATTACAGACACCAGTCAAATGCTGTTTAGAGAGATTATCTCATGGAGACCTGTCAGTCTGAGATTAAACAGATTAACAGTGTGAGATTAATAGACAGATTTTTGAAAGAATTTAAAGAGAAATTCCAGCAGGTTTTTTATATCATTTCTGCATTATTGAAATATTCTGATGAACAAACAAATTCAAAATGCTTTGGTGTGAATTGTAGGCAAACAAACAGGCATGGTGATAGGAACTGGGAACGTTGTGAATGGTTCTGACCCAGTTAGTTTCTGAAGAATGGGGCACTTCATTAAAGCACCCGGAATGACTTTGTTCACATGTCAGCGATTAAAGTATGTATAAATCTTACTGGTGGAGCCTAAATCCCCTTTAATGCCCAGTGTATTTAGTTTACTTCTTGTCAGACTTTTACCAGACTTCATAAGATTCATTCATACTTCTACATACAACTCAGGCCAGAAGTTTGGGTCTATCCTTTCTTAAAAATAAAACTATCAATTGCTTTTAAAAATATATATATTTCAAGAAAATGTAAGGAATACTTAAAACAAATGTAATTGGTATTGAATATTTACGAATTATTATTTTTGGCTCAGGTCTACATTCTACATTCTCTGCTGGATGCATGTTTTGGAGAGGAAGATCTTAGTGAGGGAGAGAAGATTTGGAGACTTCATCCAAATTAAAGATATCATGAGAAAACAAAAGCACTCGCATTCACTTAAGCACTAGCATTCATTAAATTCCACTTATAATTTCTTTTGTGGCATTGCAATTCAAAACCAGCCACCTTTACATTTAAAGTGCTTCTAATATTTTCTTGTAATAAAATATATAAAAAAGAAAAAAAATGTAATTAGTAAAAGGTATCAGGACAATATTTTTTCCGAGAAGTGTCATTGTTTATGTTGCTAAAGAGGCACATTTTTCTCTGTCATAGCCGAATGTGAACTATAGTAACCTCACATGTCCTTAGAATGCAAAATAAGGCCTTTCCCTAGTCCGGCCTTTTCATTGGCTTGTGTATGTATATGTGTGGGAGGGTTTGCGTTTGCAGTATTTTTTGTGCTGGCCACGTGTTGAACTCTATATAGCTTGGAGTACTGGAATTTTTCCTAGAACAGAGGCCCTTAAGATGAAAATGAATGTATGTGCATAGTGTGTATGTGTGTGTTTTGGAATCTCTCCACAAAATGTGTTCAGTTTCAGCACCATCTGCCCGGTTGATTTAGCAGTGCAATTATACACTGCACTTGGGAATAGCTTGAATACATGTGAGTGATTTCTAGGAACAAAAGCTATTGGTACTGGTTTGTAAATGCAGTTTTGGAACATCTAAGATATGTGTTTTGTTGTTATTTTCACCAGGTGTAATGCAGCAGAGAAGATATTACTGCGGTAAGAAGACATTTTACAACCTTGCAGGTCAGAAACTATACAGATATAAAGAATATAAATACTGACTTATATTAGAAAAGTTCCCATAATGATAGGAGAGCAAATGACAGACAAGCACATGTATGCATTTGACTTAATTAAGGCATTTGAAGTAATTTTGTCCATGGTTCACTGCAGATTTGCAGTTGACCTTTTGTACCTTGTACAATTTCAAATAGCTTACATGTGAGGGGAAATGAGATTCCCAGAAAGTCTTGGGCCATATGTTGAAGATGGGGGAGTGGACAGGGTTGGGTTTACCTCACCAATCAGAGACCTGAGAACCTTGTGACCAGGGGCCAGCGGGGACCAATGCTACCCTTACTATAGAAGGAATAGAGATTTACATAACAACATTCCATTCCAGCGAAGCCTCCCATTTGTTTACTTTGTCAGTGTCTTTGTAACGTGGAACAGGATGTGCTTGAAGACCCTGTTCTCATAGTAGAACTGCTGAATCATGCAGACCCAACAGAACCACCACGGGTTTTGTCAGAGACTCCAGGTTAGTTCAGAGAGTCAGTTAAGAGATTCATTGAGGTCTATAGAGTTGCAAGCTTCTGGGTTTGGGTTTGGGTTTGTCAGCACAGGAGAATGTGTCTAATTGGTTATAGCAGGGTCGGACAAATTGGCCTATGAAGACATTTGTCCTGTAAGATGATTATCTTAACCCCACCCCCTCACACTTTGAGAGAGTAATTGATATTTAATATTAAATAGTCCTTTTCACAAACCCAAGAATCTAAGATTTATAAGGAACAATATAGTGTAAGTCAATATAGTGTAATTTTATGACACGTAATGACTCATCACAAGCACATGTGCCTTATTGTGAGGTCTTTTGGGGAACAACCTTAGCTTTGTCAGCACTGCAGTGAATGCTTTTACATGAACAAAGCTATTTCTAAATGATTTCATTATATTATTATATTAATTGTATAATTATATTAGTATTATATTAATTATATTAATATATTTCATTATATTATTATTATATTATATTATTATTATTATTAGACTTATATCTTACTACTTGTTTATTTATATATATTTATAATTTATTTAAAACCTATTTATTATCGTGTATTACTGTGTACTGTATATTTGGTCACATAATTCTTCTTGTAGATATGTATATGCATCTTGGTAATATAGTATATATGTATATATATTTATATTTATATATTTATATAGATAGATAATTTATTATTATAGCTCCTGTACTTTTCTCCTTTCTCCTGTACTTGTCCCTCTTTCCTTATACCTCTATTTTTATAAATCTTTTTTCTATTCTTTCTTTACATCTGTCACTTTTATAAGAGCCCTGTAACGCCCAAATTTCCCATTCGTGGGATAATAAAAGATTACTCTACTCTACTCTACTCTACTCTAAACGGTTGCACTGGGTAAAGACAGACAGCAGGGAGTCTGGTAAAGATAGAAATACACAGTGAACAAATATTTCTGTCGCTCGTCTCTTGCTATCGTTCTCTCTCTGGCTTAAAATGAGGTCATCAGCAGATATGTCAGTATCAGCAAGTACTGCTTGAACCTTTTAAGAATTCTCTGCAAGGAAGTAGAAAACTGATATTACTATCACCTTGTCAAATAACAAGCTGCATGTACTGGTTCAGGACAGTGGCAGCAGTAAATTATTGCATGCATGTTTTGTTTATAAGTTTCTTATATTCAAGCAGATGACACTGTCCTCACAGAGTAAATTTTCGTAAACAGTTCTAAATAACTAGACATTGGCAACAGTATCAAACGCATTCTGAACTTACATTTCCAGTGAAGCACTTGACTCTTTATATATTCTTCTGGTTAAATCCTTGACAATATCATGGCAATTAAAAGTTGGTACAATATATTTTATTAATGTTTTAAATCACCACATGTATCATAAAAAGCCAGATTTGGAAAGCATGTTAACAATAAATGTACAGCAAGAGCAAACAATAAATGAAATGTTCTAGCTGTTAGATTTGTCCAATATCACTATATTCACATTTTATCATTGCTGTTGATTTTATAAAGAGTGCTTGCATAATTGCATTTACCTCGCACCACAGACAGACCAAAATACTTTGTTATACTTCTAATGCCTAGATGAAGGTCCAAGCATATATGTTAGCAAGAATCCAGTGATGCATGTTGCTTACCTACTGGTTTGTAATGAGAAAACCAGGAAGAAAAGGAAAATAATTTGTGCTCGCATTCGCTTTTCATAATTATCTATGGTTTTTCTTTAACTTGACACAATATCAAGAAAATCTTAATACTGAAAAAAACCTGAATACAGTATGTAGTTTTAAAGCAATAGTTCACCCAGAATCCATAAAATCCTTCCCATACCTAAAATATAATATAAAAACATTATTAAGTCTTTTTATGACATGCTTGATATCTGTCGGTCTCTGCAAGGCTTTAGCTAATCTCTTGGATGATTAGTTCACATGGCAATTTAAAACAGATTTGTGATCCTCTACTGAGTGATTTGTCTGATCTGAGGTTTTTTGCAGACTGTCCCTCTTAAATGAAATTGTCCTGCAGTAATTGCCAAGTCTAAATTCAAGCATGATAGAAAGGTAAATTGTTTCAGTTATTATACCATCAAGCATTCTCTGAAAGGCCCTGTGGTTTCCCTTCCATTCCAACCATTTTTTGGGAGGTACATGCCACCAACTTAATCCTATAAAACTGTGCAGATCTCAGTGTGCCGGGACACCAACTTGAGATGTGTCCAAGGGTGTATTTAAATACAAAATCAGCAGTGGCCAATTATGGAGCAGTAAGCATGAAATCTGTGTTATGGTAACTGTCCGTGAACTTTCATTCAGTAATAGCAAGGTAGCAGTTAAGGCTGTATTTCTGGCACTCAGACTAGCAGGTGGAGCAGTTTTTTTTGCATACTGTACTGTTTTGTGGTCAAACATGCTTGACCCCAGGCCAACATCTAGTTGCTATTTTTAGATCATAAAAGTGCACTTGGACGTGTCACTGTCACAGTTACATAACTGTTTCCCACTGCAGCACCTTGCTGGACCATGCCTTCCACATGGGTTATGCCATTCTCTTACTGGTTCACGGCAGTTACTACATATGATGTACAAAACAGTACCTTTTACTTTACATTTCAGTTCCACTAAGCTCAGCCAGGCCTGTAGGAGTGTTTGGAAAAATCCCTGCGTAATTGGAGGATTCTAGAGGCTTCCAGTCCTCTTAAACTAAAGCTTCTATTGCAGTGCCATTGGAAACCGTGTACTCTTCAGCTGCCCGGCACAAACACTTGATACCCCAAGACTGTCTGAGACCCATGTCACATGTTCAGCAGTGTAAAATAACAGATTTAATTCAATAGCTGATGGAATTTTTCTTTTCTTTAGTCTAATCATTTGATATGTAGACTAGAGCAAAATCACCCCTTCTACTTAACTATCCTACATGAAAATAGTTTTTAAAAGGACACAAATGAAACGTGAATATAAGTGGTACGTATCTGGTAAATAAGCCTGTACACCTCTTACAGCAGTCCCCCAGGATTCTCAAAAGCAATATTTTTTTAATTTAAAGACCCTTTTATTCAGTTTATCTTGAGGGTCATACATTTTGAAAGACTAAAAGTGCTTTGAGGGTATGAAGGGGCTATTTTTTACAACCAATTACTACTATATTATCACTGCTAACTACCACCTCTGATATATTTGTTAATCCCAAAACCAATGGCTTACAGACAAGGTTTTCTGAGCATCTTTAGGATGTATTTATGTAATGTTATTGCGCATTCAGTCAAGGTAGTGAAGCTGAAGGGTGCAATGCTGCATTATATACAAAATAATAAGTAATATACCAGTACTCTACTTTTAATACATTTGACAACAATAGATGGAAGTCTTTGAAAAGCAATTTGGCTAATCAAAGGTATTAAGCACTTTGAGCTGCCATGGATCTTTTTCCACTGACAGTGTAGTGCATGTATTGCAGTTTATTTTAGTGCTCATTCTTTAAATCGGTCCGACAAGACGTTGGCCACCAAATATTCTCTATTTTCACATGCAGAAGCAAATCCCAGTGCATTACCCATGTCCAGCTCGTCTCATTTGTCTCATTGCCATTGCGTTCATCGGCATATCCTTCTGGTGCTTCCTCCGCTTGCATGATTCCATCATCTGTTTGGAGCTTCTAGCTCCCCAATATAATCCAGGCCTTTTTTCAGTTGAGCTCAAAACTAATCTACTCAACTACAGTGTACTACAAGTGTCTGACTGGGACTTGTGCGATTAACCAAGCAGTGGTCTATATACCAAGCTTGAGGATGTTTTCTTACTAATTTTACCACACGTGTTCTTGGAATGGAGTCCAGAACCGAAATTTGAAACTTGAACAGTAAGGCTGTCTAGCCCTTGCTCTTTCACCCAGGATGTGGCTGAACATTTGGTGCAACACACATACACACACTGAAAGAGGTAATGCCTGACCTAAGCACTGATACTGAAAGGTGTTTATAAATGTGAAACTGGCCTTTATATTGTTGAAACTGTTTGCGATGGGCCAGGCAAATGCTCCAGAGTTACTTGGGATTAAAAAGACCTTTATAAGAAACTGAATTTTTTTTTGTAAGGTAGACATTTTGGTGAAACCTGGACAGTGACAAAAATATAAATTCATGCAAACCCAACAACAACTTGTTGCACTGCACAGCTTTATTTTCTCGAGTGTTAGATGCCAACAATCTTTTCTTAGAAGCTACGACAGATCTTCACATTGGCACCAACTCATATTGACAGGGGTAACTCTGATCGGTGAATCTCTTACACTGACTTTCACCTCGTCTGCAATATGAGACAAACATTTCCACGTGGCCTAAAGAAGATGGTTTCAGACATGTTTAACCTTCTCAGAATCTTCTGTCAGTTGAAGCCTGTATTTGTGTGTTAGGATGGTCTCTATCTTTAATACTTTTTTCCTTTGCATTTCAGGAATGCAAATGTAATACATTGTTGCAACAAAAAAAATAAAACCTAGTATCTAAAAAACAGTAACTTTACAGGTGCAGTTTAAAGCTTCCTCAATTTTTAAAGTAACATAATTTTATTCCGTCATTCAAGTTCAATTTGATTGGTCGTTTTTCATTTAATGTGCCCCACAGATTAAAGGTCAGATGACATTAGTATATTATGTAAAAACAAGTAAAAAAAAAAGTTATAAAATGCTAAAAATGGAAATTTTTTCTGAACGTCTTCTGTACATTGGCGGCTAATAACATCATTCATTTCCGTTATCACCATGTCATGTCACACTTTTTAAAAGCATGACATGACATGGTGATAACAGAAATTAATGATGTGATGACCCGCCAATGTACAGAATAAATGAAATAAAACTCTAATAAATTGCATAAAACTTAATATATGGCCTTACATTATACAAAACAATACAATATAGCTACCAAGCTTGGGAAGACTGCCCTAAGTAACAAATTTGGTATTAGAACTGGGTTGCCAAAGTCATTCTGAAGGTCATATGATAAATGTCATTTCAGGTTTTTATTCCAACTACATGCAAGTTTACTGAATGACTTAATGATCCATACTTGGCTTGCTACCACTTATCACTGCTAATGTATATATTTAAAATTTAATCAATTACATATAGCAAAGATAAAACTGTTTGACAGTTTAATAACAGTATTTTTGCACTAATAAGTGCATTCCCTTGCTAAATAAAAATAAACTGGGGCTCTAGACTTTTGTGCAATGCTGTAGTTTCAAACTATTATTGAATTTCATTAGAGCCACAATTTAATTATAAATAATGTATAGTGAAGGGTATATTGTGCTGAAAAAAAATAGCTTGGCTTTAAAGAGAAAATACCTGTGGCTCCTAAATGACGATATTAATTACAGAATTAATTAAGAGACCTAAAACTGTTTCAGTTCTCATTTGGCATTTTTATGACATTTCCCAAGAAACATGGCCAATATGAGGAGGTAAACATGGTTAAACCAATAACCACAATTCAATAGCTCCCTCTAGTGGGGACATAACAGAACTGCAAAGCTCCTGCACAAGACTGTGCCCACTGCATTAATTGGCATCCCTTGTAAAAACTTACAAAAAGTCATGAATCAAAACTGTAAAAATTCACCTTATTAGTGAAAGAGATTCATTTACACTGAAAATAGACAAACCCAGCTTTAATTTATATATGTTTATTCAGAAAAAAAAACAAACACATCAAGTATTTAAGCCACAATTACTGACAGCCATGTGAACAATGTGAACAAAATGTAACTGAATCATATTTCTCTTTACAATGTAACTTTTTTTTCTCTTACTAGATTACAAATATCAGGTGACACAGAGACCAAATTTTGTAACTTTGTCTAACCTTCTGTCTAAGAAAGGTGAGATAACGCAACACCTGAGTAAGGGAGAGATGTATTCATAATAGACATTCAGAAAGGGTATCAATAAATAGCTAAATGCCTGTGTCTACTGATAGGGCAATAATAAAGAACTGGAACTGTTTGGCATAAAAAGAATGAGTATAAAGAGAAGATCCTTATCCCGGCTGTAAAATGTGGTGGACCTCTTGAGCTTTTCCCACAGCCATCTCAGTATGCTGTTCTGAACCCCACTGAAAACCTGTGGGGTGACCAGGAGAGGGTGTGGGACCCTGCATGATCTGAAGAGATTCTGCATAGGGAAATTCTCAGATGTCTTGCTCTTGTTCTCCAAATCAGGAGTGTTTAACAAAGGAATGTTGTACACATCAGTAAGTGCAGAGGTTCCAAAAATTGTGGCCCAGGTATATTAAAAGCTGGGGTTTTTGAGTGTGAAACAAAGCTAAACCCACAAGGTGGATTTTTTTCAAAGCCTCTTACTAATCTTTACAGGGGGTGCCATAAAAAGTATCTCCATCTGCTGAAATTATACTAAAGTCAGCGTGTAATACCAGTGTCTACCTCCTAAACCTGGTTTCTTCTCATAGACTCAGAGTGATAGTCATCTACCTCTCACATGACCATATATGTAATATATATATATACTCCATTTGTTGCAGTGACATGGCTCCTTATTTAGGTGCAGCAAGTGACATCAAGGTTCAGATTGGTCCATGTAAATATTCAAGCTGAAAGACTGATTGATAAACCCAAGCTTAAGGCTTTTATCAGATCTAAATTACTCCCCAGAGCTGCATAAACTTTCATGGTTAAAGAGAACCTACTCCAGCCCAACAGGAAGTGCAGCAATAAAATTGGCTCTAAGATGATGCAAGAGAGAAAGTGTATCTGGCACCAGTTGGTAAATGTATTTTTTTTTTTTTTCTTTGCATGATGTATAATTAGAGGACCTTCTGCTTATACATTCAAAATGACATTTAAAATGGTCTCTTACTCCTTGGGGTGCACACAAGCAGCAGGTAACATAACCCCAAGGGGGCACAGCTGGAAGTGCTTCAGATGTGGCCTGCCTCAGTCAGCTGTAAGGTCGAGGAGTTTCCACTTGACCCCTTCCTTCCTAAACAGCAAAAGTAAATAAACAATGGGCAGTGGTTCCGATCTTGTTGGACTCAACAGGTCCACCCATGCCTTTTTGAACAAATCAATCTGATCAATGTCTGCGAGGGCATCAGCCGTCTTAGTTGTACATGCTAGCTGGGTTACTCACAAGAAAAGAAACCTTGTGTGAGCCTATGTACAAACAGTCACATAAAAAAATTAGGACATCCTATGAAAGCCGGTGTGTTTTTGTAACATTTTTGGACATCCATCCATCCATCCATCCATCCATCCATCCATCCATCCATTATCTGCCGCTTGTCCCAAACGGGGTCGCGGGGGAGTGCTGGTGTCCAACCCAGCGCACACAGGGCGAGGACGGGGGACGCACCCTGGACAGGTCGCCAGCCCATCGCAGGGAGGAGCTGGACGGGGACGGTACCTTGCTCAAGGGTACCTCAGGGCAACCCACTGGGAAGGGGTTCGAACCCCCGATCCGCCGATCATGTGGCCAACACCCTACCCACTAGGCCACCGCTGCCCCCATTTTTGGACATATGGATATTTAATCTCACTTTTAACAATACAGGGAGATAGAAGCAATATAACTAAACAATTAAAACTGAAGAAAAGACTTTTCAAAATCTTCTGCATAATGTAATTCTACTAAAATGTGATTTCTGGTGAGGAATTAATGGAATGGCTGAAATCACACACAGGTATAGCACATCTGGTGCACATGATTAGAACATTGTCACTCAGCATTTTGAAGGTTTTCCCATTTTGAACCTCACACATTTAGTTGGGCTTCTGACTGTTGAGGTGAGAGTGAACACCATGACGAGATCACCATGGCGAGATCAAATAGTTGTCTGAGGCCTTCAGGAACAAGACTGTAGCAGCTTATAAGTCTGGTAAGGGATTTAAAAAGAAGGCAACCATTCCACTGTCCAGAAAATAGCCTTTATGTGGACTGCCAACATGCCCAGGTCTGGCCTTCCAAGCAAGTTCACCCTGAGAGCAGACTGCAATATGCTAAAAGAAGTTCCCAAAAACGTCATCACAGGACCTAACACATCTTTTGCTACTTGAAAGTGAAAGTGACTATTTCTATCATTGTGAAATGCAGCACAGCACAACAAAACGAAATTAAACCTCTGCATTTCACCCAAACACACACATGTAGCAGGGGGCACCTATTGAAAGCACCCAGGGAGCATTGACAGGGACAACACCTTGCCCAAGGGCCCCTCAGAGCAACCTACTGGTGAGGGAATTGAACCCACAATCTGCCGATTCAGGGCAACTCCCTAACCACTAGGCCACCGCTGCCCTTATTGACCTTTGATGTGAAAGTGCATGCCTCTACAATCAGAAAGAAACTGTGCAAGGAGGAAACCTTTGCTCTCTAAGAGAAACATCAAGGCCAGACTGAAGTTTGCCAGAGAGAATGTAGACATAGACCAGGATTTCTGGAATAATTCTTTTTGGACAGATGAGTCTAACATTGAATTATTTGAACACCAGAACAGAGGACATGTCTGGCGTAAAACAAATATAGCATTCCAGGAGAAGAACCTCATACCAACTGTGAAGCATGGAGGTGAAAGTGTCATGGTTTAGAGATGTTTTGCTGCAGCAGGACCTGGCCAGCTCACCATCATAGAATCCACCATGAATTCTACTGTGTATCAGAGGGTGCTTGAGGAACACATGAGACCATCTGTAAGAACATTAAAGCTGAAGCGGTACTGGACCCTGCAACACGACGATGACCCAAGACATACCAGTAAATCCACCAAGGACTGGCTGAAAACTAAGAAATGGAGAGTCCTGGAGTGGCCGAGTATAAGCCCAGATCTTAATCCCTTTGAGATGCTGTGGGGTGACTTGAGATGGGCTGTACATGCAATAAATATCTCACAGCTTAAAGAATTCTGCATTCCTCAGATCGATGTCAGAGAATGGTAGATGCTACAAGAAGGTCAAACAGCTTCTCACAGAAGCGATACAGTCAAAGACCAGTCATGTGGTTAGGGGATATTATAGCTAGAGGGATGAAACACATTTACCTTGCATGGCCTTCACAAAGTCTTAGACTCAAATTAGAATATAGCTGCATTATGTTTTACTGGTTCTAAGAGAAGAGAAGCAGTAAGACTGCAGTGTAACTTAGTAGATACCAGCTTGACTAAGTCATGTGTTTGTGTCATAAGGTTCTTCTGGTCCTAATTGTCCTTCTGCTTCTGCAGCTGGCACAGAATGATCCACTCAGTAACAGCCCATCAGAAAAAACAGAATTTAACTAATAATGAGCATAAAAAAACATGCAATGACAGACTATACAATGACACAAGTCATCTCTTTAAAAAAAAAAAAGAAATGTATGTTTGTGTTTATAGTAAAAAAAAAAACAATATGCAAAACATTTATAAAAATAGTCTTTCTCTACAAAATATCCTCTGCAAAATCATATCTTCTTGGTTGTAAAATGCTTCATGAATAATTAGGGAATTAGGGCCACTAATAGAGAAACAACATAAAATGCAAACATTACAGTCATAAAATAAAAATAATAAAACAAAAAAGTTAATAATAAATAAAATAAAAGTAATAGCTGTGAGGGTTACATTTGATTTGTTCAAAAACAAACATGAAAAAAACAATAAAACCATGCAAAAGGAAACAGCAATGCAACATATACATTATATACAAAAAACAACTATATACAGAAAAATAAGGCCACAGTTACGAGAGTCCAGCAGTTTGATGTTTTGGACTTCAAAAATGTCAAATGTGTTTCCCTGTAAGAAAGAAGATTGGCTGGTCCTCCTTGGCGTTGGCTGTCTGAAACTCATCACTAAGACGAAACCTCCACTGATCCTCCAGTTCTAGCCGGACCACGGTCTGCCGGAGTGCACTCCGGTTGGGGCAGATTACACAAAGTGTCGCCCCTGGGTACATAAATCAGAATTTTGATGTTAGATTTTAACCTGCTGTATCATCCAAAGCTAATTCTTAAATGTAAAGTTACATTATTGTTCCATTTTACATTTATGGTAGGAAATTGCCAGGGCAGGATGTGTGTTTGCTCTCACTGAAATTCTGGGGCATGTTATATTGGAAGAATAATTAACATAGTATTATAGGGGAAGCAGTGGCCTAGTGGTTAAGGACTGTGTCTCATGATCGATTGTGGTTTTAAGTACCAGACCAGGTTAACCTGAGGTACCCTTGAGCATCTCATCTATTTGTTTTAATGTCAAGAAATGTAACTAGTTTCTTCAACTAGGATCTAATTGACAAAAAAAAGATTGTATGATCCCTTTACAAAACAAGGTAGCAGGTAAACAAATAATTTTGTACCAGTCGCATCATAAGACAGAAGCTGAGAATATACATAATAAAAATAAGCCAAAGATTTCAATAACTATCCTTATTTCTCATATTTAAAAATACTGGTATTTTACAGTAAAATGTCTTGGTAGATATACACTGCTCAAAAAAATTATAGGAACACTTTGAAAACACATCAGATCTCAATTGAAAAAAAAAAATCATATTGGATATCCATACTGATATATAATGGGAAATGTTTTAGGAACAAAAGGATGCTACATCATTTGATGAAAATGAAAATGATCAACCTATAGAGGGCTTAATTAGAAGTCACCAAAAAATTTTGACTGAAAAACTGATGTGGCAGGCTAGTCCTATTTGCTGAAATGTCATTGTGGCAACTCAGAATGGTACTCAGTAGTTTCTATGGCCCCCATGTGCTTGTATGCATGCCTGACAACATCAGGGCTCCTTATGAGATGACAGCTTGTGTCCTGGGGTATCTCCTCCCAGATCCTGACCAGGGCATCACTGAGTTCCTGGACAGTTTGATGTCCAACCTGGTGGTGTTGAATGGACATAAACATGACGTACCAGAGATGTTCTAGTGGATTTAGGTCAGGCGAGCGTGGAGGCCATTCAATGGTATCAATTCCTTCATCCTCCAGGAACTGCCTGCATACTCTTGCCACATGAGGCCGGGCATTATCATGCACTAGCAGGAACCCAGGACCCACTGCACCAGCGAAGGGTCTAACAATGGGTCTAAGGATTTCATCCCAATACCTAATGGCAGTCAGGGTGCCATCGTTTATCCTGTACAGGTCTGTGTGACCCTCCATGGATATGCCTCCCCAGACCAACACTGACCCACCACCAAACCGATCATGCTGAACAGGCAGCATAACATTCATTGTGGCTTCTCCAGACCCTTTCATGTCTTTTCACATGAGTGAACCTGCTCTCATCTGTGAAAAGCACAGTGCGCCAGTGCTGGACCTGCCAATTCTAGTGTTCTTTGGCAAATGCCAGTCAAGCTCCATGGTGCTGGGCAGTGAGTGCAGGGCCCACTAGAGGACATGGAGTCTGTTTATTATGGTTTGGTCAGAGATATTCATGCCAGTGGCCCACTGGAGGTCACTTTGTAGGGCTCTGGCAGTACCCATCCTGTTCCTCTGGTCCTGCTGATGGGTTAAGGACCTCAGATGGCCCTGTCCAGCTCTCCTAGAGTAACTGCCTGTCTCTTGGAATCTCCTCCATGCTCTTGAGACTGTGCTGGAAGACACAGCAAACCTTCTGGCAACAGCACGTATTGATGTGCCATCCTGGTGGAGTTGGACTGCCTGTGCAACCTCTGTAGGGTCCAGGTATCACCTCGTGCTACCAGTAGTGACACTGACCATAGTCAAATGCAAAACTACTAAAAAGCAGTCAAAAAAAGATGTGGAAAGAAAAAAATGTTTGTGTCCTCCACCTGCAAAACCATTCCTGTTTTTGGAGTTGTCTAATCATTGCCCCTTTAGTGTACCTGTTGTTAATTTCATTAACACCAAAACAGCTGACACTGATTAACAACCCCCTCTGCTACTTAACTGACCAGATCAATATCCCAGAAGTTTAACTGTCCTGATACTATACACTGATTAAAAAGCGTTCTTTTAATTTTTCTGAGCAGTGTATTTGTGCCAGAGATTCAGTCCTTAGAAATGGACAATTACCTTCGAGGGTGAATTCAGAGATAGAATACAGAGATAGGAGTTGTATTATGTATAATAGAGAGGCATAAAATATAAAATCCTGCAGTGCCCAATTTCAGAGAGCTCTGGACTTATGAATATCTAATTTCATGACCATAATTAGACATGATGATAAGGAGTCTAAATGTAAGTACAGCTTCTCTCTCACCTTTCAGAAACTGGAACTTCTTGAGAAAGCCAGGTGTGACAAAAGAGTCACAAAAATAGAGCAGGAGTCCACTGAACAACAGGCCACCAGTGCTGATGTTGATGGAATGTGGTCTTGAGCTGACAAAACACACCGTTACCTGAAAGGCATCATAAAAAATGGTTCAATGGGAATGGGATAATGGCTTTGAAACAACTGAACAGATAAACAGGAAGAAGAAACTAATGCCAAATGTATGAGCTTTTCACCCTCTAATTCCAATGAATATAATTGACCCAATGCCCATTATAACATTTTCATGAACTCACAAAAAACTGTTAGCTGTAACTCATTCAGACACTTTTGCCTAATAGTTTTACTCAGATTAAACAAATAATAAAATTCAACTACTTTAACAGATATTCAAATAATCCTGAGCTAGATTAAATTTTCTACAATATTGAAAATCTTTCAGTTTCTACTATATGAGAATTTAAGTGTACCTCTGGGCCCAGATTGAGATAGCAGTCCACTGAAAGCACAGGATGGCTGTAGTTGTTTGCGCTGAGGGGGAACAATCGCTGGCTTGTGTGCTGGAGGTACTTCTCCAGCAGAAGCTGAGCTGGTGTGGCTAGGAACAGGTGCTTACTGTCCGGGGCACAAATATATTGGGATGGCTGCACTGTGGTAGGTACATCAGTCATCTGGGAAGAGTTTCAATAATAATAGTAAAGTATTAAAGCACAAACTTGCCGTGCAATTGTTCTTAAAATCATTGTAATATGGAATGCCTGTGCTTAGGAGCAAGAATTCAAACATATACCATTGAACTTTTTGAGAGATCACATAAACCAAACATGTAGGTGTTGCTGAAAATAAAGTCAAATAGGATTGTTGCATAAGCACAATCGCACCTGAACGATATTAACAATCTGTTTGCTAGACTCCTTTCAGTATCAACGGGCCTAGAATGGGTGTTTGCTTTAGGTCCTGCAAAATCGCATTATGCTTAAATCTACTTATACATAATGTAACTTACCTACACCTACTTTATTTGTGTAATATTCCTTTAAGAATCCTATTATTCAAAACTACATTTGTTTCTAAAAAAAATAAGAAAGAGTGTACTTAAAAATGAGTCAACCTTTGTCTTGATGATAAAAGTACGGTATCCACCGATGGCTATCTGCTTCTTCATCACACTAAAGTTGTTAAAGCAGCACATGAGAAGGCCAGCACTCTGAACGCGGAGGTTAAAATCCACATCATCACACATAAATCTAGTGAAATGAAAGAGCAACAATTGTAAACACTCAAAGATTTCTGTTGTAAAAGGATTCTATGTCGCATATGTAACATGTTAAGACCTGACAAGGAAATATGAATTCTTTTCTTTTGTTTGCAACCAACAAACAAAAGATATAACTGCTCACCGGTTTTGGTTGTACTGCACATCCTGTGTGAGGTCCACATTGAGGAGCAGGAAGTCATGCAGATGACCTCGGGAAAAAGGTTCTCTTCTCTGGCCTATTCTGGACCCCCGGCTAGACCACTTCCTGAGGCCACAAAGGCCATACTGGCTGATGTCTGGAGATGACTCCATATGCTGTAGCACCTGCTTCAGTGAAACATTCCTCTCTACTCCTGCATTACCACTAGATGAACACACACACACACTCAGTTAGAACATAAACATAAACAATACCCATAAAGTCATGTTTTCAGTGTAATCTTGTGAACGAAGTGAAGGACAGAGGATGTGAAAAAACACTAAGAAACACCTTTTGGGGTCAATTTCTGTGCTGTTCCACATGACGCAGGAGTCATCTGCCAGTATGATGAAAGGCCAGACATCCTGTGGCCGATTACAGTGCTCCACCCTCCGATTACGTTCCAACTCCAGATTGTGATAGGACAACTCCTTAATGAGGAAATGTGCTGCTCCTATGTAGTAGAGTGAGAATTAGAGGTAGATGTTTTGTTTCAACCTTAGAACTGCAGGGAGTCCAAAGTCATGAACCAACTCAAGATTTCTAATGTTAGATCTGATCTTTAGTATTAAATTTAAACCAAAACGTGTACCAATGGCGCCTCCAGTGTTCTAAGCACACAGCCCTTGCAAGCCTCCACATGACATGCTTATTTGTAAATTTTGAGCTGCTTGTTTATTATTCTCACTTAAATAATTGAAAATTAACAACTGAGATGGGAAAATTCTTGTTCTTACATTTAGTTGCCTAATGATTGTGCAAACACATGTACTCCCTCAAAGTAAACAAAATGCATTAAATACTCTTAGAAGGAAGGCTTGTGCTGCATTAAATGTATCTGATTCAAATGTATCTATGATTTAATAAAATACATCAATAGAAATGTATTTCTTATTTTTCCAAGTCATTTTCATGATGCAGTGTATTTTATTTATTGGGGCAACTAGTATGCATCTAAATGAGGTAAATTTAAAGGTTTTTTTTTTAGCTGCAGGCTTTCAAAACTTTATCATTATATTCAGTTACCTATTCCAGCTCCATTAAAGACAGCAGGTAGGACTAGCATGATGTGATTAGGCCAATATTTTTTATACACAGCCATCTCATATTCTTTGATGACCAGGATGTGAAGGTGGGAGGCTCCATCCATAGCGTGATACAGGTTGAATAGACCATGCTCGTGCCGACCAGTAGTCGGAGTAAATATTGGGCTTTTGATGCAGTCCGGATTCTGCAAGTAGAGATTATTTTGGATGGCAAAGATATTTCAAACATAACAATAAAAATATTTTTCAATGAGGTTAATGAGAACCAGTTGTCTTTATTTAAATGGATATCAAGAGAGTAGATGTCACTGGCTCCCTAGAGTTTAAAATTAATTGCCCATACCCAATCAGAGATGAGGGGCAGTCTCATGCTCTCAAGCTGGCCTCCTGGTTGGCTGAAGGAGAAGTGATGTTCTTTGGATTTGGGAATAATAAAATAGAGCTGGATCTCCTCCCCAAGCAGCAGGTGAGAGAAGGTGAAGGCATGCAGTGTGGACTCATATAGCTGAAAAATACACACATTCAGCTTAAAGAAAAAATAGCAAACTTATGAGGCATTTAGTGAAATAGAAAACAACAAAACAAAAAACATAAAGTAGCCTGAAATCTTTGGAGTAAATATAAAAAATATATATAGATTTTCTTTTACATTCTTTCTTAATAAATTGCTCATATTTCATAAAATAAATAAAAATAGTGAGTAATGAATTGAAATTATGAATTTATAGAGAAAATTATAGACTTGTGTTAGGAACCTGTTGTAGTAATTTGCACAGTGAAATAGTAGTAGTAGTAGTAGTCATTTTATTAACTATCAACCTGCAATGTCTTATGGATTGTAATGTGTAATTTGGATAATGGTAAAATATTATAAATCCCAAAAAGAGTTCTTCTTGGGGTACTATTAAACTCTCTAAAATGGGTATCATTAAATACTCACCATGTATTTTAAATACACATTGTAGGTGAAAATGCAAGTTCACAAGTAATTAAACAATGTATGTAACAGATGGGTTATTTATAATTTCAAGTGATAACTTTTGGTAAGGTAAATGGAGCATTTAATATCAAACAACTTAAATAACTTTGTTGACTTTTTAAACCTAGAATTATGATATGATAAAGTGATAAAGATTTTTTTTTTTTCCAGCACATGATCACCTGATACCGAGGACTGAATCCCATGTACTGATGACACTGCTCACAGTGATGGTAGGTGTTGTATGCAGCATACTTGGAGAGTTTTATCCGTGTAGTACGTCGGCGGAGGTACACGTCCTCCTGACGCCGAGGGTTTTCTTTGGAAACATGAAGAAGGAAAATGTGAATTTATATCATATCAAACCGCTGCAATGTGCATTTGTGACTGACCTATTTTCAACTAATTGCAAGGGCTTTCTGTTGTTGCACTTACTATCTTTATCTGGAGTGAAGTCAGGAGAATATACAGCACTGATGTCTTCATATTTTGGATCATGAATGGTAAAGTCAAATGGCATTCCTCTCATAGTATCAGCGTTGGGCCATGACGCAATGACCTGGTGACATCGCATTACATCGAATTCGGGATCTGTAGAGAAGTCACAGATATATGCTTTTAGGGCACAGATTCATTGCTTTCATACATAAAGATGTTGCTTTGAATGCACGAAACAGTTAACAATTTAATTCATATACTGACTGCAATTGATGTCATCTTCATCGTAGATATCCACTTCCATAAGTCTGATCAACATGCGGGAGAGGATGCCTAGAAACTGAAGATATGCCCCAGTCTTCCCAACCTAGTGTTAAATGAAACAACTCAGGATTTCCATCCAAATATGTATGCAGAAATTTAATTCAATGACTGGTAAAGCAATACTATTTTACTTTCATGACTGCACAATTATACCACAAAATAAAAATGTGGTTATCCCTGTACTTTGTACTGCATGCTTACCATCATAACTTTTCTTTGTTGATATGTACAAAATTAATGATAAATTATAATAATTTCATGACTCATTAGCACTCATACTTTTCTTATCTGATCCATGTTGGGGCAAAGGATTTACCAAGTGCATTTTTAATAAATGAGAATATATCTGTTTTACACCCGCAGTGCAAGAAGGAACGCTACCGCAGGTCATTCTTACCTGCAGCAATAAGACTCCACAATTCAACATAGCATTACATATGTAATATTACTTGTTTATTATTATTATTATATATTATATTGTTATAATTATTATTATTATTATTACATTTACATGTGTTACTTGTTTATTTATAATATATTTATAACTTATTTATTACTATTTACTTTGTATATGGTCATCTTTCCTGTCTTTATATTCTTTATTTCTACATGTTTCTCTTGTCATGTAAATATGTATATATATATATATATATATATATGTAACCTGTATAACTATAATATATATATATATATATATATATATAGATAGATAGATCATTTATAGCTCTTGTATATGGATGTTCCTCGTTCTTTATATTTTTCTTAACATATATCTTTCTATGTTCT
This sequence comes from Hepsetus odoe, assembly GCA_017165825.1. Classification (NCBI taxonomy): domain Eukaryota; kingdom Metazoa; phylum Chordata; class Actinopteri; order Characiformes; family Hepsetidae; genus Hepsetus; species Hepsetus odoe. The sequence continues at coordinate 7,105,656 of CM029374.1, read as the reverse complement.
TTCTGTCTTGATAAAGCCCTGTAACACCCAAATTTCCCATTCGTGGGATAATAAAAGATTACTCTATTCTCTTTTCTATTTAGGTGCTTGTGTTCGATATGTGCTTTGTTTTGCAAAATAGCAATTTAATTTCAATATAACCTTTTCTGATTACCTGTGGTGGCCCACTTAGGAGCAGCCTGCGTGGATGGAAGTTGTCGGTCCGCCCCTCAGCCCGGTTACTGCTGTCCATGTGGTGTGGTCTAGGTATCGTCCACTGCCTGTAGTAAAGCGACTGCTCAGTACATGTCATCATTTTGCTTAGAAGTGGTCTAAAAGAGCTGGCCCAGTCCACTGATGCATGTGGAAGGAAGGATGTAGGCTTTGGCAAGCCACTGGCTTCAATGGTAGTGATGAGATCGTAGAGAGCTTTGGGGAGGAGCACCACAGGAGGGCGGTTTAGGTTTTGGGCCCAAGTGCAGCTCTGGCGCAGTGGCGAAGCCTGTGTGGAGGAGGAGCCTGGGGAGGGGGACTTGGATGTTGGCCTTTGGCAGAAAGGAGTATCTCCAGTCAGGTTGGGCTGCAGGGAAGGCAGTTTGTTTGATTTGTGAGGGGAGAAGTCAGTCAGGGATTGATCCATACCAGGGACTGTGCTATTCACTGCAGGCCACCAGGGGGAAGGAGAGAGAGTAAGATAAAAAAAGGTGCAGAAAGCCATGTTCCTTAAAGGAATACAGGAACAGTCCATGTTTCATAAAAATGAAAAGATACACCATTCCAATAATAGATATATCATTCAAAACTTTGTATTAGACTAAGTGTTTTGATGGTCTTTTTTTTTGTATTTTGTATCTTGTATTTTGAGACCAAGCAAAAGATCTGATTTCAAAATACAATATAACTACTGAATAAAATATAACAATCTATTTTATAATATTTTCTTTTCACAAATGTAGTTTTAATAGCTATTTGATGTGGCATTAAATATCTTTACACCTTGAGGTCCAAACAGCTATTACTGAAAAATGATTTCCTGTTCTTTCAACTCTGATGAGAGAAATTCACACACATTAACAAATCAACAGTTTTCTCAGTGCTGTTGAACATTCCAGTTTATGATGCTGAAGATTTGCAAGCCATGTAAAGCTTTTTCCATCTGAACAGGCAGGTAGGATTCACTTTGGCATTTTTGTAATGTTTGCTCTGATTTAGGAACATGAGGCCCAACTGACCATCCATCACAGGTTCTTCCTCCTCATTGTCTGTGCTGCTAAGTTTATCATGGTCGCTCTCAGAAAGACCACTAGAGGTGTGAGTCCCTTGCTGGCTCTGCCGCTCTGCTGAAACCAAGTAGGCTGCCAGGCCCAGCTCCTGTTCCAGGGCTGTCCGCTGCAGTGCGCAACAGCTCATCACCCTCTGGTCACAGTACTTCAGAGACCTTCCACAATGATACATATAACATGTAGCAGTATGCCTAATGCAACTTATAGTAAAGCATCATGAATAAAAAAGCATTATATACCACAGTTACAGTAGCTAGTAATAATAATGTACATAATGTGTAATATACTTCTATTTTAGCTTATGGGAAGAAAATAAATCTCATGCATCATTTCTTTTCTAATATATATTTCCATTTCCCCTTACCTTAACAGTACCTTAACAGTATCTGTTAAGGTATCCTAAGTACCTGTCCTGTCAAGGATTACACCCTTCACATGAAATAGTTCCTCTACATTTTTGCACTTACACTACTCTTATTTTACGCCCAAGTAATGAGAATCAATTTAATTTGGCCCAAAGCTGGATTTACTATCATAAATAGTGTATCTCATTATTAATATTTACCTTAACTCTATTACACCTTTCTGAAAGGGTGCCCACCACATTTTTTAATATGATACCCTGTACATAAAATAGCATCTATATAATATACATAAAAATACATTAGCAATTCACATAGTAATGCTCTGTAGTATATGAAAGATTGATTTAGAAAATTTTGGCTCAAGCCTGCACCACAGGCTCAGACAAAAAATAATATCGGAGACCTACTGTTAACATTGGGTTAAGGATAAGATTCAGAAGGCAGAATTTAGGGATACATCAAAATGGAAATTGTTGGCATATGCCGATATCCCATATTTTCATTTGCATAACTGAAGTAAGAAACATTATAGCAGTAGTAATCAGACAAAATCTACTTATTAGGTGTGTGTGCCTTCATTAATCACTGCCATCTTATGCAATGAAAAACAGAAAAAGGTCATAAAATATCTGTAATACATAAAGATGGGCTACCAAGAGTACTTATGTATAATCTGTGGTTGCTTGGCAACTATTCTGTAAATAAACTATAAGAAGAACTGTTAAAAGCATTTATTAGTATTGGGGTCTACATACAACAAATAACAAAATATAAGATTATTATTATATCTAGCTTGTTAATAGTAAAGATATTGATATTGGAATAACAAGAAAGATGTATTGAGCAGCCAGTTTTTATGGTAAAATTTTAGTGTATTTAGATGTTTAATCCAAAAATTACTGAGTGTACTGTTTGTCCAATGCTTTGGTTAAATAAGACTGGTGAACCAGCTCAATCTGAAATAAGCTCTTTGTTATCCCTGTTTAATATCCAATATGTAAATATCTTGCTCTAAATCTGAGATTGTGAATAGTGTGTACCTTGGCAGGGACTCTCCCATTGGATCCATGCCAGCAAATATAAGGATGCAAGGCAAAGCTTCCAGCTCCAGGTATGTGTGAGGAGTCCATTCTGGGTCTTGAATCTTTAGCCACACCTATATACAATAAAACCAACAGACAATCAAATCTTTGCAACTTTTCTTTTACAAGCTGAAAATGCTTATGTACCACAGTATTTGCCAGGTGTGGATTTGTTGGTTTGAGACAGCCCTGCTAATGAGTAAATGAAACAGATGTAACACATACCCTCAGCTGACTGAGGAAATGCTTGCCCATTACGATCCCAGATGTGGGATCCCCCAGGACAACTTCAAAGCGTTCATGAAGCCCCAGACTGTCACGCACATGACAGAGACGCTGATGTGCCAGGGTTGCCAGGGCTGGGAAGGGAATTCGGAGAAGCAACATGTGGCCGTGGTGGCTGGGGCAACGGTGGGCTGAACCCAGCAAGCACTGCACCATTTCTAGGGTCTCCACAGAGGTGTGCTTTTGCAGTTGCACCTGGCCTTTAACTGTGGCAGTTAAGGCAATAGAGTAGTGTTGAAGGAGCACCTGAGTCCGGATTACCACGCTATGTAGCTTGGGGAACCTGAGTAAAGGACATTGTTATGTTCAGATATTGTTAGGTTATGTGAGGGAGAATGTTAATAAATATATTAAACAGTTATATTAAGAGTTGATGCTGAGAATCAGTGGTGGATTAAAAAAAAAAGCTCATAATCAGTACTTTTACATCTATGTACAGAACCTAGTTCAAACAAATGAGCATTGCATTATTAACGGGGTAATTTTGCGTCTACCAAAGGCTCAAAAAACACTATAATGTAATTGATGTACCTCTCCTCCAAGACAGTGACCATGCTCTCAAATGAACTATCAAAGCGCAGAAGAGGCAAGCCATTGCCTGAGCGTGTGGACTCCAGCAGTTCAGATATACCAAAGTACTTTGTTTTCTCTTGGTATAGATCCACATCCTTCAAACATACAATATACAATACTGGCTTAATGTATCATTTGTATATCCAGATAAAACTGTACAAAGACTGCAGCATGTATGTCACCACTTCTTTTATTAATACTTCAGCCATTAAATCCTACTCACGTTGTTGAATGCTGATGGCCAGTGAATCTCGTTGTATGGGCTGATACGTGTGTTCTGAGTCTGCAGGGAAAAGGGGAATGAGGTCACCTGCAGGGTCAGGATGTTTGCCGCCTCTTGAATTTGCCTACAGTTCAGCAGGCTGTCCACAAGTCCTGAGCTGGACTCCAGTCCCATTCTACTGTACTGTCCACTACAAAAGCCAAGCAAGACAGTTTTAATAACAGTGAAACAAGCATATGTGGCAACTGCTGTAGAAGAGAGCTCTTTAACCTGCATGTGTCCCAGTGTGCATGGTCATGCACCAGTATGAAGAGGGTGTAGGGGTTCAGCTTTGATTTCTGAATGAGGCAGTTGATCTTTGGTACTGCAGCCTGATCCAACTTCACCACATACTGCTCAGCATCCTTTGCCGACAGACAGTCTTGATCCAGACCTAACTCCTGCAAGACCCCTATTAATGCACAAGACATAAAACAAGAGAATAATTAAAAAAAATGAAATAAAAAAAAACAAATACTAATAATGATGATGATGATGATAATAATGATATTTTACCTAAAACCTTATTTTACTATATATAATATTGACAAGATTTTAAAGCGTTCCAATAATGTCTTAACTTCCTTTTAATTTTGAGAATAACTATTTCTGCCTTTCTTCTATTGACAAGTATCAAATTAAAATTATTTTAATTATTTCAATTTATTTTACTACTAAATACATTTAGTATTTACTACTAAATACTAAATACTACTAGCTATAATCCTCTGTTACTATAAGCCAAATGTAATAGAAGCTATGATAAAATTGGTGATGGCTGGAACTCTACCTGAGTTCCAGAGGTGCAGGACAACTTGGTGGAAAGCCACTTCAGATGGAGGCACACAAATCAAGAACTCAACCTTGTCGAAAGAGCCCAAGTCCAAGTTGTGTGTGCTGGAGTCAGCGATGGCACATACATGGGACAACAGCTTTCGTGCCACAGCAAGCTGAATGGGCCGAATCTCATGCCAATCCACCCGGTACTCTGTTAAAGACGAATACTATCAGTACTTTCAGAACAAACCTTTGTATCTCAAAAACTGCAACTTTAGAAAAAAAGAGGAGAAAAACATTCATAGCTGACAATAGTGGTTACATTGAAAAGCACCTTTAACAGAAAACAGCAGAAAAACACATGGAACTCATGCGAATGCTCTTCAAAAGTCTTTTTGGGTAATTAAAAATCACCTGTACATGCTGTTGCTCCTGAGGGTTCCTGTCCACAACCTTGAGTTGAGTGACTGCTATTCTCTGGGTTGGCTTTCTCCAGGAAAGCCTCCAAATCCCCTTCTAGTAGTTTTAAAAGAAATGCACTTAAACAATGCTTTCAAGTTGAGACTTAAATTTCATGTGATGGGAAAGATGCCATTTAGTGTCAAAATGGCAATTTAGTGCAAATATTTTTTCACACAGGAAATGCTTACTAGAAACAGGCTCATTGTTAGCATTAAAGTCAAATTTGTCCAAAACAGACTTACCTTGACCTAGTGAGCTGCAGTAAGACTCTAGCTCTGCAGTCATCCCAGAGGACAGCTCCCAACTGATCTCTCTCATGCAGTCGCCTGGAGCGAGCATATTCTCTGCAAGTAAACGTGACTGGTGCTTTCCTAAGAGAATAACAGTAACACATAGGTGTTTGGTTTTTTTTCTTCTTCTGTTTTTTTAACCAAACATTTTAGTATATTGTGTTGTTGGGACAAAACTTTTCTCCATTTTTTTTTTAATAACAGCTGACCTTGGGTGAAAACTTTAATTATAAATGAACCTATAATGATGGTCCAACCAGAGAATGACATCATTTTAATATTAACAAAATATTAACCTGATATTTAAGGAAATAACTGTTCACGAAACTCTTAGAATAATGAATAAAAGAAAAATTTATTGTGCATCCCTAATTTATTTTCACAGATTATTTACCTTTCTACTTACTAATATTAGTATTACTACTAACCTAACTACTAAGTCTTCTTTCATATGTTTGGTCCAGAAGCCCAGATCTTTTCAGTTAATTTCGTATCATGTGTTCAAACAAGCCTCTTACCTGTTACCACTATACAGGACTCTGTTTCTTGGCTCCTGCTCATGCAGATGATCACCACATAATGTGCATGACTCAGCTTGCCTTCCATCAGCTTCTGGAAGGTGTCGTCAAGTGCTTCGGCCAGAGAAGGTGCTGTGTCCAGTATCAGGACGCTCTCTCCGCAGGAGCTAGTGGCCAACTTGGCCAACCAGGGAAGCTGAGAGGGTGTGAGAGGTTGAGCCAGGCCTGGCAAAGGAGTGGGGAACTGGGGATGACTTTGCTGGTACTGTCGGATCTCTGTCAGGTGTGACTCACGCCAGGAGCGCATGAGGATCTGCTCCAAGTCCTCCATGAGGGGCATCTGATCGGGGGCTGAGATTGAAGACATGCAAATATGAAAAAGAAAGTGACTATTCTTCTCATTGTGAAAGCCAGCACAGCAAACAGTGGATTTAGCGCATACACTCACAGCAGGGGGCATCTGTTAAATGCACCCCGGGAGCAGTGACAGTACATTGCTCAAGGGTACCTCAGGGCAACCTACTGGTCTGGTTTCAAACCCACAACCTTTGGATCCTTTAGCCAACTCCCTAACCACTAGGCCACTGCTGCTATACATTATTATATGTATATAACAATGCCTAGAACATAAAATGTTAATTTACAATTTTAAAAGATGAAACAGAGGTACTGACAAACTGATTAAATTGGGACCTCATTATAATCAATCTAATTATAGCTTCAGTGTATCTTAACAACATTATTATTAATGTTTACTGGATTTTTTAAACAAATGAAAAAAGACAGAAGTGAACTTCTTTATAATGATTTATAATGTAAACCAGGGAACTGTAACTTTTTAAGAAACTTTGTAGTACTTTATTATTATGCATTTTACTGGAGACCAGAAAGCCATATGTAAATGAACTGTAAGGTTGTGTTTTTCTTTCTCACCCAGCTGCACCAGATAGTAGACAGTCAGCAGGACCTGCATCTCTGTGGAGAGGGGCTGGACAGATGAAGCTCCGTACTGCTCATAGATGTGTGGGAGGGTTTGAGAGCTGCGGTAACACATCTCCAAACGATCATTCACCAACACATCCCCTGTATTCCCACACAGTCGTGGAAGAGCCCCATGTCCTGTAGCAAACACAAGCACACGCATGTATGTCATTTAAGATCAGGTGGTGGGTACAATGGTAGGATAACTTTTGCATTTTTGCCAGTTGGCTACTGTGTGCTGACTGCATATGACTCTGACCACTGTGTCTTTGTAAAAAAAAAAAAATTCTAATCATTGTAGCATCATCACTGCCCCTTGGCCTTCTTGGTGACTTGGTGATTCCAGGTAATTCCATGGTAATCGTTTTTGTAGACTCCTGAATCAGTGCCTTATACCTATCACATGTACTGCAAAAATAACACCAGGTAATATTAAGCTTAGGAGACATGTCAGTGGCCTAGTGGTTAGGAACTAGGAGCCATAATCAGAAGGTTTTGGGTTTGAGTCCCAGACCAGTAGCTTGCTCTGAGGTGCCCTTGATCAAGATCCCAGAGCACTGTTGCCTGGGTGCTGTATGTTGGGCTGCCCCCTGCTGCACATTGTGTATTGTGGTGCAATGTGTGTTGTGCTGTGGATTCACAAAGACAAACAGTCACATTCATTATTCAAATACCATCCATGCTGTAACAAAGAAGTAGTTACAAGTAGTGAGCTTTTGCAAAACAAGTGAGGATCCATATAGGATTCTATTTGATCTATATGCATGTGTACAGTTAAAAGAATATATCTCACCTTTAAAAATAACTGGCTGCAGTCCACAAATTTGGAGTAAATTGTCAGGCACTGTGATGGATTCTCCCACCGGCAAGGGAGGTGAGGACCCTTGAGACACACATCCTGAAGACCCACTATTTGCTGCAAGCATGCGCGCACACACACACACACAAACACACAGTATTGTTACTTCTAGAAAGAGATTTATCACTTTCTGAAAGATATCAACAGCAATATTTCAACAGTTTAAAGGCTTTCATGCTTAGAGTTTTCCATTATTTTTTTTGAAACTATAGACAAAACATAGATGAACTAGTGTATGTTTAAACATATTATTTCATAGATGTGGCTCAAATAAGCAATTAACTTGAGGTGCTGAAAGTGGGCATAAATAATGCAACCTAAAAGAATTGAGAGGCTCTGATTTAATGTCATACATAGTCTGTAATTTATATAGCCAATCAGCAGTCTAAATTATGAAACAAACATGCCTGTTGGCTCCCATATGATGACAACACTGTCGGCTTAGGTATTGAATTGAGGTATTAAATAATGGTGAATTTTTCAGTGCTCTGTTGCATTTGAATTAGGTTGGTACCAAATTGTATGGAATTTCAAAACCTAGCCCTATAGATCACAAACACTTGCATAATTGCATAATCTGCACTCTTATTTACAAGAGCAAAATATATAAACTCTGCACGCTAATTTTCAATTAACCACTTATTCTAACATAATTTTAAGACTCACAATGTAAACTATTAAATGGGTTTTAATTGTGTTTGTGTGCTCTCCAAGTGCCCACTGAGAATTGAATGGGAACGCATTATTCTAGGACAAAAGAAAAACAAGTATGACTTATAATGCTTTCCTACCACAGTCAGAATGAACAGTTTTTTACTCAGAACAAAAGGTCAGGAAAATATCAAAAGCTCAAAAACGTTTGTAATTATTTTTTATTAAAGCTTTTTTTTTTAAAATCTACTAGCCCTTCAGTTTTATTATTCATGTGTGGGGCAGAGTTTTGTACCTGATTTCGTGCCATTTACTGTGCTGGAGGTGGCAGCTCTATGAACAGCTTCAGATGGTGCTGAGGATTCTGGTGACCAGCCCTTGTGTCTCTTTTTGGGTGGTCCTGAGTTAGCCATGGAACCTTTAGGGAGAAGGGGAATAATTATTTTTTGTGAAATAAAGATGTGAAAAAAACATACGTATTGTAGCCTTGTGTAACTATCAATTGCATCATTACCTACTCACTAGTTTTAGGAATGCACAATGTTTGAATATTGAGGTCCAGTCAAAAGGGCAGTTTGGGGATGTGCTGACCTAGTGGTCAGGGACTACACCCCATAATCAGAAGGTCATGGGTTTGAGTCCCAGATCAGTAGGTAATCTGAGGTAACCTTCAGTAAGGTACCGTCCTCAGCACTGCTCCCTAGGCAATGGATATATGGTTGCTCACTGCAACAGTGTGCATGAGTTAAATGCAGAAAAAGCATTTTGCATTCGTGTACTGTGTTTTGTCCTATGTATTGATAATGAAATGTAGTCACTTTCACTTTCACTGTCAATTAACAACCTAAATGATCAATGTCAAAAGTAACTTATTTTTCAAATCAAAATTTAATTAGCAATATTTATTGACCAAATTATAAGAGGCACTTATAACCTTTTACAGCATTTCTAAATGTAGTTTATATATGGGTCAAATCAATCATCCAATGTAAACTGTTTTCTCTTTAAATTAATCAGTTTGCAATGACAGCCATACTTTCTTGTTTAGAGAAATAATATCAGTCTGACATTGTGGGATCAAGGCCCAATGATAACTTTCCCATGATACTTTCTGAGGAAGGAAAGTTGCAGAATGATAGGAAGCAGCCACTCAGTTGTACATTAACCAGGCTGTAAACATAAAATGCATTTTGGTGTGTGTGGCAAGCTCTTCCTAAGCCATGGGGCCACAAAAGCAATGTGTTAAACCCTACAACAAACTGCATGGGTCGCAGAGGAAGCTTAACACTTTATAATGACTCAGCCTGTGAGACAGAAAGAGTTTTTTTTTTTAACAGCAGTTCTTTATGGAGATGACACACTAAGGCAGAAGACTTTTTACTGCCCCAAGTGTTGAATAATACTGCCGGTGAATACAAAAGCAGAGGAGGAAAAGGACCAGACAATACAGCTGAAGCTCTTCCCTTTAGGCATTTTAAAGAGGGGTCTTTCTTTCATGGAGGTGTGAATTCTGACGGAGGAAGGATTGCCCCCAACCATCCCCTCCTGTACCAGGCTAATAAAATAGTGCTTTTCTCTTTTTTCTATTTTAGCACAAAATGGCAAGTTCCGATTTACCACAAATGCTTTTTGGTTGTAGCCTTTGAACAGTCTGAAAGATTTGTGACCATTACCAATACGAGTCTGAAACTGATATTGCTAATGGAATAGCTAAATCTTTAACTATAACGATAATGTATATAATGTATGATGTATATAGAATATATTATGGTGACATAAATGTCAATAGTATTAGTAATAGTAATAGTATAATTAACTTAGTTAACTAACAGTGCTGTACTTACTTAATTTAATTTTAAAGAAGAATTTTAAAGAAGAAACGATCTGGGCAACCATGTAAAAAAAATACTATAATAGGGAATCTATATATAACAGGGAATCTAATAACAGGGAATCTATAAAGGAGAAAAGTCAGACAACATCTCCAACTTTGTTTAATTTTATGGACGCATTTTATGCAAAGAAAGTATAAGGCATAGAAATATATATACTTCTGTTTGTTGTCTAATATTGCAGTTGTTTTTTTCCTTTAATAAGAGTTCCTGTCACTTCCTGCCATGCATAGTAATGAAAAAACATCAAGAAACAATAGCAGGAAAAACTGTAGTTAACTTTATCCCAAATCCATATGCAAAATTTATCCAAAATGTTTTATAACAATATATTTTTATACCAAGCATATCAAAAATCATATTATATCTTAAACATTTCTGTAACCCAAAAAATTCAAAAAGCAAACAAGCAAACAAAAAAATCTCTTAAACTCAACATTGTTAATACTGTAGAGCCAACTGGATCACAGCCATGGCTACAGTCCCGGTACCTGAACTCCTGTTTATTTAAGCATTGCCAAGCTGGCCTGGACTTGTCCATTCTCCGCTGTGCTTTATGTGTGTGTATATGTACATTGTATTCAGAATAAAACAAGACCCCTCAAAGGTTTCTCCATGCATTTGCACCTCTGCTCTCTTGGTTTCACATACCGAGAACATGACAGAAGAACGGACCTACCAAAGAGGTGCAGCAGGAGGTCTTCTCGAGGAAGAAAAGGCAGAGAGTAAAGTCCCGGTTAGTACTCTGGGGACCGGGACCGTAGCCACGGCTGGGATCCGATCTTAGTCATGACAAGAGCTGTGTGGAGCCTTCATGAATTAATTTCTCAATTATTAATTAGTTTCCTTACCTATAACGGTGGGCCTTCCTGGGCCATGAGCTACCAAGCCTGGTTGAGGCACAGTCTGCTGAGATATGGGAACATGGCTTCCATTGGTCATGGGAGGGGAGGTTTCGGATGCTTGCAGTCGTGTATTTGGATCTGTGAAGAGGTTAGGAATGAATGAATGAATGAATGATTCTCATTTTTAATACTATAATGCATGCATAAGGCTTTTTGTAATGTATTTTAAAATTAAACATGATTTTCATTAATGTAACTCAGCTGGTCTTAAAAGTATGGAAAATGTAAATTTGCTGCATTTGGATCAATGGAGCACTCCACCTGTGTAGCTTGCTGTGTTTATGTCCACATGCCCAGGACTGGACAACAAGTCGTTGGCTCCAGAGCCAGAGAGATGCTCCTCTAGACCACCAGACACATTAGAGGTTGTCTGTCTTACACGGCTATCTACACAAAGAGAGTATATAAAACCCAGCTCAGTAATGAATATTCACTCCATTTAGTTGTGAAATGCCAAACATTACTCATATGATATCAAGGTTTCATTAATGTGTTTTTTAACTGAAGGATATATTGCAATCACAATTTTAAGCAATATAAGTGTAATGTGGCATTTTGTCCATATATGAGCTCTAATTCATGCTGCTAGTTGGCTACTTGAAGTTTATACTCTCTTGCCATGGTTTACCTATTCCTTTCCAGCAGATGGGTGGCCCTTTAACCAGCATGCCTTGGGCATTGCGGAGAAGACGGTATTTTAAGTGCTTCTGCTTTTTGGGCTGTGTGGTCAGCTTTAGGTTGATGTGGTTAGAGAACTCAGTGAAGTAGCGGAAGCCCTTCTCACCACAGCCCATACAGTTCCCTGAGAAGCCTGGAAAAAAAGAAAATTTTACACTCAAATGAAGGAAATAAATGAAGCTTAATGTATATTCGTATCTGAGCTACTGTCTCACTTGTGTAATCTCTGGTGTGCTCCGGTGTGCTTCAGAGAGTATAGCGGAAATCAGCTGAAAATTTACTTTGCTGTGTCACTGAAGTTCAGTTTCCATAGTCACAGGGGGTGAGATGCAGAGCTGATGTGGAGGCCATAGAAACCATAATTGAAGAGCTAAAAATTGGCTCCGTGACTAGCATTAGTCTGCCTGCACTAGGCTAGGATGCCCTGACCCAATTACAGTGTGTCCTGACCCAACTACAGTGATGTTAAGCAACTGCCACTTTTTTTTTTTTTTTTTTAAGTTTAATATACTTCCATTTCATATATGAACTTTAGATTTCACATATGATATTTTAGATTGTGTTTTCATTTGAAAATGTTAATGTATGTCATATTTAAAATGCTTTGATTATTTTCTAAGTACAATTTGCATGTATTTGTATTGCTGTATTTAATGGATTGATAAAAGCCGACCTGTAGTGGGCAGAATGTTTGCTGGGGTTTGATTATGAAACTTTCAAACTTACTTTGAAAAAGTGATCCACTGTGCTCAAAACCTTAGCTGAACAAAACAGAAAGGGAATTTAACCTGTGCATATTGGTTATAACCAATATTAACAGAATTTTTAATTATGATATTGGAATAATTAATATATATCCCTCCTCGAACTGCCACCTTATCATAGTGGAGGGGTTTGCGTGTCCCAATGATCCTGGGAGCTATGCTGTCGGGGGCTTTATGCCCCTGGTAGGGGCACCCAAGGCAAACAGGTCATAGGTGAGGGAAGAGACCTCTTATGATGAGTACAACATTTGGAAAACATTTTCCCTCGCCCGGATGTGGGTCACCAGGGCCTCCCTCTGGAGCCAGGCCTGGAGGTGGGGCCCGAAGGCGAGCGCCTGGTGGTCGGGCCTTCACCCATGGGGCCTGGCCGGGCACAGCCCGAAGATGCAACGTGGGCCCCCCTTCCCATGGGCTCACCACCTGTAGGAGGGGCCAAAGAGATCGGGTGCAGAGTGAGTTGGGTGGTGGCCGAAGACGGGGGTCTTGGCAGTCTGATCCTCGGCTGCAGAAGCTGACGTCTAGAGACGTGGAACGTCGCCTCTCTGGTGGGGAAGGAGCCTGAGCTAGTGCGTGAGGTTGAGAAGTTCCGGCTAGATATAGTTGGACTCACCTCGACGCACAGCTTGGACTCTTGAATCAGTCTCCTTTAGAGGGGCTGGACTCTCTTCTACTCTGGAGTTGCCACCGGTGAGAGGTGCCGAGCAGGTGTGGGCATACTTATTGCCCCCCGGCTCGGGGCCTGTACATTGAGCTTTACCCCAGTGGATGAGAGGGTGGCCTCCCTCCGCTTTCGGGTTGGGGGATGGGTCCTTAGTGTTGTCTGCGCTTATGCGCCAAACAGCAGTCTGGATTACCCGCCCTTTCTGGGGTCGCTGGGGGACTTCAATGCTCACGTGGGTAATGACAGTGAGACCTGGAAGGGCATGATTGGGATGAATGTCCCCCCCGATCTGAACCAGAGTGGTGTTTTGTTATTGGACTTTTGTGCTCGTCATGGATTGTCCATAACAAACACCATGTTCAGGCATAAGGATGTCCACATGTGCACCTGGCACCAGGACACCCTAGGCCACAGTTCGATGATCGACTTTGCGGTCGTGTCATCTGACTTGCAGCCACATGTCTTGGACACTCGGGTGAAGAGAGGGGCGGAGCTGTCAACTGATCATTACCTGGTGGTGAGTTGGCTTCGTTGGTGGGGGAGGATGCTGGTCAGGCCTGGTAGGTAGGCCAAATGTATTGTGAGGGTCTGCTGGGAACGTCTGGCAGAGTCCCCTGTCAGGACGAGCTTCAACTCCCACCTCCGGCAAAACTTTAACCACATCCCGGGGGAGGTGGGGGACATTGATTGATTGATCAATGTTCCGCACCTCCATCGTCAAGGCAGCTGACCGGAGCTGTGGCCGTAAGGTGGTCGTGCCTGTCACGGTCGCAACCCGAAAACCTGTTGGTGGACACCAGCGGTGAGGGATGCCAACAAGCTGAAGAAGGAATCCTACTGGGCCTTTTTGGCCAGTGGGGCTCCGGAGGCAGCTGATAGGTACCGGCAGGCCAAGCGGAATGTGGCTTTGGTGGTTGCTGAGGCAAAAACTTGGGTGTGGGAGGAGTTTGGTGAGGCCATGGAGAAAGACTTCCAGACAGCTTCAAGGAGATTCTGGTCCACCATCCGGCTTCTCAGGAGGGGAAAGCAGTGCTCAGTCAACACAGTGTATAGTGAGGATGGTGCTCTGCTGACCTCGACTCGGGACGGTGTGGGTCGGTGGGGGGAATACTTCGAAGGCCTCCTTAATTCCACCAACATGCCTTCCAATGAGGAAGCAGAGCCTGGGGACATAGAGGTGGACTCTTTCATCTCTGGGGCCCAAGGTTGCCGAGGTGATCAAAAAGCTCCTTGGTGGCAGGGCTCCGGGGGTGGATGAGTTCCTCAAGGCTCTGGATGTTGTAGGTCTGTCATGGTTGACACGTCTCTGCAACATTGCATGGACATCGGGGACAGTGCCTCTGGATTGGCAAACCGGGGTGGTGGTCCCCCTCTTTAAGAAAGGGGACTGGAGGGTGTGTTCCAACTACAGAGGGATCACACTTCTCAACCTCCCTGGGAAAGTCTATTCAGGGGTCCTGGAAAGGAGGGTCCATTGGATAGTCGAACCTCAGATTTAGGAGGAGCAGTGTGGTTTCCGTACAGGTTGCAGAACAGTGGACCAGCTCTACACCCTTTGCAGGGTCCTGGAGGGTGCATGGGAGTTTGCCCAACCAGTCTACATGTGCTTTGTGGACTTGGAGAAGGTGTCCCTTGGGGAGTCCTGTGGGGGGTACTCTGAGAGTATGGGGTATCAGATTCCCTGTTAAGGGCTGTCCGGTCCCTGTACAATCGGTGTCAGAGCTTGGTCCGCATTGCCGGCAGTAAGTCGAACCTGTTTCTGGTGAGAGTTGGACTCCGCCATGGCTGCCCTTTTCACCGATCATGACTTTTATGGACAGGATTGGACTGGTTTGGGAGGCTCAGGATTGGGTCATTGCTTTTTGCAGATGACGTTGTCCTGTTGGCCTCATCAGGCTGCGACCTGCAGCTCTCACTGGATCGGTTCGCAGCTGAGTGTGAAGCGGCTGGGATGAGGATCAGCACCTCCAAATCTGAGGCCATGGTCCTCAGCCGGAACAGGGTGGAGTGCCCTCTCAGGGTTGGGAGTGAGGTCCTGCCCCAAGTGGAGGAGTTTAAGTATCTCGGGATCTTGTTCACGAGTGAGGGTAGAATGGAGCGGGAGATCGACAGGCGGATCGGGGCAGCGTCCGCAGTGATGCGGGCTCTGCGTCGGTCTGTAATGGTGAAGAAGGAGCTAAGCCAAAAGGCAAAGCTCTCAATTTACCGGTCAATCTACGTTCCCACCCTCACCTATGGTTAAGCTGTGGGTAGTGACTGAAAGAAGGAGATCGCGAATACAGGTGGCCGAAATGAGTTTCCTCCGCAGGGTGTCTGGGCTCTCCCTTAGAGATAGGGTGAGAAGCTCAGTCATCTGGGAGGGGCTCAGAGTAGAGCCGCTGCTCCTCCGCATCGAGAGGAGCCAGATGAGGTGGCTCTGGCATCTAATTAGGATGCCCCCTGGATGCCTCCCTGGTGAGATGTTCCGGGCACGCCCCACCGGAAAGAGACCCCAGGGAAGACCCAGGACACGCTGGAGAGACTATGTCTCTCTATGGAGAGACCGAATATGGAGAGACCGAAGTGGCCGGGGAAAGGGAAGTCTGGGCATCCCTGCTGGAGCTGCTGCCCCCACGACCTGACCTTGGATAAGCGGAAGAGAATGGATGGATGGATGGATGGATAGATATTGGAAAATCATGTTATGGTGAATATACCCTTAAGATTTAAACTTAAGATTTAAGTTTTCCATGGCCTTTACTACTCTAGTCGCAATCAGTATTGTAGTGGATTTTTTTTTACCCAACTTACCTTAATTGATTGCTGCCTTTTGCAGTAATTAGGTCACAGCTATAACCCCAAATGGCAGAGATTTACCTGCAATATAAGAACTTCAGTAGTTACCTAAAAGTGCATTGCGCCCACGCTCATCTGGGAGAAAGCGTCGGTCCACTGCACACACCAGAATGTGCTCAGGTATAGCAGGTGACTTGGCCCCAACCAGTAGAAATCCTGGTGGCACATCTAGGCATTCAGTTGCTAAGGAGGACAGACGAAGATCTTTCCCTGCCTGACAAAATCCTAAGCAGAGGTATATGGAAGTACTTATAGTATATTATAGCAATAGAACTTGTCAATAATTGTAAATGCAATGCTGACTCTGAAATACTGCACAGTTTCTGAAACAATAAACTGAATGCGTATTTGTTCTTGCATTTTTTTTTTGTTTTGAGAGATGAGAAATTTAAAGAAGTATACACTGGAGCTTCACAGTATGAACAATAATCCCCTCTTACCATCAGTAGCGCAGGAACCCTCTGGGGGAGGCTTCATCTGGTATGGAATAGGAGGGCTGTTAGACTCTGAGCCATCCTCCTCATCCTCTTCTTCGTTTTCCATTTGGCCTTGTGAGGAAAATAGATTTTATAACTATTTATGGATCGATCACAAAGTGATGCATTAACAGATATGAACTTAGTTCCTATTCTGACATATTTTTCACTTACTACTCTATATTAATTATATAGATCCTAAGCTTTAAATCTGAAATATAATGGAAACACTTTTTGCATGGACATCTAAGATGGACAGGATATAATAGACCACTTTCAAAGAGCAGTGACCATTTTTGTTACACTCCAGGTGGAGTAGTGGCCTAAGAGACCACCATTTGATTATAAAAAATTATTATCACTTCAGAAGAGAGTTATTTTTACCATCTTGAGAAAAGGTTCTCTGTTCTGCTTCCAGATAAAGTTGAGAAAACACAGGTCTGGGCACCACAGAATTGGAGCGCAGGGATGCCTCGATGGAGTTGTGCAGGACCTCTTCAAAACGTGTGGTGCGCAGCTGCCCCGCATATGAATTCCCCATTTCTTTGAAAAGGAACAGAAGATTGATTTTTAACACATGCAAACAAATACTTATCATTTAAAAGGGAAAACATTAGGTTAAAAATAAATAATTTTATAAAATGGATCAATGTTTAATCAGGTATGAAGCTTTTTTTTGTCATATTGAGACATACACAAAAAAAGTTTGTACAAAATAATTATGTTTGGAAAACTTACATGTCACATTATTTTTTCTGTCTTCTGATTAGTTATGGCTTAAATTCTATTAAAATTATGATTATGAAAATGAACTATGAAATCAACTATGAAAATTATGCACAAATGCTTTTACTTCAATGTTTCACACATCGCACTTTACTGAATACAATAAACAAGACTTAAAAATATGCTCTATTGGTTATGATACATGCAGTTGATATGTGTAATCTAAATACTAAAAATCTCACAATATATAAAAAAAACATGTTGAAACATACTGTGATATGATTTATCATAATAAAAATAAATGCTGTCATATGGCCAGCGCTTAACCTAATTATTAGTAACAGCTTTACAATTCAAACATCAAAATCAGTCATGACTGCTGGACTCTGACTGACTGATGGACAGTGTAACAAGCCAAAAACCACAAGCTGTTAAAGGGAGTTAGAGTTCACAGGGGCCTAAAAGTGTATTAAGAGCACACGTCCCAAAACTATGAACTCACTGATCCCCCTCAGCTCAAATAAGCTGATTTGATGTCACGAACTAGCACGGCATGAGTCAGCCTATCTGTGTAGCCTAACCAAGGATGGGCAGAAATCAATGCCACTGTTAGCCAAGTCATTGGAGAAGCATGTTTTTTATGACACAGCCTGCGGAAGATCAGCTTCCCCTGGGGTGGTCAACAGGAGCAGAGAATTCAGTCACGGTTTCCAATTTGCAGCCTCATGAAGTCATTGTAACAATGTCAGGTCGTCCTGACCTGATTGAAGGCTAACATGAGACTGAACAAGAGAGAGAGAGAGAGAGAGAGAGTGAAAAAGTGAAGGAAACAGTGTGAGCAAGCACTTCACAGTTTCGCTCATGATAAACAAGAAGTCCTAGTCATCAGCAGCTTCAGCATAACATCAGTTGAAGAACCCTTATTTTATAGAGTAGAGTGATCTTTTTGCATTTATGCATTTTACCCTATGTTTTCATAGGGTTAGACAACAAAGGGTCTAATTCCTGAGCAAAGAATTTGGAGAGCTAATTCAATTTGGCCTAAGAATGAGCATGGTAAAAGCCATCCAGAACAGTCCATACATACTATGAACTATGAAATATGGACTATGAACAAAGAACTTGCTAATAAGATTTAGATCCTCCAAACATAAGTACAGAAAACATGCTTAAAAGATATGCATGCTGTAAAAAATAATGTTTGCTAATAAGAGGGGGAGTCTTCGATGAAGAACACTCAAATCACAAACGCCCCTTAAAAAAGCCCCTTAATTGAACAGCTTCAAACACTGCAAACACATGCACTCCCAGTTGACTCTGTTAAGATGATCTGTTAAGATAATTTGTGAAAGTGACTATTTGTCATTGTGAATCACAGGACACACTGAAACACAATGAAATTCAAACTCTGTTTTTCACCCATACACACCAAGCAGCAGGGAGCAGCTGTTCAAAGTGCCCAGGGAGCAGTGATGGGGACAGTACCTTGATCAAGGGTACCACAGGGCAACCTACTGGTCTGGTATTCAAACCCATGACCTTCCAATCCTGAGGTTTTAATCCCTAAACACTTTGCCACTGCTACCTAGAATTCCCAGGATTTCTGGGAGCTACAAAATATGTAGTCATTTTTTACTTCACATTAATTTAAGACAGTAATCAAGCAATAATCAACTCTGCACATATTGCATTATAACTTCTACTTGTATTCATTTATGTTTTAATTCATGTTTTGGTTGAACAAAATTTTTATTTAGGGTTCCAGAAGTGCAGAGGGCCACATATCAAGAGGTTTGAAAATGCATTCATGCTTTTCTGCAAGACAGATGAGAATTGGTGGGCTTGGACACTCTGTGACGGTTAATTAGTAATATTAGTACTATTTGCTCTATAAAACCATTTTTCAGATGGAAGCGCATGTTTATATTAATAAAAACAACAAAACTATTTTCACATGGTCTACTCCTGAGCTCCTGAGAAGTGCACAGCAGGTGGTGTAGTGATTAGCACCACACTGTCACCTCCCAGTGAAAGGGTTTGGGTTCCAGCCTGAGTTGGCCTGAGTCCATATGTATGTTTTACTTTTTTCAGGTGTTCTATTTCCCTCTCACATTCAAAAGACATGCATGTCAGGTGGACTGGAAATACAAAATTGCCCTCTAGATATGACTACGTGCATGAGTGTGTTTGTGAGCCTGCCCAGTGACAGACTGACAAGCTGTAAAAGGTGTTTCTCTGCCATTCTACTATAAGCACTCCCTAGTCAGGATAAGGGGTAAAATAATTATTAATAAGGGGGCAATTTTCCTCTTCTTTTATTTAAAGCTTCTTCTTAGAATGAAAAATATGGAAGAGCATGTGAATATTGAGGGAGTAGAAAAGGAATTGGTTAGAAGAACATAAAAATACACAGGTTTAATAATTCTTATCAGATTAATGCTTTAGGTAGTGTAGAATAGAATATGTATGTGACTTTGGGAAGCTTAATATGTGACTCACTCGAAATTCCTACTCCAGTCACCTTGACACAGATGGTAACTCTATTAAATTCTCATCATTTTCATACAAGCAAGACATAAAATTGCTTCATCTAGCCTGGATTAACTGCTAGCATGATTAGGAAGTTACCCAACCAATTAATCAGAAACGATCAATCACATTCTGATTTCCAATTGGTAGGACAATTTTGCAAGACAAAAATCTCTTTCTGGAAGTCCTTCATATGTCTCTGATGTGAATATGATTAGTCCATCCAGGTTTTGGATATAACAAAGTTATCAATAAAATATATACAAGGTATTACACAACAGTATTTAAATGTTTAATTTATTGTGACCTAAAACGAAAACACCAACACAAATACATTATCTTAGCACAAACATGCTATTAGAAATCTAATAAAAGCACAAAAAGAAATGGCCATTTTCTCTGAGACTGTTTTTTTTAACCTTTCTTTCTGTGGGTGGGTTTTGTCCATTACTTTTCAAAACCACCAAAATGCACCAAATATTTGAATCTTATTTAGTTAGTGTTAGTCTTTCAGCAAAACAGATTATGCCCACATATATGTCTGCAACGCATACAAAAAATACATTATCTTAGCCTACAAAATGTGTTAGTGTTGTAATGTTGCCCCTTTTTATGTTGAAAAGTGATAAACTAAAACATTTATGTAATGCACTTTTAAAGAACTTTATTTTTGCCATATGGAAAAAAATAACTATATTATGAATTATATGAAGAAGTAATATAAAGTTGTATTGTATTCTGTTTGTTTAGTGAAATGTTACACCCCTGCTAGCTGCAGGCCTTGACCCATTTAAAGTTTAACAAACTTCTCTGAAAGGCAATGTCTGTTAAATAAACAGATGCAAATAGTTGTGCTGTTGAGAAGCACCTCTGTTGACAGGCCAGGAGATAAAGCAGGAAGTCTTGACAGAGTCCAGGATCTTCCCCAGCCCCGTCCTCCTTAAACGCATCTTGCTTACCGAGAGGTGACAAGCTCTTTCATCTCTACTCTGCTCCTCCCTGAGCTCTGCACCCCACTATTGTGATTGCGTTTATGACCTCCTGTCTCAAAGACTCTGACCTCCTCTTTCTCTCCCTCAGCCTCCCTGCCTCTTGGTTATAGATTTTTTCCACTGAAGCTTCAAATAAGAATCTGGTCTTATCCTTCTGTTAAGCCCCATTTGTCTCACCAGTTCATGCACTGTGATGTGTTCATACAAATGACCTAAAACTTTCTTCTTGAAATTTCATTTACATTTAAGTTGGAGTGATGGATCACCTATAACCATGTCCCAATTGTTTTAAGTTATTTTATATTAACCTCCTGTTTTGTTGTTTTAGACTGTTCAAAATATGTGAAAAACTACAGATGACACCAATATGATAATATGAAGGATAAAAAAATAAGTAATAGCAGTTCCTGTTTAAAATCTGTTAAGTTACAAATTGTATTATGTACACACTGGCTTTTTTAAGGTAGGTGCTGTGTTTTCTTTTCAGAGCACCTATTATTTCCCTATGCGCTTGCTTCTCCACAGCTGAAAGGTAGGCAGAAGCAGCTGAGAAAAAGGTGGACAGTTACTTAACCTAAGTACACTTTCAAAAAGCTTGAACTCTGACAGATTTATACAATCGCTGGACTGAAAGTTTCCTGTTCACCAATACAAGCACTACTTTTAGTATGGCCTAGGTGTATCTTTGTTGAAAAAACATGATACTAAAAAATGCTTGCAGTGATGAATCTTTGCTGAAGCATCTACTTGCTTTTTTGCCTGTTCAGAACAGCAGTGATCTCATGAATGGCCACTCTGGCTGGAACGCTACAAACGTTTCATGAAAACAAAACCAAAATAAATCCTCTTTTTACACTAATTAGACTTAATATTCTGTTGAAAGCAAAGTTACTGTGAAGTGAGATTTTGTTTTGAAAGCAATTCATTAATTTTTGGTACACCAGCCTACACACATTACTTAGGATATTGTCCCTAAAAATAGTTAAACTGAGCAAATGATCCCTGTTAAAACAAGGTATTCAGTTTTTTAAGGCATCCATGAGCTACTTATTAGCTAACATCAGCTAATGTCATGATTTATCTGAAACATATGATATTAAATTTAAACAACGCTCAGCACTGTACTTGTAATCACATACTGCATCATGAAACAGCATTTGTTTAACAGCATGTTTGAGAAGCTCTGAGAAGCTATTTCAGAAGCAGTTTCACTGTGGATATTTACTGATGGTGTTTATTGTTGGTATTGCTTTGGTATCTCCAAAATTACCACCTGAAAGTTCTGTTCCTGCCCATCCAGAAACAGTTACTTTCACTGCCCTGCTACAAAAGAGCTGAGATGGGGGGTCAGCATTTAGGACTCTTTTTGCCCCAGGAGGTTGGTGAGTGTGTGTGTGTGTGTGTGTGTGTGTGTGTGTGCATGTGTGTCTGTGTGTGTGGGGGCTGGGCTTGGTCATCCCCTGCTCAAGACAAGCAACAAAAGACACAAAAGCCAGACACAAAAGCCAGAGACTGGACAGAAAATATGACAGAGAGAGACAGGGAATAAGAAAAATGTAGAATGAGTGGAGAGGAGAGGACAGGGAGAGAGAGAGAGAGAGAGAGAGAGAGGAATTCTGAAGGACACTGAAAGGGCTAAAGGTCAGTTATTAAGAAGAAAGTGAATGGGAGATTTTTAGGCATTCAGTTTACATGTGTACTGATTCTGTAGAAATTTCCCCTTAAAATAGTGTTACCTGTTTGTTAGAATTAACAACACCAATCAAGAAAAGTTCACATTTGTACTTTCAGATGTCACTAAGACCTTCAGATTCACTCACTTAAGCTGGAAAGAGAGAGAGCTGGAGAGTTGAAAGTGTCCTTTTCTGTGGTCAACTACCGGCTGCTCCCCCAACTGTCCCAACCAACACACAGCCGTAGTCTCTGTAAGGCCTGTTACACAGCAAAAGGTCAAAGGCCAGGTCCAGATAACAATGTTTGGGCAGAGCTTTGATGTGCTTTGCCATGGTCCAGCCAGCAACTCAGAGTGCACAAAGAGGCCTGGAGGGGCCAAAGAAATTTCCCAGCTCCATTCTTCTTGTCACCTTTGACCTATGGCCCATGCACCCTGGCAGAAAGATCACATTTCAGGGCTGAACAGTTGCATTGAGACACATCTTCCCCCATCCCCACCTCCACAAGCAGATTATCTGTGCACTTTTGGGAAGATTTTGTGTGATGTCTGCAAAATGGATGAGTACAAGGATGTGTGGAAAGAGAGAAAAGAGAGAGATGATATGATGGTGGAGCGGGTGTTCTCCAGTAAGTCCCTGCCCTGAAAGCCCTCCATGCACTGACCACCTGTCTGAGGCACAGTTGCACTCTTTGCACTTAACCAGTGGCTTCAGTAGTACCAGAGGATCTCACCGCTTTCATCACTCACTGCTAACATTAATCTCTAAGAACAAGCAGGGCAGTTATTCTATTTTAAAGGGCTACGTTTTTCTTGTATTCAACTATTTCCACTCATTTTCTAACCTCCCTTTAAACTCTAAAATTGTACAATCTGTTTTTTATTTCAAAGGACCTCATTCAAAAAGCTGCCATGCTGAAACACTCCTGGGAGAAGAGTATGCACTAACGTTCATGACAAAAACTATTAATTCCAAACAATTCATTTCGTGGCATAGTTCTTGCAGAACTTTTTAAATCCTTCCTTTAAACCAATTTGTAATTGATTAAAGACTTGGAATTAAGTGTATCATATTGTCTCTTTTACAGTGTTTTAAAACTCCTGCCTGGCTTTGTTTTTGTTCAGTTAAGTAAAATTTTTTCCAATTCTAATTGTGTCAGAATAAAAAAGCACTGCACTTCAAACTTAAAATAGCTGGGAACCCTGTTCCCAATGCCTCAGATGAAGATACCCTTTATATTTTCAAGTCAGGCCTTCTGAGGAGCAAGAACCTCTGGTGTGGACACAGCCCCAGTTGAACTGCAGTTTACATTTTGTACAGACTAGATGAATGTATGTCTTTTTGAATGATCTTTTAAAAAAATGGTTTACAGTAATCAGCTTCTGAGAGTGAAAGGAGGTGACCATTGCTTTTAGGCCTTTAGATTTTAGATTGAGATTAGTTATTTCTATCTTAGTTATAATTACTGTAGAGACTTTACAAAGCAGAAACAATACAGGCTATTAACTAGCGATTTAAAGACTTCACCAGGTTTATTCCATAAGAGCCGTTCCACCAGAACTTTTGCAAACCATTTCTCTACCTTTGAGCTGTAAAAATGGTCAAGAATCGGAAATGATAGCCTGTAGAGCTCTCAAAATAAGATCTCTTTACAATGCTAATGAAAGAAATCAGGGCTCATGATGTCTGCAGTGCAAATACTGGCATGCTACTACTACTATTACTCTTCTGTTATTATTTTTGAGTTTTATGTTATATCGATAATGATGAACGATATTTACATTTTCTTTTATACATGCAAATGCACTTTAGTCCAAAACTGTATTTGAGGGCTTTAGGCATGTGTTTGTAAACATTCTCTGTAATCGCTTGAGGGAATGTTTTGGACCATTTCATGATTCAGGTGTCTGGTTCCTATCGCCAGCGCAGTGAGCAGTTCGGTTTCTCAAGAACCAACACCGTGAATGTGTCTGAACACATATTTCCTATTCCGTTCTGAAAAGCTGTCGAAATCCCCACGCAGACTGGCTGGAGATCCAGCGAGAGGCTGTTTCTAACTATGGAGGGAAGCCAGCGGTTCGGCCTTGGAAGTAACCTGAAAGATAAGCCTGTCTATGTTTGTGATGTCTAAAGAAAGAGAAAGAAAAGACAATGTTGAGCAGACACTTCTCTGTCTGGAGGAGTCACTGCAAGACGGAGAAATGCAAGGTGGAAGTGTCTGCTCATCATTCTCATTTTTTACCTTCTGTAAATACACACACACACACACACACACACACACACACACACACACACACATTATATGTATATGTTGTGTGTGCCAAACTGCAAAGGGATGAACAAATAATGGCTCAGACTTTTCAGAGTTTGCAGAAGAATTCAGACTTTCAATCTGATCAGTGGAAAATGAAATGCAAAATGAATCATGAATTCAATTAAGCACCAAAACAAACACCAGACACAGAGACTAGAACCAGCAGAAGGTCCTGTAACAGCAGCGCAAATGCGCCTCTATAAACAGTTTATACAGGTGATACTGCAGAGCTGGGGGTAATTCACAGAGTCCACAGAAGAAGAGGAAGAGTTTATAGACTGTTGGACTGTTTTTAACCTACAACTCGAGGCCATTAAAAAAAAAAGTGAAAAAATAGCGAACAGCACAGCACAGGACACTTTCTCAGCGCCGCCGTTTCCAGGGAGGAAGGTCACTAGAAACATGAACCAGCAGCAACAACGAAAAAACAAAACCAACAAACGCGCACTTACCTCACATGAACTACAAATTACTCAAATACTCCAAGGTGTTTCTGACTCCGAGGCGAAGAGGGAACGGGTTTGTCCGAGCATCGCTGTCTCTGAGCTCCTCTGAGCGCTGATGTTTGGACGAGTCCACCTTCAGGCCAGAGTGTCAGCGGCCCGTTGCTGATAGGTTCCCCCCCCCTCTTCAGCTGGGATGGTTTCGCCCATCAGTAAACTAAGGGACGGCGGCACTGATGGAAACGCGGGTAAAGTTATTTGACCGGAAGTCAAAAGGACAACAACGCTAGGCTGGGAACTATACAGCATTAAAAATTAATTCCGTAATTATTAATTATGCACGCTACAGGTTTTATATTGTCTTAATATTTTACGGCAGGTGGTTCTCACACCTCTCACATTCATCTTTTCAATTTGAAATGAAAATATGCATCTTATTTTAATATTGATCAAATAAAAAGAAACTTTTCCCCGTTCATTACGTTGCAGGTGGAGGAACCAGTGGCTGTGTCCCAA
Source organism: Hepsetus odoe (assembly GCA_017165825.1). Lineage (NCBI taxonomy): Eukaryota > Metazoa > Chordata > Actinopteri > Characiformes > Hepsetidae > Hepsetus > Hepsetus odoe. The sequence continues at coordinate 7,079,885 of CM029374.1, read as the reverse complement.
ACTACATCACCCCCAGACTAAATATTCTAAAAAAAAAAAAAGAAAAAAAAAAAAAAGAAAGCGCGTTGGGTAATGTAGTATGTTCATTATCGCCATCTGCTGGACGTAACGCAAATCACACCTGAGTTAAGGCGAGGTTTCACACCCACACATCTATATGGAGAAATATGAATTTTTTTACAATCATATAATGTGTGTATATACAGACTGTGTAAAAAAGAGATTTTTATTTACGTGTGAGTCAGATTTTATTATATATATCATATATATTCTATTATAAACACCTGATATTACATGGAATTACTTTTCAGCTTCACTTGCCTAAAAGAAACTTAAATAACTAATAGTTTCATGAACAGATTATTTAGTTAGATCAGACTGAGAAAAAAAAAGCACCTGTTGGTGGAACCTGTTGGCAGTGATTGCTGCTTAAAGCTGTGCAGCAAATTATTAGTAACATCGTTTTTGTTCATGGCATTTCCATCTGTTTTATTATGTAAATGATTCAGTTGAATTAAAAAAACAGCAGCAAATTCTGATTTGTGTTAGGCATGGAATAAATAATAATGGATGCTACTGACTTTTGTCATTTTCAGCTGATTTCAGAGATAGTTGTGGGTTGTTTTTTTTTTCATGGAAGGGAGCCAAAAATGTAGTTCATGTCTTGGTACAGTCTTACTGATTGCAACTACAATCTGTAGTTGTAATTACATTTTTACATTAACTTTAGTGAGTGAATCTGAAGGTCTTAGGAACATCTGTATTCAATATTCCACCTCTGCGTTTCACCCATACAGCAGGGGGCAGCTATGGGAAGTGCCCAGGGAGCAGTGGGGGGGACAGTACCTTGCTCAAGGGTACCTCAGGGCAACCTACTGGTGAGGGAATCAAACCCACAATCTTCCAAGCCAGGACCAACTCCCTAACCACTAGAACACCGCTGCCCCATTTATGTTATGTTATTTCTTTTTATTCAGTTGTATTCAAACCTCCTGTAAAACTGGCATTTTTTTGGAGTCCTGCTGGAACTCCAAAAAAATGTTGTCATGCCATACACTGAATTACAACAAATGACCCTACAAAAAAAATTAGCCTGCAAAAAGTGCTGCCAGGCTTCTCATGAGTTCTGAATGAACTGCGTATAAAAGCCCTTTTGATGGAAACTCAGGACTTTTTCTTTGCCAGATGAAAACCCTTTGAAGATGATAAAGATGGAAAAATGCCCATACATGAGTGAAATAATCCTTTAAACACTGTAATTTACTTATTAAGTCTGTGAAAGGTATGAATATATAAAGCATCGTTGGACTCATGTAGCTTTTAGTTTTATATAAAGTGGCATGTTTAAAGCTGTAAAGCTGGTGGAAGAAACAGGAGGATCCCATTCTGTCTGGTTGATTCTGACATTGACTTTTATCATTGTTTAGAACATACCTGTTCAATATAAAGATACTTCGATGAGCAAGAAGTTCAGTAAACCTAAAAAGTATCTGCAAACGGCTGCTTACCAAACCTCTGCAATTTTTATTAGCACCTGTTGAGGTATGATTTCCCTGTGTCATTAAAAAGGGAGGCTGTAGGACACAAATAATGTTGTCCTGACCATGAATCTGTATGACATCTAGTGTAGGCCCATACTCCAAAAACAGTTTGCTATTTGAGGCTAATGACTTCACAGATTGCACATATATGACTATCTCATCTTCTGCTTTCAGTTCGTCCCATGACAGAATTATTAAACTGACAGGATCATATCACGTAACTGTCACCCACTGTGGTCTACCTCAACCAAATGTTCATTTCTCATTTGTGGCCCCACTCCCTGCCCACACACTACCCAACTGAACAACCCCCAACCCCACCACAAGTCCTCCTTATTCTGCAATCTGTCATTCTGACGGCTTCTCGTTCCCCTGCTAAGTGCCCTGTGGGCAAATCACACGCTCATCGTGTGACAAGAGCATTTCAGGTTGTCATGCACTAATGCAGAAGTTTCCCGGGGACCCTGCTAGTGGATCCATCTTCATCTGCTTCGCCTTCATAGTCTGCCCGCTCCACCGGCCTTCACAGGCAAAGGCAAATTAACGGTGGCCCCTCCCCCTTCCGCCAAAAGCTCTGTCAACAGTTTACCCAAATGCACCTCATTAGCCAGCCATGCTGCCACTCAGCCACGGGTTTCAGGCTTTTAATCCAGGTGAGTTATTGTCGGAGCGGTATGTGCAGGAGCTGGCCCCTAATGAGAAAACAAGTGCTGGAGCAGGGCCAGCAGAGCTGGGGTGAACCCATGATTCATTGGACCGGCCCATGCCAGGTTCCCCCGCTCCAATGGGAGATAATAAGGCCATTTATATGGGTGTCAGTGGATGGGAAACAACCGCATCTGAACTTTGAAGGGCAGCCCAGACAATGAAGTCTTGAGAGAAAGGTTTCTTTATATATATATATATATATATATATATATATATATATATATAATATTGCAAGTACTTAGTGCATTCAGCATCACCAGTATACTAATAATTGTCCTGATCATCTGAATCAACTGCACCTGTTTTTTCACCAAAAAAATTAAATAATAAAAAAATATACTGATATAGGAGCTGTGCAGGGCCTGGGCTGAATAAGCCAGAAAGTTTCTCCTTCAGACTGGAAAACTATTCCTCAATAATACACTATTCAACAAGATAAAAAAGAAAGTCTGGCTCCTGGAAAAACATAAGGGGTGAGAGGGGGCTCAAGATGTTTGCACATTACTGTATATTAAGAACTTTGTAACTTCTGTCTATCATGGCCCACATGGATAATTTCATATGCAGAACCTTTTACTTATGGTTTTACTAAAAAATCTTTTTTGGCACTTGATGATATTAAATTTCACCTGGACCCCATAATGCCTCCTGATGTTTTCCTTCATTTGTCATATTGGCAGAGAAAATAGAACTGACTTCCTTCTTTAAAGCTAAAAATGGGTGACTATCACTTTAATTCCTGCCTATAGCACAGGTAGCTCTAATTTACACACAGTGATTACCAAAGTCATTTGGATGAAAATCATTGCAATTTTGCAAGCTGTAAAGCACATCATTACCATTAGAGTTTTACACACTGGTGTAACTGGGGATACGCTCTGGAAAGTGGGCCGCCTTAACAAAGTCATTAAATCCTTAAAAAAAAGAAAGTGAGAGAGGCTCATTTGAAAAGCACTAAAGTTTTTAATCATTTTATTACCAAAAGAGTATTTAACAAGTAGCTGATTAAATGCCAAAGGCAGGTTATCTAAGTTTAACCTTCAGACGGGGGAAAATGAGTGCGCCCCTGGCATTGTTGGATAGAAATGCCATCCTCGATTATCCTGTACACCTAAAGTGGCTTATGTCCTTTTCTGGGGTGAGGGAAGGGGGGGTCGGAAAATAAGGCTATTCAATTATTTGCTTTCTGTATTTGTGATGGGTAGTGTACAGCATGTTCCACAGGATTCATGAGACATCTGAGATGTAAACAAAACGAAAAGACACACTTGTACAATACTGTGCAAAAGTTTTAGGCAGGTGTGAAATGCTGTAAACAAAGAATGCTTTCAAAAATGGAAGTGCTAATCATTTATTTTCATCAATCAACAAAATGCAGTGAATGAACAAAGAGACCTAAATATTTGGTGTGACATTCATTGCTTCAAAACAGCATCAGTTTTTTCAGGTACACTTGCACACAGTTGTTGAAGGAACTCGGCTGGTAGGTTGTTGCAAACATGACTGTGTTTCAACCTCCGTGTGACATCGATGATCATCAGTACCTGTTTGGTAAAACTGGTTGATCATACACTGACCATAATCCCACAGAATCTCTGACTTTGTGCAAGTGTACTAGAAGAACTGATGCTGGTTTGAAGGCAAAAGCAGTAGTAACACCAAATATTGATCTGATTTAGATTTTTCTTTTGTTTTTTTTGTTTTTCTTATTTTTTGATAAAAATAAACAATCTTTATTTATATTTGTGAAAGCATTCTTTATTTACAGCATTTTTTCACACCTGCCTAAAACTTTTGCACAGTACTGTAATAACTGATAATGCACTAAAATAGAGCATTTTTTGTTCACATGGTACAGGATAATTTCTGTCAGTGATAAGTATACTTAATAGGACATACAAACACATACAAACATTTAAAGAAGGACAGAAAGTGTGAGAAAGCAAGAACAGGAGTGAAAGAGAAGCAAAAATTAAGATTGCTTCTGATCTGTTTTCAGAGATCTTCTTTATTAAAGTCACTAAAACCCATGGAAAAGGGCCAAAAACCCTTCTAATCCTGCTTAAAAGAACAAACCCATACGCTTTAGCAATACTTCTCTATAAATCTGAGTCGTACAAAAAGACTCATAATTAATAAAGGGTTTATTATGAACAAGTTGTTCATGTTTTGTACTTAGAGTGCCCCTCAAAGTTAATTGAAAAGTGTCCAGACCTTATTTGCATAAAGAACACATTTAAACCCTTAAAAATGAAAAATAAATTCATGGCCATGTGTGAAATATGGCTCATGGCTTGTTGATCATTTATAACTATTCTGTTAATTATCTTACATATCATTTGAGCAAGAGTGGCTCCTGTGTCTGTAATGAGCGGTAGATATTAGGTTGTAAATATTAATAGGCAGCAGCGATCTCAGCCATGAGAAGATAGCTGAAAGTAATGAACAATAAGACATCCTTGGTTTAATTAAGTAGAAGCTACAGACAGAGCTGCAACAGTATGACCGGGGACAAATCAACTGTGTTGTCCTCTAGAATTGTTGGGAAGTAAAAAAAATCTAGCTGAACACAAATTTTCAGAAAAAAAAAAAACATACCTGCTCTATATTAAAAGTCACAGTGGTAGCAATGAATTATTTTAGGTCCTGGATCTTGTTTTTATTAATAAAGTATGTTTTACAGAACTGTGACTGATAAAAAAATCCTTATTTAAAAAAAGTCCTTATTTTATGCCTATTGGTTATTCAGATTATATGTACATATATATATATATATATAATACATACAATACTTACATACATACATACATATATATACATTTTATATTTTTCGATTTATATTACTTTTTAATGCAAAAAAGTAAGAAAATTTTAAATATATAGATATACTCCCCTAGTTATTTGAGCTACCCAGCAACCATTTACTGCCTTTTTCCCAGAAAGTACATAAATGCATCAATCACTTCACTGGCTCTCATTTTGGAATTCTTACCTTCAACCTTACTCTTCAGCATCAGGCTACAATTGTACCTGCTTTGATAGACACTTGTCTAATTCATGACACATTATGCACTAAGAGGGCCATAATCCTCAAGGGGAAAAAATCACACCACTTTCAGAACGTCATTTTGTAACCATCTAGTGCAATTAGATGGCATTAGTGACCAAAGGACATTAAGAATAAAGCAGAGCTGGGATGCTTTATATTACAATCCTTCTATAATCAGTTTTGATCCAAAATTATGATGGTTTATGCAGGTATCATAGATCCCAACATGAGAACAACACTTCCAAAACTACACAATGCAAACATATATGGTGATCGTTGCTGTAATTTAACACTTTTACATGGCAAATATGATGATCTTTGTATGTTTTAACCCGTTTACGCTGCAGTAGTTTTTTCATTTGTAATTCCATTTTCATGCATTATGCCTGACTTTTCTCAAGCCATCGAACAACAAATCACAGCAGGTTATACTCATTTTCCTTAACAGTGCAACCACATTTGAATATCATAGGCAAAGCTAATATTTCATCCCAACTACAGGGTTAATAATAGAGGTTAATAATATGTCAGAATAATAGGCAATTTACAGTTTTTGAATAAATACCCGAGCTGAAAGTACAGCCCCTGTTATAGTCAGAATGAGAAAAGGTAAGTACTATGCATAAGGCAGCCCTGTGGAGGCCCCGGTTAGTTGCTGCCATATCAAATGCTAGCAGGCCTCTGTAACGAAAGTCTGGAGCAATAAGCTCCAGTAGCTAAATGGATCTGGTTAAATTGCGATTTGACTCCACACTGCTTGGAGGGCATCTCACAGGTACCGAGGAGCTTTTTATTCGACACAGTCGTATTAATTCGGCTTTCTTGTTTTCATTCGATCTCAATTTCTGTCTGCTGGCCCGAGGTTCCCTGGGTACATACTGCCTTAGAGCGCTGTCATATGAAACGAATAACAATCGGTTGCTTGACCTGGCTACAACAAGGTTAATTATATTTTTAAGTCTCTCTCTGTTTCAATTTCGCAGCGTCTCTATCACCTTTTGCTGTTCTCACGATGATTGATAAGCAGGGTCCTGAATATTTCAAGCCGGACAAGAGCAGAATAATAGCTCACATTGGTTTGAAATTTGTCATGTCGGTGGGTTACGCGGTGATTAGATTGTATTCTCTTGATAAGTCCTGAATGATCAAAATAAGGATGATGACAGACAAGAGCTATAAGTGGGCGAGATTTCAGCATTGCTTTGTGATGTACAGGGTTGGGATGTCATGGAATATATGAAACGAACAATTTGCAGTAAGTCCATGTAATATTATGATAAGGGAGCATTCAGAATCGATGTACATTCACTTTTATCTACTTTCTTATCAATCAGAAACAAACACAACAATAGCAATTATATTTAAAAAGAAATCTTCCAATGCTTGTTTATGAACTTTTTAAAAAATCAGAACATGATGAAAAGCAAGTTAGCACATACTTTATAGGTTATATTCTCTCTAGCGCACATAATAAAGAGGCTATAAAAAATGTTTCTCCACCAACAGTTAAATTCCTGCTAAAACCTGTGTAGACAGTTAAATCAATGTGATGAACCAGCTACTGATGTCAGTATTAAATATTCTGAGTTTTCAGTGCTTTCATAAATTTAGCTGAAAACATTTATGATAGTATTTGGCCATTGCTACCCTTTCAAAGTATGTTCTCGTGTTAATGTAACGTAAAGATTATATATAAAGTCTTTTTGGACCATTTTTATTGGCCCATTTGAAATCTACACACATTTTTAAGGTCAGTTGTTGTATTAAAATGATTTAAAACTAATAAAAAAGACTAAAAAGAATAAATAAAATTTAGAGATCTTGATATGAACGTGATGATGCGCTACTGTGGATTATCAGCATTCAGGCCCAGCACTGGGGATGGGTAATTAAGAGCTAGCCCACCATTCTGTGATGCCTTTAATTGCCCCTTTTAAACACAATATAATGTAATTAAGTGAGGTGCAGGGGGAAGTTGGCAGAATGGCCTTGTGGAAGCGCGGATTTGAGCCACTTCTTTAATAAGATGTCACCCGTGTTCTCTTCATCTGTGTGCTCAAGTGTCTGCTAATTTCAGCTCAAGCCCCGAGCACTTCTCCTTCTTTTATTTCTAGAGAATAAAGCTCACACTGGCCTGTGGGTAATGCATGACCGCGTGTTCACCTTCACTTTAGTGATGATTCAATTTTGCCGAACCGATTCTTTCAAACCAGCGAGTCTAATGATCATTTTGGTGATTCAGTGAGTCAATTTTATTCTGATGTCGGTGCTTCTACTCACTTATGGGTTCAGCAAACTCATCTGAAGGGCCTAAATGGACTTCTTCACAGGAGCCTTCTCTTTTAATCTTTTTGGTATATATGCAAGAATGTAAATGATGAACGTCTTTTATTTACCTTGAACATGTTTATACTAAGATTAACCCAAAGCAAAACCTATGCACACTATTATACAAAAGCCACCCATTAAAAAAAATTTTTTTTTTTACATATTTTGCTTCCAAAGAGCCAGATGTTCTTGTATCTTCGGCAACATTTTGGCTCTCATTTTCTTTCAGTTCCTGTGTCTGGCCAGTTTCAGAGGATGCTTACAGTGGCCTACCATTAAATGATTCAAGCCTTAAAAGCCATTTAACTTAAGGTGCCAGGAATCATGAATGAACAGGAGATGGATACAGATCATCAGGCCGGTGATTAGTATACTGTTGATGCTGAACACTGAGTGTGACCTTCTTTTCTGTGCACCTTGTCTCTTTAGGCATGTCGAACCCTGCCACAGCAAAACATTTGTTCCCATTTCTTTAATATGCTAAAACTGTTTCAAAGGGAAGTATTTTTGCAACAACAAGGGAATACCATACCCACTATTAACAAATTGATCTTTGCATAGCATATGTAGGCACAATTAATCTTCAAATCCACACTAACATCATGTCACTTTTGTTATGAATGATGCAAATAACCTACTAAAAAAATGCAACATACTAAATACCCCTACACAACAACTACATACTTGAAGTTTGTGGGAACCAGGTGCTTGCATACACTGCTTTTGCTATAACACAAATACAAGCAATGTATGCAGCAAAAGTTTTAAAAGACTCTTAAAAAATGATTCATTCAGGAGTCGGACATCTGCTTCACTTCCCACAAGAACAAGCCTTTTTCTTTTTGTAATTTTTTTTTTATTCATCGGTGCGTGGCCTTGCTCTGTCTTGTTATAAGTGGAAAGAGGCGATGACACACCCTGGTGAAATATACCGAGATAGACAAGCGAGGCAGGCTAATCCCGGGATGAAATTAGCAGGCGGAGGGCCGGGGCCTGCTGGAGATGATGAACGAGGCTGAAGTGGCTGAGTCCGCTGCGATCCCTGCTCTGAGCTGCCGGCCTGAAGTCCGTCGCTGGGACTCTTGATGGCTCTATTTCAGTGGGGGCTTGCCTTGGAACTACATAGTAAAAAGCTATTAAAATTGAAATTGTTCTAGGGTGGTGCTTGTAGAAGGGGACAGCACCTCAGGTAGTGTTTAGCTAAGGGCTGAGATCTCACGGTGTGGAGAGCAGCAACAGGCATCTCTCTCTCTTCTCTGTCTCTCCAAAATTCAGTCTTATTTTCAGCCAGTACTTGAGTTTCATTGCTTTTAATGACAAAAACAGTTTAGCCCTATAAAGGGGAATTTAAAAAAATGTCCGCCTCAAGAGTTAATAGTCAAAGTCATTCAGAGCAGGTTGATGTTTAATATGTTGTCCTAAATTAACTTACCAGCTCAGTTTTTACAATGATGGTGATCGGAACCAGAACTCAGACAATGACTGTGAATAAAAAGCTCCTGAAAGCTCCTTCAGAAATCTATTTTGCATGACATGGTAACAGATATGCTATCTAGTGCTTCAGACATTGTTCTATGATTTTGACTTTGAAAACCACAAATGGTGGACGGGTGCATGCAAGCTGTTATATAATATATGCTTTAAATTTGAAATAGAATAAAATATATTAGTTAATTCAAAGACTTCTTGACTCCTGGTTCCTATCACCACCACTATAAAGATATTGGAGTTGGTAAGTTTCTCTATAATACACCACATCGCACGAAGACTGGGTGAGGTAGTGGGTAGCAGGATGCTTTGCTAGCTCTACTTCTGGGAAACGATGACTTTGAACATTTGGTCACCCACTCCTGGGCCCCACTATTGTGCAGGCCAACGATGGTTCATGCAAACCAATTTATCATTCACCACAAGCGCTTTTATCTACTTCCCTTCTCTTCACAAATGCATGAGAGGAGAACAAAAGACACACAAAAGAGATGCAGCACCCAACAAATACAGAATTACACAAACACATAGGAACCCAGTGACCTCCCAGTTATAGTGTTATTTCTCAAAGACCTTGATGAGTTTTTATCTCATTGGTGATGTCTCACATCTGTAGTTGCAGCTGAACATATGAAAGTGATGTGGATTTGGTCACATGACCAGCAGGTGTCTCCCTCTACCATGAAATAGCCATGTGAAGTTTCGCTCAGGACTTTCGTTCTGTCAAGGCAGCTTAGTTTGAGCCCAGGAAAGCAATTGTTCCAGAGCTTGTGTCCTGCTGGCATGACGTTTGTAGCCTAATAACTCACAGAGTCTAATGAAATTTCTCAGTTTGTCCTTGGAAAATTAACAAAGCGACAAAAATATGCACAGTTTCAGAGCTTCAGACCATTTATGGCTTACCTTCTTCATTTGCCCAAACTTTTACAAACTGACTTGCATGTTCTGCTGCTACCTGAGCTATGTTTTTTTTTTGTGAAATCACATAACTTTGCTTAAAAGCAAACAAAGAACAAATAAAATAAACAAAATAAACACCCCCCCCCACACACATATATATACTGCTTTATATAGTTATATATATATATAAATATATTTTTATAATATATATAAATAAAAATATGTAATATATAATATATAAATATATATCTATATATTATGTTATATAATACATATATAATATACATACATACATACATACATATATATATATATATATATATATATATATATATATATATATTTAAGAGTAAGTAAGAGCATATCCTCTACACAGAACATACTTCCACAAACTTGAATTAACATTTACTGTACTTGTTACTTGTTAATGTTAAAGTTTTTTTACCATCCAAAAGCAGAAGTGGCAATATAATTTTATTCTTACAAACAAAATAATATGTGTGCCTTTACCAGGACATTGCTTCAGAACTTATATCATATTAGTTACATGTAGCACAACAACAACAGCAAAAAAAGTTAAAGTTAGTCATCTGTTTGCTACTTACTCACACTCATGGACCAGTACTCGAGAAATGAGTGGTAGCATCAGAAAGCTATCAAAACAACTCTGGTTCCAGTTCCACAACTGATGACAGAAAGAATAGATGTACATTTATTTATCCATTATTTTATTTTGAGCTGAAAGTAGCCTAGATTTAATCATCCTCTTTTCAGCGAATAACCACCTTCGTTTGTTAAGTGTGCTATTCCATTCGGAAGACTTTGCCTTACTTACAATTAATTTAAATTTGTGTCAAGAAATCCAAACCAGCTCTTTGTCTGAAGTGAAATATTTTCACATCCGTTGCTCTGCGTCTCTTCCCATCAAAGGCAAAGAAGTATTTTAATACCGTTGCCTTTGTAGTGGGAGAGGATGGTGTTTGTCTCCGCTCTCTGGCAATGTACTGTGCAGATTTATGTAAATGAAGAGCTTGTAAATGGTTTGAAATGTTCACCTTGTGGAACTCTTCCCTCGCCTCATACCTGCACACAAGCTGTCCTTGAGAAGAAAGTGAAAGATGTTGGGTTTGTCTTGACGCTGTAACAGTCGGGAAAAGAAAAGGCACTGGGAGAAGGGAGGGCTGGTAAAATGTGTTGTTGTTTTCCAAATGTTCATCAGATAGGTTCTATATCCTTCATGCTTGCTGAAATGATATTTCAAGAAAGTAAAGGACAACAAACATAGGATTAGACTTTTATGCTAGTAATGCTGGCATGCAAATACTACATGACAGCAATGTGATGCTCATAAAGAAGAGGAGAATGACTGATTGCTTTTTCAACAGTGGTCATGTTTTTTCAGCTAAAACCAATATATTTCCTTTTATCTTAAAATGTAGACATACCGGCTTAAAATCAATTACTTGAAATGAAATAAAATAACATGCTCTTAATTTAAGTGCAGAAAATGATATGAAGAAATGCGCTTCTTAAACATTCTGAAGATTTTGGGGGCTTCATCAGGGCCATTTCTGAATCTTTGATGGCCTAAGCAACCATGCACAGGGGACACCATCAACATCAATAACATTATTTTGTATTAAAGAATGAAGAATGCATTTTGACAACATAGACATTTAATAATAATAGATGCAAATGTAAACATCTAATAAATAATAAACCTTACACTGTGAAAGATGGTTCTTCAAGGGTTCTTATTAAAGACAAAGTTAACACAAGAAACTATGATTGCATAAATGGCTCTTACATAGCAACCAAGGTGCTTTGTTGTTACAAATCAACACAAAGCTTTTTAGTACTTATATAGAACCCGTTTTACTAGGAATTGGGGAAACAGACTCTTTTAACAGTAGCACTTTTCAATATTTGTATTGTAATCTACAATAAATTTCATAATTGTTTCAGTAATATCATCATAAGATATTAATCTGCTAGAAGCAGTATTAGTGTAGGAACAAAAGCTATGCATAGGGCTCTAAGTGTCTGCATGCAACACTTTAGCTATCAATAAACAGCCCTGCGTTTTATTATTGCAAAAAAAAAAGAGACAAAATTGTCCCTCAAACCATGAGGGTTTCGCATAATATTGCAACAGTGAGTGCACCTGCTTATGAGTCAAAATAAGACAGTGGTCTTGGGGCTCCTGCCACACTTAGCAGTTATGCAAATTCAATTTAAATCCCACTTCTGCGCCCTCACAGGTATCTTTTTGTCCTTTAATCAAATTCTGTTTACGGTTGAGGCAATTATTCCCAATTTAGCCACTTAAAGGGAAATGAAAGTGGCCCACCAGGAGCTTTGCAGAAGGAGGGAAGGAGAGAGAGAGTGCGAAAAAAAGTAAATCAACAAGCTGAAAACACGTAGCTTGCAAATCCGTAACCTCTAGAAGAGCGTGTCCGCTTTATCTGCGCTCACTTTTCCCAAGCTATGATTTAATTTCCCAGCTTTTAAACATGACGAATTACCGTGCTTGTCTACCCTTAATGCTTTTAACAGATCTCACAAACGGTATTAATCGAAAGAAGCTCGCCCAAATCAAAGCTGGAGGGCCTCATTTGCCTTTATTAGTGGGGGTGGGGGGACTCAAGCCCATATCCAGGTGGATAATCTCACCGCTTTACAGCCTTAATTATGCCATAATCAGTTCAGCAGTTGGCCCCTTCAATATAAGCCAGGAGCGATCTCTCTCCTTTGCCTCACTCGGTTGCTCACTCACTCCTTCTCTCTCTCACTTTTTCCCATCCTGCGGGCTCCCTTGCTAGCAGCCCATATTCTCCATGTCACAGCCGAAGCACGTGAAGGGCAGACTAACTTTGTAGGACAAGACAAAGCTTAAACATATGGCCGCAATACCCCAGGTGCAGTCTTCAGGAGGGCTGGTCTGCAAGCTTGCGGCCGCTGATACACTTTCCCACACTCCATACCTCTGCTACATCTACATTCCCCAGCAGATTGGGACATGACTCATTTGTGAACTCTTTTAAATGCTTTGTAATGGCTCTTCTGGATGGGCATTAGCTCGTCATCCGTGATAACACTTTCAAAAGGGCAGTGATTCCAGCTGGGATCACTGCTACAAGCTCTGCAAACACATTGTCTGAAAATAAGCCCCACACTTAAATGAGGTAGTGATTCATTTTGAATGGCATGTTTGTTTCCCCTGTTTATTTCCCTAAACGCCTCAGTAAACGCTTAGAGCTCAGGAATAAATATCTCCTATTTAACTTCATTATTATGAATCAAATGAGTGCTTTGTGGGGTGTTAATGAAGACAAAGTGAAATATGGATGTTTTTCTCATTGCATTCTAGACCAATTAAGTGGGCCATTTAATGCTAATTAGCCACTAAACTTCAATTTGTGTCACGTTATTCACTCTTTTCCCAATCTGACAATACTATAATGCCATCTCATCACACAGACATTATGCTTAAAAAACTTTCAGAACGTAGCTAAAACACAATAGCTTTTGCTTAACTGGCAAAAGTAATCTAGATTATAGCAAATTAGAAAAATTTAACTCAATTGTAGACCTTGTCCTGCACTTAATTTATGTGTGCTCATTCTTGTATCCCAAAACTGTAAAAAATAAATACATCAAAGGTTCTATAGAAGAAAAACAAAACAACCTTATCTCCTTCTTTGGGTTTTTCAAATGGTTTTCATAATTTCATTTCTGAATGTGAACTTCTGGATTGCAGAAAAAGGTGGTGGTAGGAAATAGGGATCACAATACCTTCAATTCAATACTACTTTACTAATTATCCAAGCTGATCAGTGAACCTACCCATGCATTTTGAGTTTTTGCTTGTAATATGTATAATGGTGAAATAGTGGTTAACAGAAGCAAAGAGCTTTCTTTGTACAGTGTTTGACCTTTCTACTACCTTTATGTGAAAAAAAGAAAAAGTGAAAGTGACAACCCTGTCATGGGGTCACGGCACAGCACACATGAACCACAAACGAAATTGGACCTCTGCATTTAACCCATACACACATCGCAGCAGGGCAGCTATTGAAAGCGCCTGGGGGGAGCAGTGCGTGATGGACGTACCTTGCTCAAGGGTACCTCAGGGCAACCCACTCGGGTGGGAATCGAACCCACACCTTTCCAATGCGGGGCCAACTCCCTAACCACTAGGCCACCGCTGCCCCAAAAAAAGCTGTGTGGGAGCTTTTAGAATTTTAATTAAATTAATAATGTGTTGAATTTATTTAACACCTTTCTCACAGCCAGTGTTGCTTAACAAAGTAAAATGTATCTCAATCCAATTGCTTAAACAAGCAGCAGTTGTGAAAAATTGGTAGAATGACCCTTTCAAGACATTTGTATTGGCTGGCCCTTGAAAAACTATAACCTCTCACCAAAAAGTATCTTTAGAGAGCCCTAAAATCTATATTTTGGCCTGCCCTATTTGCACAATTTTAAGATCATGCTTTCCTGTGCCCCTGTGTCCCTGTGTCTCTGATTCAAATAAAACAGTTATGACATCCGGCCCAAACTTGTGAAACCCTGAAATAAATGTCATTTGCTTGTGCATCAAGGTGAAGTAGAGAATATTGACATTGACTCCACAAAGAGATGTCTGGAACCAGTGAATAATATTTCCTTTTCAAATGAAACGTAATTTCACCCAGCCTGGCTGTGTGTGCCCTAAACATTTCATTGGAGAGGATCTCTTTTAAACTCTTTAAATCTATTTAAGACCCCCCTGTCCTGACAGGTGAGGATATTGGGAAAGACCTGCTTCAATTTAATTAGCTGACATTGCAACAATGGGGGGCTAGAAGCTGTCTAAGATTAAAAGAAGCATAGTAATGCTTGCTTATTGGAGTGTCTGAAGCAGAAGGGTGCTTGTATCAAGTGACAGCAGATACATGGAAACACTCCTCTAGTTTCCAAGCCCGGCCACTTTCTGCTGTGGCAGCCAGCAATAAAGAGTCATAAGTTATGTATCCTGAAGAGTTTCTGATGGCACGCCAGCAGCTTTCTTTTCTACTCTGTCAATTTGTAGCTCTCCTTCCTAATAAAGTGCACCCCCCTACCCTCCTCCTTCCAGACTTACTGCATATTTAAGACTAAGAGGGGAAAAAGCAGTATTGGGTTCAGTATTGTGACATTTGTTGAATAGATCAATGCTGAGAAGCATGTTTAGCAGGAATGAACATTTCGTCAGCAACGATCATGCATCATATTACTTGATGTGACGATGTGAAAAATTATATTTGACAGCAGTACAACGGATTGAAGAATGATGTAGATAAGCTTCCCTCTTGCATTTTCTCCCTTTTTCTACTTTTATTCTAGTTTTAACTTTTTTGACAAATTTCCCTGCAAGAAAATGAGCACGTCTCAACTCTTTAAAGCCATGATTTTGAACAAACCCCCTCTCCCATCCCCTTAATTTAGTTATGTAGACATAATTGATGTTTAAAGTAACAAATAAGCTACTAGCACATTAGGGAAAGTAGCTAACGTAATTAAAGTCTGTCCAACACTTAACAATGAACTTTCCTCAGTATAGGCCTACAACTTGGCACAGAGAAGATCAGTTTGTTTAATTATAAGTGATAAGTATGTTGAATTCACAAACATAAGAAGAATGTGCTGAAGAATGGTGGTGCAGTGGCAAGCACCAGTTCAACACAGCAAGAAGGTCCTGGGTTTGATTCCAAGATGGGGCAATATGGGTACCTTCTGTGTTGAATTTTCTCCCCGTGTCTGAGTGGGTTTCCTCCTAGTGCTAAAATTTCCAAAGATACTTATGTCAGGTGGATTGGAGATGCAAAATTGTGTGAGTGTAAAAGAGAGTGTCTGCCATGCGCTATGTCTTTTCCAAGTGCTTTGAAAAATGAGGAAAGGAAGATGGACAATTGAATATACTGGAAAGAAAATAAAGTAAATAAAATTATGTATTGCAAATAACTTTGAATCCCACAAACAGCACCATTTCGTAGCGGGTTAAATGAATGAAACCATTTATAATATGTTGATAAAAATACAAACTTTTTTTTACTTAAATAGATGCACAGATACTTTAAATTAGAGAACAACTCTGGGTAACAACATAAGTATTGATTCAGCCTCTTTTTTCAAGAAAAAGTCAAAAGTGCAGGCTATTAAATGTACTTAAATAGTTTAAGCAAAAAAGTAGCTCCTTGAAAGACTTCTAACTAGCTGATCCTCATGCCAAATAAGACTATTAGGCCATTTTAACTTTAAATACAATAACATGAACTGCTTCATTTTCTTTCATGTCTCTACCATGTCTCTAAAGAGTCTTCAAATAAACAACAACTAAAGTAACAAGCCAGTTTTGAAAATGTCACGAGTAGAAGGTAAAGATACTTGTATCATCATAAAAATAGAAGCTAAAGTACAGATTTTTAAGTAAAATGCAGCATTTTTTATTTTTTACTTCTGTTTTCCATAGGTTGGATGGTTCAAACTGCCTTTATGTGTTATATGAGCCTTACAGCTCCTGGTCTAACTCAACAAGCAATAAATGTGTCAGGTAATTTCTGCTAAAACTATTCCTTTAAAAGTATATGAACTCTATGAACACTTTACTTTTAAAAGAAGAATGGATGATGTTAGTGTAGCCTCTCTCTCTCTCTCTCTCTCTCTCTCTCTCTCCTCTCTCCTCTCCTCCTCCATCATCCCGTGGCAGCACAGGCAGGTTCTGCATCCTGGCCGGCTGTGATTGATAGAGTGGGGCTGCCGTGCTTTGGGTGGCTGGCAGGGTTGGAGGGTGTTGAGGTGCCGGGGGAGCCAGGGTGTGAGGGAGGGGCCATTTTGGGGCTCAGGGGTGGGGGTAAGGGCCCTTCGCTGGGGGATTCCACCCATCGGGCCCTGTGCACTGTGGGGGCTACTAAGCATCTGTAGACCTCACACATCTCACCCAGCACTGAACATGACGCATGAGGCTCATTCTTACACTGCATGTAAGATGTTTCTCCACTGCAGCTTGCATTCAAATTGAATTCAAGGGGTCTTGATCTTGACATGTCATTGTGTGAATATATATATATTTATATCTATCTATCTATCTATCTATCTATCTATCTATCTATCTATATATGAAGGTTTTAGGCAGGTGTGAAAATGCTGTAAATAAAGAATGCTTTCAGAAATATAAATAATGATTGTTTATTTTTATCAATTTAAAAAATGCAAAGTGAGCGAACAAAAGAAAAATCTAACTCAAATCAATATTTGGTGTTACTACCTTTTGCCTTCAAACCAGCATCAATTCTTCTGGCCCTCACAGAGCCCTGATCTCAAAATCATCCAGTGTGTCTGGGATTACATGAAGAGACAGAAGGATGTGAGGAAGCCTACATCCACAGAAGATCTGTGGTTAGTTCCTCCAAAACTGTGTGCACTGTGTGCAAAGTCTCACTCACTAATTTTTTTAGGCACTTGTCCTGAGTAGGGTTGTTGGCAGTGCTGGAGCCTTTCTCAGCTCTCACAGGGTGAAAGGGATGGAAACAACCTATATTTTCAGTAAATTCCAGAACACAAATAAAATGTATATTAAAAGCCTTACTGATGGTTTAAGAATACTCTCTCCTTAGTCTCTCTCTGTTTGTGATGAAAGAACAGCATGTTTACATCTTACATTCAATCCCTTTGATGATGAGTTAGTGTCTGCTTTGCTCTTTTATGTAGCTGTTGTGTCTTTAAAAGAGCACTGCTCTCTTTGTTCAGCAGATGTGCAGTATGTGATTTGGGGCAAGGAGTATGTATCAGCCGAGGCGGCGAGTGATGACTTCAGTAATGCAGTTGTGAAGACGCATGTCTCTAGCTGTGCTCCCTGGAGAGAGCAGCCACATTCAATCAGAGAATTCCAGAGGATGTGATGGAGGCCCTCTAGAGAGGAAGAGAAAGAGAGAGAGAGAGAGAGAGAGAGAGAGAGAGAGAGAGAGAGAGGAAGGGAGAGAGAGTGAACAGGTGTGTTGTCCATCCTACAAAATAATTGTGTAGTAGCGATTGCAGATACCAAAACCACTTTTATGTAGCAACACATAACCACTTTAATTATTGAATTTTTAAAATAATATGCCATTTCACTTCTTTAATATGCAGTATAACAGCAAAAAGGGACTAAGCAGTAGTTACTGACGGGAGGGTAACAATCCCATTCATGATATAGCTGGCAAAACCAAATCACAAAACAACAATTCAATATATTATTTTTGCTGTTGCTGTTGAGCTGATGACATATTGTCAGGAAAAAAAGCTAAAGTTACCACCATTGTCTGTTGCCTCAGTGTTTAATGTAATATAAATATAATTTCAATTCAACATACAGGAAACGTATCAAGATATGTCTAAATGAGCTAAAATAACCTTTGGTTACTTCAAATCTACATTTATAAAGAATAGGAAGGTGATAAAATCTAATGTAATAAACACTTCTGAGTGACTGACAACATCTGAGGCAAGTGGTTTTTGCAAAACTTCTTTAAGTCTCTTTAAGCATTTTGATTAATTGATCAACAGTGTTTAAAGCCTGTGACACACAAATAAGTAAGATGCGTATTCCATGTTACAGGCAGCTTTCTCCAATTTGTAAACACTATGATGCTTTTTAAAATATTACAGACAAGTGTATTAAAGTCTTAACAACTGGATTTACAGCATAATGGCAACTAAGACTGTTAACATGTTCGTTCCAAAAGGCCCCAAAGACTTTCCTCACTTAAAACCAGGAGCACTAGAGTAAAGAGGGAGGGAGAAAGAGGGAAAAATGTCCTACAAAAGAGGCACAGGGAGGTTGCCGGGGAAAAACTTTTTGTGTGGGATTTGCTGGAGTGCAGAATTTGTCGGGCCGAGTGTCTCGGCGGACCGGGCTCTGGGGGCCCTGTGGTGTCCAGAGGGGACGGGTGTCAGGCAGGTGTGTAAAATAAGAGTACGGCGCTTATCAGCTCACCGCCGCCATCCATCATGAGGGCCGCCTGCTCTCCAAGCCCGCGAATCATGAGCGCAGCAACATATCATTACACAAGGTTATCACTGGCCCATTACTGGCCCTGATCAATTTGCTCTTCTCTCTCTCTCTCTCTCTCTCTCTCTCTCTCTCTCTCTCTCTCTCTCTCTCTCTCTCATTTTGCACAGTGTGAGGAAACGAGCCTCAGATGAACCAACCCCTCATCGCACTTTGTCTACTGTAAAAGCGCTTCCTAAGCTTTAACTGCAGGCTGCGTTTATCAAGAGCTTGTACACTCAGAGCTGTTTCTTGCTATAAGCACTATCAGCAGTTACTCATACCCACCCAGCCTTTTTTTTTCATTCATATATTACATTTCCTGTTTACACTTATATGGTGTTTTATTGCCCCAGCTTTCATTGTTTTATTTCACAGAGCAAAATGAATGTATTGATAAGGGAGGGTAGCCAAGTTGGCTTGTAGCACCTTCCAAAATGCCCTTAATGACACTTTCTTCTTTTTTGCCAGAAACATAGTATCTCTTGCTGTATGCAAACGTTTGGGTACCTTTTTTAAAATTAAATATCTATTTTCAAGGCTTGTACAGCATCTTTTAGCACTGTGCATACTGTATGCCCAAATCATGAATCACTGACATGTCTGACATGTCAATCTGAGATGACATGACATGCTGTTATTGATAGCTACAGTGCTAAAAATAGTAGCAGAAATGATAAAGACGTCTGTAGCAAACAGCATTTCATACAGTATGGGATTAATTAAACGTTTAATTAACACTGTTTGAGGATTCTGGGATGGACTGGTAACTTGTCCATGGTGTTTCCATGCCATTCGTCCTGTGAGAACTGAGATAAACTCCAGCACCCTGGAAATAGGTGACTGTTTAAGAAGAGAAAGAGAAAGAGTGAGAGAGTGAGATAGAGAAAGAGAGAGAGAGTGAGAGAGAGAGAGAAGAGAGGGAGGGAGAGAGAGAAGGGTGCTGAAAGGTTACTGGATTATTTGACTTCTATTTTAGAGGCCTCGATTCCAGTCAAGCCATTAGACAGCAAGCGTCAATACTAGTCTCACGACAGTTCACTTTGAAACCACTTTGAATGTTCAGTACTGATACTTAATCCTATGTTGCTACAGAGCAGTTAAATTATGCTACATTTGTCCTTTTATGCCCCTAAATACACATATAAAGCAGAAGAATGAAAGAAAAGCATGTTTTTGAAGAATAAACAGGCAAAGGCAATTGGAGCCAAGATTTGTATCACATGTATATCTGCAAAGTTTCAAAGCTTCTGTGCCACGTCCCAGTCAAAACAAATTGTGAAGGCATAATCACTTGTTTGTTTGCATGGGTAAAAGTAAATCTGGAGGAAAAGTCAAGCCTGGATGCTTTTTCATGAGCCTGACTTGAGGCCTCTCCATATGTAGCTGGCTGGCTTTTATAACAAACCGCAAGAAGTCATTATCTAAAGGGGGTATTATAATTAGCAAAACAATAAAAGTTTATTAATGAACATTAAAATGCAAAAAAGTGAAAAGAGATCCTATCAATCAAAGATGACTCCCTTTTTGAGTTTTAATTAGATATTGCAGTTAATGGTATGAGGAGGGAGTTTGGAGAAATTTAATTGCAGCGGTTTAATGGGCCAACGTCTTTTTAAAGTTGAGCACTGCAAAATTGTAATTTATAGAATAATGTCATTTTCATTTCAGTGGCAACTAATAAAAAGGTGACAAAGTACAGATCCCCCATGTTTTGAAACCAGTGAAGCTTGAGCTCAGTCTCTTAGCTTGCTTTAGATGCTGAAGTGGTGTTATCTGATGGCATTTGCGTCTGCCTTTTGTTGGATGACATTAATCAGCCAGGCTTATTTTGTATATGCAGTCATATGTAAAAGCTTGATTGCCCTCAGAACATCTTACACGGTTTGAGTTTGTACTCTGAAACAGTCAAAGCTCCAGCCATGACACTTGCTCTCAGCACAAGAGGCAAAGCGCCACTCTTTAAAGAGGACCAACAACCCAACAGATGATTTGAACATTTCTAGGTGGTGAATTGATCACCCTTTTTTTTCTTCTTGTTCTGCGAATGTTACTTTACAGGCATTTGCAAAAGTTTTTCGGTCAAATCAAAGGCTTGATTACCACTTATAGTGCAATAAACAGAGTAATACCCTGTACAGAGTGCATATATATACATATATATATATATATATATATATATATATATATATATATATATGTATACAGTACTGTGCAAAAGTTTTAGGCAGGTGTGAAAAAATGCTGTAAACAAAGAAATATAAATATAAATATAAATAATGATTGTTTATTTTTTTATCAATTACAAAATGCAAATTGAGCGAAAAAAAGTAAAATCTAAATCAAATCAATATTTGGTGTTACTACCTTTTGCCTTCAAACCAGCATCAGTTCTTCTAGGTACACAAAGTCAGGGATTCTGTAGGATTATAGTCGGTGTGTGATCAACCAATTTTACCAAACAGGTACTGATGATCATCAGTGTCACACGGAGGTTGAAACACAGTCATGTCTGAAACAACCTACCAGCCGAGTTCCTTCAAAAACTGTGTGCAAGTGTACCTAAAAGAACTGATGCTGTTTTGAAGGCAAAAGGTGGTCACACCAAATATTGATTTGATTTAGATTTCTCTTTTGTTCATTCACTGCATTTTGTTCATTTTGTTGATTGATGAAAATAAATGATTAACACTTTCATTTTTGAAAGCATTCTTTGTTTACAGCATTTTTTCACACCTGCCTAAAACTTTGCACAGTACTGTATATATATAAATATATATATAATCTAATGTTCTCAGAAAAAGAAGGCAAATTGTGATTTATCCAACACCTAGAAGCACTGAACACAGCTGTTGTTGTTAAGTTGTTGTTCCTCTTAAAAGAGTATAGCTTTGCCTCTAGTGATGAGAGCTATAGTTTGCATCTTGATTAAAGCTTTGACTTTTTCAGAGTGCCACCATATGAGGTGTTCTGCTGGACCTGGGGAGCTATTTCAAAAACAGGGCACATTCAAATAATAGCGCTCCACTTTCCATGGTGGGTCGGTAATTAGGACATGAACCCTCTTTAGCTTCTCAAAATGTACAGCCAAAGTGTATAGGCTGAAGTAAGTGAAGAAAAATGAGTATGAGTATAGCTCAGATGTTTCTGAATTCATTGCTCAGTAATGTCATGATTATGTCTTATGAAAACTGTAAGTTTGTAAGAGTTGGAGTGCTGTAAATGAAAAGTGTAAGCTCAAACCCAGGGGTGCATTACTGTACAGAATGAGCACTTATTCTCTTTTCTAACTTAAAAAATCAACAAAATGCCATGTGTGTGTGTGTGGGGGGGGCACACACACACACACACACAGTTGGTTAGTTTGGTGCAGGTGCTTTCAGTGTACGTCCCTCAAGCCCATCTCACACTTCTCTCTCTCTCTCTCTCTCTCTCTCTCTCTCTCTCTCTCTCTCTCTCTGTCTATCTATCTATCTATCTATCTATCTATCTATCTATCTATCTATCTATCTATCTATCTATCTATCTATCTATCTCTCTCTTTCTGAGCATGGCCCAGCACTGGAGGTAAAAAAAGGCGAAACAACACAAAGCGGTGGACAGGCACAGAAACCGGCGTGTTCAATCTATTTTTGCCTGTTCGGCCAGCCAGAGCCACAGGGCCTGCGTGCATATCTGCCACGATGTATACTTCATGTGACACTCAGCGTGCGACACACGCTTGCTGACTTTCAGGTGCCCTTGTTGAAAGAGTGGAGCCAGCCACAGTTTGGGCTATGTGTGTGTGTGTGTGTGTGTGTGTGTGCGTGTGTGTGTGAGTGTGTGTGTGTATGTGTGGTGCTCAGATGAGAGACTCATAGGAATCATAGAAATATGTCACATTATTTTCAAATCAAATTAAATTCTCAAAGACTTGTTCTATTATAATTACACCGTAATTCTAAGAGATGGTAGCAGCATTTTCAGGTTTTTTAATTTTGCCTCAAATCCTTAATTATAAGCACCCCATCACTGCTGTTTCAGAATTTATTTAAATTCAGTCCATTACCATTTTTGCATATCTTACATGATTTAGAAAAATACATTTGCTGAAATTAAATTACTTTAGAGATGCAATATTACCTCATTTAAAATTTCCAAAACTGGAAATTCCAGAATTTTATTATCACAACACTTCTGAATTGTATTGTATTTTATTATCACATCACACCAAATTTTTGATTTGTCAAACTAGGAATCAGATTCGTGACTACAAACGTAAAAGTATTTTATTTTTGCTGTAAAAGTATTCTTAGAGATACACAGCTTAAAAACAAGGTACCACAAAGGGTTCTTCACACTGTTGTATCAGACTGTGTTCATCATTACTTAGATGTGGCATCGGTGGCCTAGTGGTTAGGGAGCTGGCCCCAGGACCAGTAGGTTCCCCTTAGGTACTCTTGAGCAAGGTACTGTCCCCAGCAGTGCTCCCCATGTGCTTTCAATAGCTGCCCCCTGCTGCATGGTGTGTGTGGATTAAAAGCAGAGGTTGAATTTCATTATGGTTCACATGTGTGTATTGTGCGTAGCTACCACCACTGTCACTTGCATATTTTAATGCAAATTTACTGTCTAGATAAACACTGAAAGAAAAATAACAAACAAAAATAACTGGTTTCACTGTACAAAGTTGTTCCATGAAGATAATGTGTTATAACTTTCGCTTAAAAATGAACAACATGTCATTTCACTGTGAATTGTCACATTTTTATTCTAATAAACACAATTATAAATTATTGTATAGCAAGCTTTAGGCAAAGGTTCTACAATCTCAGGAAAAGCAATACTACACTGTAAGTGAATGGACCTTCAGGACAATACCTTTGAGAACACATTTACATAGTAAGTATATCAGTAGGCAAAAATATACTTTTATTTAAAATATAAATCTATAAAATATACATAGCAGTACCTCTTTTCTGACAATGTAGAGGCATAAATAAGGGTTTTGGACTTTTAAGTTATTTTTCAGATTTCTGTAATCATAAAAATGTTCAAGCTCAGCAGAAATACATTTCTTTCAGCATGTTTTGTTAAGTCCACTCAATTCTGTTTTCATGAATGAAGGCTGAACTTCACCCACTTGTTGCAACCATGACCATGAAGTGATATATCGCTAAAAATCTAATTTTGTATAGAATCTGTTTTGTAGTATTTTCTATGTTTCATATGGAATAGTCTGATGGATTATACAGAAAAAATGCTACATTTGCACTAGATTGATAGAGTCTGTAAAGGCCTATTTGCATGCATGTTTGTGATATTCACTTTGATGATGTTTCATTTGCAATATTGGAAAACAAACAATACGAATAAGAACATTACATATGAATTGCCATAAATGTATTGCATCTATCGTTTTCAAAGAATGATCCCGTGCTTCTTTTATGGAAGCTTATATGTGAAAAGCTCAAAGACATATTCACCCTGCACTGAAATTCTGAATTCATAACTTCCAATTGTTGCAAGTTGCCAAACTGAAAGTCCACTTCACACAACAAATGTTCACTTTGTACACTTTGTTCCATCAGACAAAGAGAAAGCGGGAGCTTCTTTTATGACTGTAGAAAGACAAAGTTGCCCTTGCATAGCCAGAAGGGAAAACAATAGAAATATAGCCTTCTTTTTTCTCTGGTCATATTTGTGACAATTGCACAACTTGAAAACTCAGCAGAAATGGGGTGGGGGTGGGTGGGGATAAAGTGAGACAAGAAGAGAGTTAGAAATGGAGTAAAATGTCATTTTTAATTTACACAAACAAAAAAAAAAATGGCAGACAGCAGAGATCTGGCCTAAAGCCATGTAACTTGCAACACAAGTGGCCTGTGTCAGTGCTGTGTCCTTGAAGACTTCAGGTAAAGATGAGGCTCTGGGAATTGGAACCACCAGAACGATCACAACGTTTTAATGAACCGCTTTTTATTCTGCCACTCAAACAGCCTTCTCCAAAGAACACTCAGACTGCGTCAACCACAGCACATAAAAAACACACCACTCTAATCTCTTCATATATGCCAGACGCACACATATGCACCACACAGCACATGCAGAACGGCACTTTTTGTA
This sequence comes from Hepsetus odoe, assembly GCA_017165825.1. NCBI lineage: Eukaryota > Metazoa > Chordata > Actinopteri > Characiformes > Hepsetidae > Hepsetus > Hepsetus odoe. The sequence continues at coordinate 7,054,717 of CM029374.1, read as the reverse complement.
TTTTAGAATCAGGAACGTTTTCTGCAGGGCTAGTTACAGGCTCCATTTTTTTATCTGAAGTTCAGTTAAATATTTTTGTAGATTTGTGGCTTAAAAATAGACATAATTAATAAGTACCTATAGCTGAAATACTCCTCATCACTTAAGTGTGAATGAGCAGAACTTAAATGCTCTAGACAGACTGTATAGGTATATGTGGGCTTTTATAACATTTGTGTAAAAACAATGGTTTCAGAAAAAGATTGCACTTCCAGTTGAGTTTCCATATATGGAAAAAAAATAACTTTTACAATCAAGCTCTTTTTAAAGAGACAGAAGAGGGTTTTTTCAATTATTTTTAATGTTGAAAATAACCTTGCACAATGTAAAGCAGTCCCCTTAAAGTGTTTTAAAAAGGTATATGATTTAACAGTTCTATTAAAGGTTCTTCAAACTCAAAAAGGGAACCAAAAAAGGCATCTTTATATTAAAGAATGTGTTGAAATCTCCTTTGCATGCTGCAAGTTATTATTATTATTATTATTATTATTATTATTGTTATTGTTATTTGTTGTTGTTGTAGTAGTGATAGTCTTTAAGTATTTTTAGTTTCATAAATTTTTGCTTTTGATTTGAGAAGAAAAAAAAATTCTATTCTACATACTGCCACTTTTACGTGCATTTTGCTTTTTTTTCGCCCTACAGTAAATCACCTGCTGAATTATTTGTCTGCAGTAGTGATAATAAGTGATAATATTTCAATGGACAACATAATTAATCATTTATTTAATTGTCCTTAGTGTGTGATGAGTGTTGAGGTCTATTTTTAGTGCACCCAATGAACTGTGTTTCATTAAACCTTTGTCCTTTTTCTGTTTCCTCTTTCTGTTCTAAATTGGGATGGCGTCAAGGTTGAAAATGTCAGTAGAAGCTCTTAGAGCTGAGTTGTTCTACATTAAACAGAAACAGAAAATCATGAATATATTTTTCTTATGACAGTGTGATGGAAAAACTGGCAAAAGCTCACTTTTTTCTTATTAGGCTTGAAAGCAGATACATTATGGTAACAGCAGTGTGTTCATTTAACCTGCTGCTACTGTTGTCTTGTTGATAACAATGGTGCAATAAACTGTGCCTGAGTATTAAATACAGTGAGGAAAAGTGGTGAATGTATGCAAACCTGTTTTTACAATGGAAAACTCATGCAAATAGTCTTTTTTTTTCCTCTTGAAAAAAAAGGTTTATATATATATGTTTTGTTCTGTTTATCATTCTACATAACAAAAAACTAATTTACTGTGGTATTTACACATTTGCAGTCTTTTTATCATCTACATTTATTTCATTTTCCAGTTAAACATTGAACACATTTTATTCTGCCCTTCTGCAATAATAGCCTTTGAATCCCAAACTAATCTGCGTTCTGTGTAAAACTAGGGAGCATCGACAAAAGAAAAAAAAAAAAATCTAAGTTCATAAATCACAGTAGGCTAACAGATACCATTAGCTGGTTCATTACGCCAGCTTGTTACAGAAGTGTTACCACTGAGAAACTCACATTTGTTTGTTGTCATGGCTCAGAGGTAGTGTTTTTCTAACCAGGTGACGATAAACCTTAAACTCCATAAGGCAAATCTGTGCTTTCTCTCCACTTGAGCCACACTATTGTGCTATAAAATATGGTGGAGGAAGATAATGGTTAGTTAAATCTCACAGTCTTGGCATGAGTCAGAATATAGACAGCAGGGGCCATGCTCGTTTGAAATCCATTAAAAAATACAATCTTTGAAAGTCAGGCTCCAAAGATGCACATTACAATGTGTTTGCATGAATTTGTTTTGGGGCAGCAGTGGCTGAGGTTAAGGACTAGACACCACGATCAGAAGGTTGTGGGTTTGAAACCCAGAGCAGTAGGTTGTCTTGGGGTAAGTAAGAACAGGCTTCCATTACACAGAACCGACCCCCACCCGACACACATGTGACAACATCTCTAAAGGTTTTAAAAAAGTTATTTGAGTACATAAAATTGTTGAGTTGGCCTTGTTACCCCCAAACAAATAATGATGCCACAGATCAGATGTCCTCAACTGCATTCTTGTGTCCAGTACAGTTTGGGAATTTCTCTTCTCAAACACATCTGGCTAAATGTTCCTGTTAATTGCCAGAAAACTACCAAACTGTACTGGACTACAGCGTTGAGCTGTGATAGAAGAAACAATGTCATCATCATTTTAGAGCAACGTTTAGAGCAAACTTTATAATATAGGTTCTGTGTCACATTATAACCTCTTCCTAGAACATATAATATATTATTGTATATTCATTGTAGTTAGACAGCATATAATGTCTTTAAAATTCTATGGAAGAACACTGCAAACATTCAACATGTTCTGTGACGTTTCTATCAGTCTGATACATAAAAAGCTTTTAAATGTAATACTTCATTCCAGACTGTAATTGAGCTGTAGTTAATGAATGTATTTAAGAGTATTTAATCTATCTTTAATAGCAATGGTTATATCTTAGAGGTTAGAATCTTACAGCAAAAAAAATTAGGAACGTACTTTCAACCAAATCTGACCTTCATGTGTGCACAACCGAAGATGGAATGAATGACTTTGTGTCCCTCAAACTTTTTAGCCTGGACTGGAGGTAGCAGATTCAGATCAGCAGTGGGTCAAAATGAAGGCATTTATAGCTCCCCTGGTTGTGGAGGCAGGAAAAAGGCCATAAATTAATCATTCCCCCTTCTGGTGATTGACTAGTTTATATGCGCTGAGACACTGAAGACAAATTTCTTTGCAATACGAATGAGGATGGAACAGCACCACAGGAAAACATTTCCATTAAAACTTGTAACCTCATGCCACTGGAGGGGAAGGCCTTTGGGATTGTGAAAAAAACAAAAAAAACTTCACAAGGTTCACAAGAGGTATGTAAAGCTGCTGTTGTGTTTTGTGTATGTATGTGTGTGTGCGCATATGCATGTGTGTGTGCAGTTTCAGCCATTATTGTCCTCTTTAGCTTTGATCAGTGACAGGGCTTTTAAGTATGTAACTTAAGTGGCAATTATTTAATTGAGTTAAATAATTAAATAATAAGTTAAATAATAACAATGAAAAACAGATGTGGACTATGAAGTAGGATAAGATCTTCGCTCAGGATAATCTGCTAAAAGCTGTAAAACTAAATGTACATTCATTTTCTGCCACTTGTCTCAAGTGGGGTCGCAGGGGAGTGCTGGAGTCCAATACAGCTCACACAGGGCGAAGGACAGGGAACACACCCTGGACAGGTCGCCAGCCCATCGCAGGGAGGAGCATGACAGGGACGGCACCTTGCTCAAGGGTACCTCAGGGCAACCTATTGGGAAAGGGTTCAAACCCCCGATCCTCCAATCACGAGGCCAACACCCTAACCACTAGGCCACCGCTGCCCCCTAAATGTACAGTTTAAGTAGTAATATGTATATGCAGTACATGTATAACCTTAAACCTACATGACCTATCCATCATCCAAAGAGAATTAAATGAAATGATAAAACTTGGTTTTATACTTGATCATTTATTAATTTCAAAATGATCTTATACAACAGATCTGTGAGTGGCAAATGTATGGTTTCTGGTGAAAAAGTCACTCAGTCAACCAATGAACCGAACTGAATCATTAGAGGGTTACATTAGTCAAGCTGCACCCAAGAGTGGTTGCTTTGAATTTAGACTTCATACAACTTAATACAACTTTACCATATCAATTAGAAAAGAATTAATAGTCAACTTTTGGATTTTGCTATTCCAACAAAAAAAGACCCTATGAAAGCCTGTGAGTTCTTGTAATGTTCTTGGACATATGGATATTTAATCAAAATTTTAACAATACTGGGAGATTTGAGTAATATAACTAAACATTTAAAACTGAAGAAAAGGCTTTCCAAAACTTCTGTAAACTGTCATTCTAGAAAAATGGAAGTGTCAGGGTTTGGAGAGGCTTTGCTGCCGCAGGATCTGGCCAGCTCACCATCACAGAATCCACCACAAATTCTACAGTGTATCAGAGGGTGCTTGAGGAACATGTGAAACCATTTGTACAAACATTAAAGCTGAAGTGGAACTGGAGCTGAAGTGGACCCCAAACACACCAGTAAATTCACCAAGGACTGGCTGAAAACTAAGAAATGGAGAATCCTGGAGTGGCCGAATCAAAGCACAGATCTTAGTCCCTTTGAGATGCTGTGGGGTGATTTGAAGTGGACTGTACATGCAAGAAACACCTCAGACATCTTAAAAGCTTAAAGAATTCTGCAGGAGGAGTGGGGCAAACTTTCCTCAGACCGATGTCAGAGACTGGTAGATGCTACAAGAAACATCTCACTGTGGTTATTTCAGCCAAAGGGGGAAACACTAGCTATTAGGGGGTAGGGTGTCTTAACTTTTTCCTCTGTAAGAAAGCACATTTTTGTTGATGTCTTGTTTGATTACTAAATCAACGTTAATTATTGTTGTTTACCTGCAATTAAATCACTTTCTTTTCCAGAGATAAATAAAAACAAGCTTAGCCATTGATATGTGAACATTTCTTAATAAAGAACTGAATATTTAACGGGGTGTCCTAATTTTTCACACGACTGTATGGGCAATGGAAAAATGGCTTGGGAATAATTTGCTGCCTGTGTGACTTGCCATAACAGAGAGAAGGTTGAATTCAGCTCTCTACCAAAATTTACTAAAGCAGAATGTCTGGTCATCTGGTTTTTCTTTTGAAAAGAACAAAACCCTCCCATGTGACTGAATTAAAATTTTGTAAAGAATGTTGCAGAATTTCTAAATAAGTAATACTAAATACTCTAATCTTGCTTCTGTTACTGTTGTTACTGTTAATGCTACTGACAGTGTTTGATTATTATTGTGGCTGCTAAAGGTATTGGATTTAAAGAGCAATTTTTTTTTTTTCACATGGATGATTTGGGTGTTTGAGGCTTTTTGTCCTTCAATAAAAAACAAGAAAATCTTAAAATGTACATGTTGAATTTACTCTGGTTGTCTTCTGAATCATTGTTTATGGAGATAAACGATTTAGTGTTATATACAAACAAAAATGGAGAAAATTAGAAATGCTGAAAACATTGTGTAACAATTACTGAAATTAAACATTTCCAACAATTTTTGGCTTTTTCTCCCATTGGCTTGGAGGATTTTTTACTAATTTCTCTGTACAGAACAACTTCAACTCTGGTGTGTTGGTGGGTTTCGTTGGATGAACTTCTCACTTCAGACCCTTTCACAACATTTCTCCTGAGCCATTCCAAAACATCCATTCAAACATTATTGTTTTCTTCTTTTGGATGTAGCTGTAAGTGAAAGTGACTATTCTTGTCATTGTAAGAACAGAACAGCACAATGAAATTGGACCACTGCATTTAACCCATGCACAAACACACACCGTGCAGCAGTGACAGGAACAGTATCTTGCTCAAGGGTACCTCAGGACAACCTACTGGTAAGGGGAGCTTGAACCCACAGTCTTCCAATTCTGTGGCCAACTCCCATACCACTAAGCCACCGCTGCCCCATAGAGACCAAAAACATGATACCGCCACCAGCAAGTTTCACAGATGGAAAAAAAGTAAATATTTCTGAATATCTTACATTTTTAAAATATACTGCTTCTTATTTAAAGCAAAATAATGTTTAATTTGGTCTTATCCATGCAAAATTGTGTTTCTAATATAGTTTTACATTCTGTTGCCATTCAGATATGTAAGATGGAAGTAAGTTTCCTTAATGAATAAACTTTCAAGTAAAATACTTTTAACTTGTTGTTGTTTATTCTCATTGTTTGGTTGTATTTATCTACTGATTAATATTAGTAAATATAATTAATACAATACATTAAATTGTCCAATAATTTCTGCTGCTTTGTTTCATAATACTGCGGCTCTCTGACAGATGCATGTCCTGTCGGTTGTACTGTCTGTTGTTGTCTGCACTGTTAGTCTGAACTTACCTTGTCTTGTGTTTTATGTTGTGTCTGATGTTGCCTTATGTGTAGCACCAGGGTCCCGGAGGAATGTTATTTCATTTCACTATGTACTGTGTATATGGTTACAATACCTTTTTATGCAATAAAAACCTACTTGACTTGACTTGACTTATAGAAACATGTTGAGAAAAAATCTGCAAATTAGCTGCCAATGATTTGAGAAGAATCAAATGTTAAGCTACCAGGAACCCATTATCCTTCACTGCTGTCATATTCCAGAACTGAACCTACCTGGAGTCCCAGAAGTACAAGGTGTTCAGTGTTCAGAGACATGGCCAAGGTAACCTGACTGAAACCTGACTACCACTGAACAAGACACATAAGTGGAAATGTCAAGACTGGTCCAAGAAATATCTCAAGACAGATTTTTCAAAGGTTTTATGGACTGATGAGATGAGAGTGACTCTTGACGGACCAGACAGATGGGCCCGTGGCTGAATCAATAACTGATACAGAGCTCCACTTCCACTTAGACACATGCAATGGTGAAGGCGAGGTAGCGGTATGGGTTGGGGCAGCGGGGGCCTAGTGGTTAGGGAGCTGGCCACAGGGTCAGAGAATTAGGGGTTCAAACCCCTTACCCGTAGGTTGCCCTGAGGTACCGTCACTGCTCGAAAAAGTCTGTATCTCTCATGAAGACCATGAATTTTATACAGGTCAATGCTCCATCACATGGATGGAAGTTCTCCACTGTGTGGAGTAAAGGCCTTAAAGATGAAAGAAAAATGACATGACCCCCTTCTTCACCTGACCTAAACCTTAAGAACCTCCTTAAGTGGGAGATTTATGGGGAAGGAAAGGTCCAGTTTTGAGATGTTTGTTTATTAGTCTCACTCTAACAGGTGAAAGCAAACAAGTGAGATGGGAAAATTCTTTTTTTCATTTAGTTGCCTAATAATTGTGCACACATATGTATCCCCTGCGAATGTTCACATTCAGATTTCCTTTGTAAAACATTCAGGTTTCTGGGTTATTAACATTGGATGGATGGATTGATTGATAGCACTCTATTTATTCCATATCAAAATGAATCCTCGAAATACTCACTTGCCTAATAATTGTGCACACAGTGTAGTCTGGTCAGCTGGCCGAGGATCTGAAAATCGAATTATAAAGGTCAAGATAAAATTTGGAAGCTCTGAAAAAAATCCAATAGACTGGTCAAGTATGAAATAATTAAATGTTGATTTTTATGTATGTTTTGGATTTCCTTCATATTATATCCACTCTCTTATCTACTTCACTTTCTTTACTGACTATGAGACAAAACTTCAGGCCATAACAGATTCAGTTTCAGGCTTATGGCTACCTCATTCAATACATTCAACCTTTAACTTCTTTCTATTTATAAAAGAAAGAATTTATCACTGTAAGTAAGTATTTTTTTGGTACAAACAACTAATGCCTTTCCCCATATGACAAAGCAAAGACCTACATGTCTTGTTGGGTCAACTTACACTAGCTTTTATCCTATTTGAACTGTGTTTTTTGCAAACAGTTTAAGCTGTCATACACTCTGAATGCTGGAGACAACCTTGGCAAAGGCTTGAGGGAAGATACCACCTGTGGCACTGCTACAACTGGTGCCACAGAGACAGAAAAAGAAGCCACTTTACAAAGAGCCACCCCCCCAAAAAAAAACAACAAAGAAACAACACATGCGCTTGTGAACGTGTGAATTCATGTAATGTGACACGGGAGCTCAAAAACCATGATATTCTCACATGGTCGCGGCTTTCCCAAGTCCATGTGACGGCGGGAAAAAGAGAACATCTCTGCCTTGTCTCCTCTCATTGTGTCGGAGCCAAGCCAGCTGCCAGATCGAGGAGGAGCGCAAGGATGAAGGCAGGTTGCTCCATCGCTGACACCCTGTCCACTCCTGTCATCTCCCAGTGGAAGGCGCCATGACCACTGATGCTCGCTGTCCTCAGGCCGGTCAGGGTCCAGTGGGCTGCTGGCCAGCCATTAGCCTCAGAGCCCCCCCAGCCCCTCTGTCTCTCTCTGTCCCTGATTCTCAGCCTTTCTGCCTCCATTTTGGCTGAAACCTCATGTAAGCCGTGAAAAGGCTAAACTTACATACGACTGATTTAAGTAAATTTATAACACTCACCAACATGGAGGCCAGTATGGACTGTATGAACAACATGATATTAATATGTGATACCGATGGTACGTCATTTCTATCTATTAAAAAAAATTGAAGAAAGTTAGGTTTTCTACAACACAGGCCCTTCCAACTTCTGGTGGAAGCCAAGCAGGCCCATTTTGTAGACATGGATTTTTTGGACTTTCACTCTTGGATTCATCTGGGACAAGAATGATTCATTTCACATGGGGAGATTATATTTCCAGCAGATGTTTAATCTGGTCAATGCAAGCATACGTGCTGTCCTCTCTGTATGTCACCGCAATTTTGTTTTGAGTGGCTAATGGCTTTTAAAGGGAGCCATTTCTGCGGAAATCATTTCTTCTCCTTTGGCAGCTGTTACTGTGCAAGAAAAAACCCTCCCGCAGATGTCCATTAAGCTCTTGCTCTTGAATGCTCCATAATCGCATCTTATTTATCGACACTTTAATTCATGTACTCCTTTAATTGATTGGAGGGGCTCCCCACTGGTGTTAGTGCAGACTCTATTGAGACATGTTGTGCCTGCTCTCGGTTGCCCAGACAGAGAAAATACATCAGTATCCTTTCAGAAACACACAGAGGAACCCAGGGAGAGACAGAGAGTGATCAAGAGAGACCTGAGCCATAGAGAGTCACGGAGAGAGACGTGCCAAACCACTTCGGCATGAGCCAAATGCGTTACATGTCTCCTACTTATCTCTCGCCTCAAATCTGCCTCCCTTGTCTCCCCTCTGAGCCACACCAGTGCCAGCCATGCTGGCAATGCCAGAACGCTGATGCCAAGTAGAAATGACACCGGCTCTCCCCACAGACCGACTTAATTAGAGCGGCTCTGTTCCCTATGGTCCTTGCGGCAGCAGGAACAAAGGAAGTTTCAGTCATTTGGATGCGCCTGCATGTGTGTTTTGCATGTGTGTTTTGTCATTTCATCAGAGGGACTATCTTCAGCAGATGCTCTGAAGCATCCCTGTCTCTTTTATTGAGGGCCGGCATCATTAAAGTGTCATTGAGAAGTGACACTGCTTAATTTTAGCAGCCCTCGACGTGCCTTTGCTACAGGAGCTGCCTCAAAATATAAAGGCGGCCCAAGAGCCGAGGGGTATTTTTACACGCCGCTCAGCGATTTCATCAGACAAAAGCAGCCCGCCACCGGGGGGTGGGGGTAGGGGGGGTTTGGTGCAGGGACAATAGATTATCAAAGCTGCGCCCCTTTGAATGCCAGTCAATAGGTATTTAATCTTTTTATTGATGGCATCTTCTCTCCTCTAGAACTTGTAATGAATCCTCTGTTTGGGACAGCTTGGGAGGAGGCAAAGTTCCGGTCCAAGCTCAAAATAACTCTGTCCCTTCTCTGTGCTCAGGACACAGACGCAACACAGAGGCCAGCTTGACCTTCACCTGATGGGTGAGTCTTTGCTGAGCTGATGGACAGTGGTTGAGAAGTGTGTTCTTGTGATCAGCTGAGATGAAAATGGACTTGGTAACTTGGGCCAAGCCCTGCTCTTTTGCATCCTAGTGCAAATGTGGTGACCTTATGCCTCAGAAGTTTAGGGTTGCTACTGATGTTCAATTGCAAAATTACAAACATTAATATGGTATCAGCTGAACATTTCAAATCCTTCCATTTGACAATATTTTAAATATGGCACTGTAACTTCTAGGAGCAAATGATAAAAACAAAAATAACCTAGCTTTCTTCATTTTTTAGCCTCTTTTAGAGCAGATAAATAAAACATCAACTTGGATATATAGATTTTGCTGGCTCTCTCTATGTTACATATATTATGATTCTTTCACATATTTCCATAAAGATGGGAAAAAAGAGAGCGTTATTACAGCTTTCTTGATATCAAAACGTTATGCATCTATACAGTAACAAAATAGCATAAAACACAGTAAAACAACTGTCATTTGGTTTGCTTGGTTGTCCAAAGTAAGCAAAGCCCAGATTTCATTTTATTCCATCAATGGAAAACAAAAGTTCTCAGTGCAACTATCTATACTTACAGCTTTAGCTGCATGGGAGGGCTCCATAAGGGCTGCTGAAATAGATCCACAAATATTACACAAACATAATTGCTGTGCAGTTATTAGGGTCACATGGTGGGTAACACTTCTGGTGGGTGTGTTAGAACCCTCTGACTGGGGGGTGATGTAATGCCCTGAATGGCCCCGTGATTGGGTGTATTTCCCCCAAGTGTTGTTGTGCTTGGGGTGGGGGGTGGGGGGTGATTCCTTTGCTCTAATTGCTCTCAACTGGTGAAGCTAAAAAGGTAATTAGAAGATCATTCAACACACTGCAAGTGGTAACCGTAACAAGGATTTTGTCCATGAACACTATCATTAGTTGCTTTGCGTCACAAAAGGCTATGGTGATGGAATTAAATTTTCATACTATGAGGAGAGTTTTTCTGCTATTTCTTTTTTCAGGATATTGTGTGGCAAATCAATATAGAAGTTTATCTTACACTAATACCCCAACCCTGTTGGACTGTTTTGTGATCTGATTTGCAGTAATCACATCCTTATGTTAGTGTTATATATGTTTTGTTTAGTAACCCATTTAGCTTTATTTAGATTGAAAAGGCAGAGATTGTTTTAGCAGATTGGTCCATTAGAACACTACCAGCATGTATCTCTGCTGGAAATATGATGTTTGAATCTCCAAGGTAATGAAAAAGAATGCCTCATATGGGTCTGTAGTGAAGGTTACTAAGTAAAAACAAATGCCTTTCAGAATATAACACCATCATAAGGATATCATAACTGCATATAATCTCCCAGTGCAGTCCCACTATGGTGGGATATAAGTGTAAGATAAATGTCTGTATTGGTTTGCTGCACGATGTCCAAAAAAAATAGATAGCTCTGAACTTACTTATATGGCAGTTTAGATAGAATAGGTCTCATGTGGCACAACTACAATATTTGGGATAATTGTTAATATTAGTTGAAATCATATACATTTCACAGGGGAGTTTTAAAATGGGCCACATAAAAATATAATTTACAAAAATATCTACACCTAAACAAGTTTGATGTGTGAGTGTGAAATGAATTTGATTTAAAAATATTAATATTTTTCTGATTTATTTAAAATTATCTGATTATATTTTCTTATACACATGGAGGATGTGAAAAAAAGACTTGTATTTCATCAGATGTGCTGAAAATAAAAGATACAAAGCACTCAGTCCCATTCCTTAAGCCTTTTAACAATTATAATAATTGCCTAAAACAACACAGTAAGACAAAAATGATCCAGGGTCTCAGAAGGGTTAAGAGGCTTTTTTGAGGAAAGGTAGGCATTTGTGAAAAAAATAAAGATTTGGTGTTGAATATCAAATCATTCATAAACAATAACCATAAGGCTATCATATCTATATTGTGATTTCTTAGCTATTTTATCATATTGTAAACATTGTTCAGTAAATGGGCAGCAGGGGCCTAGTGGTTAGGGAATTGGCCCTGCATCGGAAGATTGTGGGTTCGATTCCCTCACAAGTAGGTTGTCCTGAGGTACCCCTGAGCAAGGTACCGTCCCCGTCACTGCTCCCTGGGCACTTTCAATAGCTGCTCACTGCTGCACGGTGTTTGAGTGTGCATGGGTTAAAAGCAGAGGTCCAATTTTGTTGTGGTTCATGCTTGCTGTGCTGTGACCTTGCAATGACAACGGTTGTCACTTTCAAAAAGTAGTTAACTGAAGTTTTTAAAACTATATAGTTTGCTGTGTGAACAGAAACAGTCCACTAAGAATATACTGGACTAAGATTAAAAATACTTTAAAATGAACATGCAGTTAACCTAAATCATTTCCCCCTGCATAAATGTTGCTTTGTGGAATTTATCTAAGCAGTCACACACTCATATGCATATGTCTTATAGGGGGGCAGCGGTGGCCTAGTGGTTAAGGCCTAGGCCCCCGGATCAGAGGATCGTGGGTTGCCCTGAGGTACCTTGAGCAAGGTACCATCCCAGTCACTGCTCCTCGGGCGCTTTCAATAGCTGACCCCTGCTGCATGTGTTTGTGTGCGGGTTAAATGCAGAGGTGTAATGTTGTGGTCACTTTCACTTTCATCATACCTTGTTAAATCATGTTTTGTTTATTTCTGTTGATACGTTTTCAGAAACTGGTTCAATTCAGCAAATAAACAGAATGTTGTGCATAATAATGTACTAAAACTGGTGTTCTGTAGAGGGCAACACTATATTTACAATTCAAAAAACTAAATTTGGCAGAAGGCACCATAACTTTCCTTAGCATAGTTCTATTGTGTACTGTCTCAGTTATTAAATGATTCTGGGTGAAGTCAACACCTCCATCCATTATCTCAATTATTTGATCTAATCAGGGTTATGGGGTGCTGGGGCCCTTTCCGAGGGCTCATAGGGTGAAAGGCAAAGAAACACTGTGGTCAGGTTGCCAGTCCATCACAGGGCTCTTTAGCACTTAAACACTTGTTAAAAAAAGCCTATTAAAGGTTTGTGATCATAAAAGTGACTGCTCTGTCTCATAACAGGACCAGTCTATTGTGGTTCTCAGCTCTTGATCACACCCTTCCAATTTAAGGCCTAATGTTAATGTTTTTTCCAACACAGATGTAATTATCCATGGCTTTAGCAGACCAGCCCAAAGTAGTACATTAATGATCAAAAACATTTCCTTTCATCGCACTCACCCCCCCCCCACTGAAAAAGTTCTTCTACTTCTGCTTTCAGAAGTGACAATGTGTCAAAGTCATTTACCGGTAATGAGCTTGTGACAGCCCAGTTTTTATTTTTGCGTGGGATTTAATTAATGGGCTGAAGACTTTCCATTGTGATTTGAGCAAATGACTAATAAATCAAAGTGGGAGATTTGTCAGGGAAGGAACATCTGTTTCTTACAAGCGTTAAAACACGGGTGGCACTGGCCTGGGCCGTGGCCATGGCGAGGCGGTAGGAGTCCTGCGCTTCGAAGCTTCTTCATTTGCTGCTCCAGTGAAGGTGAACAGGGAGCTTTCTAATGGGCCTATGATGTTAATAAAAGGCAAAGAAAAAGAGATCTGGTGGTACTCTCCTCCAATTTCACCAGAGCCCCCTTTTTGCTTTTGGGTGCCACTGTCCTTAGTCCATGGTTTGTTAGGCAGGGCACCCATACTGGCTTGTCAGCACTTTTGCCGGATGATTAATGCAACCGAATGGATTCATAAGGCACGGACAATATGAGCTCGTTTTCGCCCGAGTCAAGTCTCGTACCTGCTGTTTACACACTGCCATGCACCCAAGCATGCAGGACATGAGAGCAGGGTCTTCTAGTAGCCACTCATTAAACCTTAAACAAATAGCACTTCTTTGCAAACCTGTGACAGTGACAAATCTGATGTGAAAGAGGATTTTTAAAAAGACGCTATGGTGTAATTTTGGAGTGTGGCCAGAGATCACTGGTAAAGGTTATCATGGATGCCTCTTGAAGCCTAGCTCTGCCTTGATCTCCCACAGAGGGAGAATAAAATGGGTCACTAAAATAAGGCATTAAAATGTGCTTCATAGCCGTGAGGGGCTAAACAGAGCAATTTGGATAGGCCAACTCCCTCCAATAAGCCACCCTAGCACTGTTCAGATTTTAACCTTAAATGGATTCAAGTTCCAAGTGATCATAAAAAGTTTTCCAAAACTTTTTTTTTTTGAGGTTGGAAAAAATCCTTTGAAAAGTAATTGACAGTATTTTGACATATTTAAATTGTTTCCCCATGTATTTTAAAACTTAAATGATGTGGCAGCGGTGGCCTAGTGGTTCGGGGAGTTGGCCACAGGATCGGAAGATAGTAGGTCTAAACCCCTTACCAGTAGTTTGCCCTGAGGTACCCTTGAGCAAGGTACCATCTCCGTCACTGCTCCCCGGGCGCTTTCATAGCTGCTGCATGGTGTTTGTGTGCATGGGTTAAATGCAGAGGTCCAGTTTTGTTGTGGTGTGCTGTGACCTCGCAATGACAAGAATAGTCACTTTCATCTGTTGTTTTGGTTGTGACTGATAAGAAGTGATAAGTATTATGTACATGGATAAAGTCTGTATTGGCATACTGCTAAATATATCTGTATCTTTAGAAAAAAGAGAAAATGTGCATGGACTGCAAAGATGATATGCCTTAAGTTAAATACAACTGAGAGAAAGGCTTTATTCAACTGTTTGAATGTAGACACACGAGTTTGCAGTGAGCATTAAGGTCTCCTGTGATACCTATGTAGGTATAAATGCAAGTAGGTTGCAAAAAAAAGTAGCAAAAAACAATGTGTGTCCAATTTTTACATTTGCATTCAGTTATGGCCCTGCTTTTTATTTCAGACTGAGAATCTTTGCAAATGTCCTTTTTTCACTCTACCTCTAACACACAGTTAGTGCTCTTGACCTGTATGATAGTTGAGCTAGGCCATGATAGCGGTGAATAAATCAGAATTTAGCCAAGACAGGTTGAGCGCTGTACTTCTCAGAGAGCTCATACTTTTACTACAGGGCCATGAAAGGTAAAACCCCCCTCCACCTTCTGAAACAATCCCCTCTCCATAGCCATTCATCAGCTTTCCAAGGGAGCGGACATTGGTTCCACTCTCTGGTTTAATTGTTAATGCTAATTGCTATTTATTGGCTCAGATGCAAATGATAGGCCAGCCAAAGTGAAATTTTATGATGAGTGAACTCCCCCTTTCGCACAAATTGAAAAAGTGAAACAAGAGGAAGATGAAATGAGGCGAGGAGGGTCTTAATGGCAGCTTTTTAATGGGGAAGGCAAAATTAAGACTGATTTACGCGGCCTGATCCCCTGTTTTCCCCCCATCAGCCCATTTGGCAGGAAAAATGGAAAAGTAATTGTTCGGCTTTTTTGATGCAAGGCCTCAAACCGTTATTTATTGACTGAAATTAATCGCTGTTTATCCTTTATTCAAACGGAACATGCTCCATCAGCATTATGAAGTTCAACACTCCATTTCGTCACTTGCAATTTACTCTCTAAAGCAGTTGGGGGGGGGCACTTAGACTTCTCCTGAAGCATGTCATCATTTCCCAAGTTAAGTGAGTTGGTACTGAGTAATAAGTTGTCTTTGTGGAAGTACATTATACCAGTGCACAAGCCTGCATTAGTACCACCCGACAGCAACCACGTAGCAACTGTCTAACAGATCTCTGTTTGGATAATGGATAATACATACACTTACTGGTACAAAAATACTTGTAAAATTATCCATCTGTCAAAGTATTTTTAGCCATGGTGAATGATAATTAAAAAAGCCAGGCCCAGCAGGCTTTTCTTACTTGATCAATAGTCTGGCAGGCAGGACTGGCTTAATTGTTTTAAAAGGATTTTGATCAGTTGGTCATGTTGGTTCTAACTGGTTCAGGATGGTCCCAGATGGTCAGGATTCTCTGGCTAACTGGACAGGCAAGTTTTTCATTGTTGAGGCTGGTATTAGCTGGTCAGGTTTATTGGCCATTCTTATCCCCTGAAAGCACACTAATGTTAGCTAAAAATGGGGTCATCAGTGGAGCCCCAGTCAGTCGAGAATGATATCACTTCATTGCTAGCTTGTTTCATTCATATTGCAAAGCTTTGCCACCATTTGTACTGTGAATGGACATTACTGCAACACATTCCTGATTGGAAAGGACTCTCACAAGAGAATGTTAAATGGAAGTGTCTCTTGCAGACTCTCTGTATAAATCTGATTGTGAATAGGATGCATTTATAAGTTCTTTAAGTTTAATTAACTATTAAAATAAACTAAGTTAAGTTGATTGTCAGTGGCTTGCTGAGATGATGCAGACAATTATAAAGCACTTTAATGTAGTGCACAAAGCTTTTATTATCAACTTTAGTGATTTTTAAATTGGTTTATTTTTAACATTTTTGTAAACACTAAAATCAATTTTTTGTGACATTCAAAACAATATACTGTTTTAGATTATATTTTACATAGCACTTTAAATGAAATGTCTAATTTTCGGTTCATAATACGGGATAGTTGGATTAAGGTTACTGATTAAACTGAAACAAATTATTATCTGTACTTCAGAAATGAAAAAAAATAATGCAATTCTGTATTATATAATTATTTACAATGGACATGCCAGGGCTACACTTATTACAGAGAGATGAGATGACAAATCAGATGATAAACGTGTTTCAGCTTTCTAGTTTCCACTATTTTAAGTACGTTTTTTGATGCAATGCCACCAAATTCAGTGTCTTGCTGTCATCGCCTAATCAGTGTGATTAAAGTGTTCAATATCCAAGTACCAGGACCCAAGCCATACTGTGTGGAGTACCAGCCTCCTGGGAAACATGTGTTGTGGTGTGAGGGCATGCATGAGGTCTCCGACATGCAAACGCAATGGAGCGGTCGATCGGCAAGCATGCACACGCAAAAAGCAATCTTGATGTAATGAAGGCCACTTTGAGCTTTGGTGCTTTGATTATGCCCACTGAGACCGTGTCAGCTTTTACCTGCATGTGTTTACCATATCTTTCCCGTTGCACCTATTTCAGTGATTAAAATCCTTGGTGCAACGCTGCCAGGTGCACGCCTCGCCAATTAAAATTCAATCCAATCGTGTGGAGCCCATAAAGGCCCCACGATTCCAGAAGGGAAAGTGGGTGCCACACCATGTGATCTGGGGAGGTTAATGCAGTTAGAGTTATTTCACAGTCCATTAAGGAGCTTATGTTGACCCCGTGACCTCTGAGCCAACAACACCGAATCCATTATCATCACAATGGAAGTGCTGCTGCTCCGGCTGACATGACAATGGGCCCAGGAAATCCCAAGTTAGCACTTAGCAACGGTGAAAAGGCAGACACCTTTTCTCCCCCTCCTGCCCTCCCTTCTCTTTCTCTCCTTTCTCTTACCCCTGTTTTGAGGTTTGGCTATTAATACAGCCAAACTGTAATTTGTATCATTATCATTCCAAAGGTACAGAGAAGGACAATAAAACTGGCCATGCAAAGTGAGAGGAAATTGCTGACGTGGGGAGTTTTTGGTGGCGTTTGATTCAATTACGCAGAGAGCAAACGCTGGTAAGAGCTGTACGTGACCGAGTGTGTGAATGTGACAGGATGGGGGCTTTAGGAAGGATCCAGGCGCAGATGAAGTTATCATGTTCTGAGGGGAAGTTGGTGACATGAACTCCTCGCTGTGATCTTGTTATGCTTAATGACAGCTTCAGGAGATGAAAAAGAATTGATTAAAGTCCATGCCGTAGAGTGGAGTGCATTTTTGTCTGTAACCAAGTGTAATTGAGAAATAAGAAGATTATCCTTGCATAAAAAAGAGAGAGAGAAAAGAAGTAAAAACTTTGTCCAAAGCAGAAACAGGACCAGCTGAGTGTAAAAAAAAATACAAAACACCTTTAGCACTGTTAATTAACAACCTAAAAATCTATGAAGGTGATTCATTTCTATAATATTTAATCTCTAACGATAAATAGCGTTTTAATAAGCAGAAATGAGCATATACCCACAATGCACATTTAACCATAATACAATTTAATTAAATAATTTGACATTGTTTACTTTATTTACTCTTCGATAGAGAGAATACACATTATAATTCAAAGGTATGTTTCACGGCAGCTGGATGTATTTGAATGGCAGCTGTTACAGTGTCCTGCATTAGCTTGTTCAGAGCCCAGACAGTCCACATGACCCTCACCTTGACCTGCCTTCCAAGTTGCACAGTTATTGATTGGTCCCTAGTTTATTGTCATATACGTTGCTAACAAGTTAGGAAGTGTATGTTCTTCAAGCACAACAGGGGCTGCCCATCTCTGAGGGATTCAGCTCAGTTTACCCAGTGTCAGCATAAAAAAGTAGCCTTCCTTTACAAATTGGAATTAGATTTATATTTATTGACTATTGGTAATAAATATACATTTATACCTGTATATTGACTATATTGACTGCTACAGAACTTTACAGGTTTTTACGTTCAAATAACAAATAAAATGTAGATCTAAGAATTAAGTAGAAAATAAAAACTTGGATGGGTGCTCCAGACAGTTTGAAAGAACAGTTTATGCTTAAACAAACAAACAAATAAAAAAAACAATACAAATCTGTTTGTGTGTAATGTAAGGCCCCCATTGGTGTATTATTTAGCATTACACAGTTTTGCTAAAGACTGTAAAGAGAAAAAAGACATTAACAAACTTTGAGTGCCCCTGACCAGACTCTAACTGGAAACCTGCCCTCGGCCAACCCCCAGAGACCCCTTGTCTGCTCCCTACCCCCAGCCCCTAACTCCCACCCCTTTCCCAACCCCCTGTTGGACTGCTCCATCCTCTCTCCCCTTCACCTCCTCCTTGGCGGTCTGCACCTCCACCAAAACGGCACAGCCTGTTTTTTGGGGTGGGGAGACGGCGGCACGACAGCGAAATTGATATCCCTCCCTATCCTCTTCCCAGGCAATATGTTGCCTTTCTGGGACTTATCAATGTGATTGATGGGTGGGGTGAGCAGCAGGAGAGACCCCAGTCTTAATCAAATCCATACACCCTCAACAAATTGGACAGTGGTAGACTAACAAGTCAGGTACCCCCCTCCCCAGCCATCCCTGCCCCTCCATAAAAAGTTCTCCTTGAAAAAAAGAGAAACAACTACACTGAAGGGGTGAGAGAGGGAGAGAGAAAGAGAGAGAGAGAGACAGAGTGAGTGAGTGAGAGAGAGAGAGAGAGAGAGAGTGAGAGAGAGCGGGTAATGAAACGAGAAATAGAAAAAGACAAAAGATGGCAGTAAGAGAACGTTGTAGAGTTCTGTCTGCGATGTCAGAGGTTTAATAAACACATCTTTGTCTTCAAGCAGAGGATGGAGCAATACAGAAAAGGTACTGCCATAATGAACTATAATAATGTCTTTGGGGATCATGGTGGAAGACCTTTAGGAAAAAATCCTAGACCTACACTTATAATTGACTAAATGTATATTTTTTTAGTATATTTGATTTAGTGACATTGAAATATTTTTTTTTCTTAAATATGTCATACATTTTTTGTTATATTTTTTTACATGCCAGCTTGGTAAATGTTTCATGATGAATAAACCAATAGAAACAGTGTTAATTATCTTGCATAGCCTATCAATATTCATATTATTGCACATATATAATATACATAAAATACACAAAGTGTGTTAAAATTAATAATAATTAAAATCACTTCTACTGATTATAAATTTAAATCATAAAAATAAGTGTTGACTAAATCAAGTGGATTCAATTTTGTTTAAATTTTTGGAAGTGTCTCATGTGCTGTAGTTCAGAAAAGTTCACAATAATCTCTTCAGGTCAGAAGTGCCTTTTTTCAGTCATTACCTAAATGACTTTTGTGTGTGTTCACTCTGAAAGCTGCATTCAGCTGCTAACAATGCAAGGTGTCACGGGCACCCAGTCCGATAAGCTAACAAAGAGACACTTCTCACATTT
Organism: Hepsetus odoe; assembly: GCA_017165825.1. NCBI lineage: Eukaryota > Metazoa > Chordata > Actinopteri > Characiformes > Hepsetidae > Hepsetus > Hepsetus odoe. The sequence goes on along the minus strand of CM029374.1, from coordinate 7,035,120 downwards.
GTCCTTCAGCTGGGTTTCAATATTGACTCTTTTTTTCCTCACTATTATTTTCAAATTGTTTCTCAAACTGAGCACAACTGCATAGCAGACAGTTTTTCAATCACTGCTCCATTCCAATTGATTACCAATAGCTTGGATCGCATTCCACAACGTCGTAGCAGTCTCTTGTTCAGGGTCTGCTCAACACCCCTTTCTTTTGATTCAAATATCCCACTGTCTTTTGTCTATTAGTATTTACATAACAAACAGCCAAATCAATTAGATGCAATCCTTTTCATTGAGCTTTGTGCTCATGCAAGATATTATCTTTGAAACAAGTGTCTCTTTTCTCCCACTTTCTTTCCACTAGGAGGTTTTTAAGATGATTTACAAGGACCCCATGTCTTTGATTGGAAGGCCCGTTTGATTTGCAGAGCTCTCCTCCCAACTGCTCACAAGTTTACAAGCCTAATTCAGGTTTGTGAAGTACAATATATGAATCGAAATGAGCACTTTATTGATGCTGCTTTAGACAGTGTTTAATACCGTATTGAACCCAGTACTGGAGTCACTGTTGCTGTTACTCACATGGCATCATCCACCATATTCATATATATATATATATATATATATATATATATATATATATATATATATATATATATATATATATATATATATATATATATATGTAAATATATGCATATATATGTGTATATGGTTGAAGTTACAAATCCAATTTGACTTGACTTGACTTGACTTTGAAATGATTCAGAGGTACTTTATTTTTGGAAGTATTATAATGTGCAATATGCCACTAAGCATATATCATTATGGTTATATTGCACTATGTAGTACAACTGATTTTAAGATCAAAATCCCAGTAACGCCATTGGAGATACGGTATTTACAACTAAATCATATTTAATCAAGGGAATGTATACATTTGAATGCAGAAGCAACATCATGGTAGCACGACCTTCAACCCAGCGCTTGGTTTAAAGCGCAGTACAACTCATTATGTTGTATGGGATTTTTTGCCAACATTCTGTAACCCTGCAACAGCCAAAAAAGGCATTTTTTGGGGGCAGATCTTTTATTTTAGTGCCACCCACCGCTCTTTTGGGTTATAGAGAGGCTCCCTAAAGTTCGTTGGGACTTCAGTTGTTCCCTATGGCTAGGGTCCTTGGCTGGTTAGTGGATGAAAACATTTTACTTTCTCCTTCCCTGTCCGTTTTCTCCTTGGTGGCCGTTTCCTGCAGTAAATAAATTAGAAGGCGGAAGTGTGAGAGGGATTGGGGGAACGTACTGTGTAGCAGCCACCCCCAGATGCCTACAGATGAGTTGAACTACGGTTGGCTAGGAGGGTCCCTGAGCATCGATAGTGGGCCCTCTGTACCTCACCACACTGACAGTATCTGAGGGAGCAGGGGCTCTGCTAGATTGATGGGTACCTCCGACTTGGCCATTTCTGCGGAGAATGGCCGAGCTCCTTTGCCTAATGACGCTCCATCCATCCTGGGGCTGAGAATGCAGTAGAGGGCCATGGAGGATGGGTAACCTGCCTCTGATCACTCTTCATTTGGCAGTCAGTGCTGTGTTCATGGTAAACCCTCAGCAGCGCACATTAATATTATATATAGATACCCTTGTCAGGGATTTACATCCGATGATCTGAAATCCAGGAGGCAAGGAAATGGGGTGGGGGTGGGGGGGGTGGAGTGAGGGTCTGCTGATTGATTGTAGAGGAAGTTAAAAAAACCAAGGGAGGGAGAAAAGTGGAAAAACACAGGGCTAAATTTATCATGATGCTACAGTTGTAATGCAAGCAAACTGTTACAGAAGGCTGATCATTAGGTATACACAGTGCATGTGAAAAGATCAATGACTGGTGTCTTTTGTATTTTCATATGATGTTTTTCCTTTTTTAAAATTTATTCTTAACAAGAATATGTTATTTGTAATATAGATTTTGTGGTGTCATATTTGAAATTAATAAAGTTTTAATGATTATAATGATTTTAATGAATCTTTTTTGATTTCCACATTTCTACTTATGACATTGCTGCTGATGCAGGTACGGAATTTAATCAATATGTTTTCATAAAAACACCTAAAACATTTTGTTTGGGTTCCACTTTGCCTCTGACCCAAGAGATGGACTCCTTAAGACCACTGAAGATGTGCTGTGGTATCAAGTACTGAGACATTAGCAGTTGATCCTTGCCCAAATATCTTGAAAGAAATTTTGGGAACATGGAGTATTTACTGGTTGTGTCCATCAAACAATTTCTAACAATTTTTTTTCAGTATGGCAGGGTTCATTATCTCACAGAAGGAAGCCACTCTGATTAGGGTTTGTTCTTCGTCTATAGTAATCTTTAAGTGGGATGTCAAAGTAACATCCACATCAATGCCAGGAGCCATGATTTTCTAGCAGGACATTGCCCAGAATATCACAATGCCTCCCCCAGCTTGGTCTTCCTCTGCACCCGGGCAGAGGCTTTCACCCAGTTGAAAGTTGTTTTGCCATCAAAATTGGGTCCTATTATAACTGTTCAGATCAAAATGCTTGACCACTTTTTTTTTATTTCAACCCTTTATTTCATTGCTGTCTAATATGTCCCACCCCTCAAGAATTTCCAGTTGTAATGAAATAGTAATACATGCCCCATATGTATTCAGTCAGCCAAAATAGCTCATAATTTTCTGACTTCATTAATTTTAACGTTTTAATCGTTTCATTTTTTATGTTAATTTTATAGTAAACAGTGCAGACTGGTGCAAGTTTTTTTTTCCTCACAAGGCAAGGAAGAAAAATCTGGAGACTAAAATGCCTTTACTATTTGATCACCTTGATTATCTTGGGAAAAAGTGTAAATTTGATTTTTACATTTACATTTACGGCATTTAGCAGACGCTCTTATCCAGGACTTCCATGTCCTAATTACAGGGACAGTCCCCCTGGAGCGACTCAGGGTTAAGGGTCTTGCTCAGGGACCCAGTGGTGGCAGTGCTAGAGGTGTGATTCGAACCAAGGACCTCTTGATCCAGAGGTCCGTAGGCAAGTACCCTACCACTAGACCACCGCCACTGTTTACAAACCATTGTTGCAATCAACTTTGTCATACATAGCTTATATGATCTCAGTTCAAATGAAAACACTTTGGAACTGCTGCAACAAAGCGTCAGGTCCCTATGCCTGATGTCAGGTGTCAACTTTTCTGGTCTTAACCATTTACTAGTGCCATTGTTAGTGGTGGTGGTGGTCTAGTGGTAGGGTACTTGCCAATGGACCAATGGCAATGGTTTGAATCCCACCTCAAGCACTACCATTACTGGGTGCCTGAGCAAGACCTTTAACCCTGAGTTGCTCCAGGGGGACTGTCCCTGTAATTAAGACATGGAAGTTGCTCTGGATAAGAGCGTCTGCTAAATGCCGTAAATGTTAGTGGAACTGAATTATCCAAAGTGATGTATTTCCTTTCAGTACTAATCATCCAACATAAGTACCTGACCTTACTTTATTCACTAAATACATTAAAAATACATTTAAATCCTCACAGCATGGTCCAACATCTAGTGTAAAGTCTCATCAGATTATAGTGCAAAGTTATTTTCTATGCATATGACAGCATCTTATTCCACAGCAGATGATATGGAAACTGAACAACGTACCTATACATATACTGTGATAAACAGCAAAAAGGTATGACAGGTATTTACAATCAAAAGGATACTTCTGCTATTTCACATGCTAGGATTTATTGATTATCTTTTTCAAATATCTAGAAAGTAAGGTGAGCAGGGTCATAGGAGGTGCTAACCTCATGCAATAACACCCTGAACAGGTTGTCTGAAGGATCTCCAGAGTAAAGCTCCTTTTGGACTTCAGTTTAGTCACACTCCACTTTGGTCTCTCTCTTGTGCCTAAAAGCCTAAGTTAAAGCTATGCTGCCAAATAGGGAAGTGAGATGGTTTCCTGTAAAAAGCTTCAGCTTGCCGTCAGCTTAATCAGCCTGCCAGTCTCGATTAAAGAAACAGCATGTGGCGAAGTGGTCTGACTGAGTAATGGAAATGATTAGTTGTAGAAGGGCTGCTGATTGGGATTTTAATGCAAATTTATATTGCTTTTCAAGACTTTACACTCAGATTGCCAATTGTATTTGATGATAAGGAATCTTTTTTAATGGTATCAACTCACTTGCCTTAATTGTACAAATGAATCATCTAGTAATCGCATAATTTATTTCTTTTTTACAATCTCTTTTCTTTCCATTACATTTGATATATTAATTGAAACAAATAGTTTCCCAAGCCACATGGCCTCAGTGCTTGCATGTTTCAGTCACACATTGTTGATAGGGATTGATTGGTTTTCTAAGTCTGATTGGGATTTGTGCAGGAATGTATAATTCACCTTGAGAAGTATTTCTTTAGCTTAATCTAATATTAAATTGAGGGTTTGAATAGAGTGGCGGAGAAATCAATATTCTGTGATGTTGAGAGACTTCTAAATACCGGCTGCAATTTTCTGCCTTGTTTGTGGGGACAATGTCATTCCTTATTTATGAATTGATTTTCATTTTAGCTTCTAGAGATTCAGCTTGCTCGACTAATGGATGTCTCCATCTTTCTATTGAGTCTGTGCTCTCTTTATTGCATTACACAACCAAATGTAATGACATTAAGAAATCTGCTGAATAAATGCAACACTTAATTGTCCTCAGCTCTCTGTGATGGTTTGTTCAGGGGACTTGAGCACTATGCTTAAGTACACTTGACAATTGCCTTACTATGTTACTAAAAATAAAGGTTCCTAAAAAGTTCCTGACTTTTACAGACATACAGGTGTGGGAAAAGCTTAGAAAAGTTGAATAAAGTTCTTTAGACTTTCAAAAGTTTTGGGGAAGTAAAAGTGGTTCTTCCATGGCATTGCCTCAAAGAACCACGTTGGATATATTTATTGTAGCTATCAATTATTTCCTCATCTTTATTCCTCTAATCAGTTACTGTCCCCTTGTGACCAGGAGCGTTTCTAGGCATACACAACATAAGCAGGCCACTTCCAATGTGTTGATGAGTTTCTTTGTGTTTCAAAATGTAATCATGGCTAAAATGCTTCTTATAACTTCTGTCTGAATGCATGGCTTAACCTGCTGTAAACTTAATAGGCAGATATGAGTAAATGTGCTGGTTTTCACGATATCAAAAAAAACTATGAATACTAATAACATATTAAACAAAAACCTAAACATATTAATTAATTAATTAAACAGTTGTTATTATTATTATTATTATTATTATTACTTCAAATTGTAAAAACAAAAAAAATGATTCATTTTCTGTGCTATGATTTGGTTTCTCAGCTCTGCCAGTACCGTTTTCTTGCAAACTCTACACCAGTGAACTATGGCTTGTTGCTGTATGTTCTTCCCCTGCCAAGGTTTCTCTTTTCTGGAAAAACATTTCCCTGCAACTGAGCCATCAGGATGGGGGGGTAGTGGGGAGAGTGTGGCCTGGGACCCCCATGCCTCAATCAACCAATTAGAAAATCAAGGGCTTTCACATTGTGCAGGCTGACAATCAGCTCTGCCAATTAAACACCCTTCTGCGCCTCGCACAGCCCTTCGGCTTGGCCCATTACTGGACTCACGCTTTTGAGTGGGCCCGGCTGATCAAGAAAAATTATGCCCCTAATAACAGCGAAACGAAAGAAATTTGGACAAAACGACTCTCTGCATCACAGATTTTGTTTACTAGTGGGTAATTAATTCTCCACATATGTTGGGAACATCTGTCGCGATGACCTGCCATCGTATCAGCGAAACGACTGCTGTGCTGCTCCTCCTCCGGTCATTAGCACAACCATTCAAATTACTCTTCCTCTCCACGCCTTGTCTAAAGCGCTTTCCAACTTTATTTTTAAAGCTCCACTGTCCCTCTTCTACCTACACTTCCTGGTCTTTCTCATACAGTCACTTGCAGTGCCTTCAGGAATTGTTGAATGAGAAGCACAAAGGTGGTTTATCTTTAGCTTTGTGGAAGGTACTATTAGATGACATTGCATCCATGAACACTTGAAGAGAAATAATGTCCCAGAATTACATCATAATCAGGTTGTTTAAGGAAGGCTTTACCTTACTATAACTTCACCACAGTAGATTTTGTTCACATAATTTCTATGGGATGAAAATCTGGTTTGAGTAAGTGCGCCTGTTTTATTTAAAGAACAGGGATCTATCAAAGGGTGACCTTCACAGCACATTTTTGTGGAAGTATCCCATCAAAAATAAAAAGATTTCTGAGGACTGCAGCTAACAAAGACCACTTTAACAGCAAGGGACATAATAGTCTGCAAAGTATCTAAGGAATCCAGTTCAACTAAAGACCTGTCTGCTATTGACTATATTAATGTTAATGCTAATGAGGCCATCTTGACTGAACAACAACAATGAAAATGATTGGGTTGCAACGGGAAAACCATTGCGCTCCACGAAGAACACTTCTGGCCATTTACAGTTGCCAAAATTACATAGACACACGTTTCAGAAAAACTTTCACAGTTTAACAGTTTCCTAGAATTGTCCATTTAGTAGCAAGAAGCATTTTGTTTGGAGAAAAGTCCAGCATAAGAACCACATTCCCTCTGTCAAACATGGTGGTAGCATCATGTTTGGTTCTGCTTTTCAGCATCTGGTTCAGGACAGCTTGCAATCATTGACAATAAATTTTTTCCAGTTAATTAACCAAATTATAAAGGAAAATGTCTGTCCATGAACAGAATCTTTAGAGAAAATGCAGCAAGACAATTAACCTGAGCACAATATTTTCAAATGACCTGCTCAAAGTACTGACCTTAAAAAGAAGTGTTGAAGGATTCACAAATAATCCCCAGTCTGACAATAGCAAATGAGTCGTGCAATTTCCTCAAGCTCCCAAAATCTATAATTTTAGGTTGTTTTTAAATACTTCAAACTATTCAAGCATTATTTAGTTTTAAGCATTATTCAACGATTATTTAGCTTACTCTAATTTTTTAATATTTTGCTTCAAGAGTGCCAGACTTTCTTTTATTTAATGAATTAATGAGAATAATTCGCTAGACCTCCTGAATGATGTTCAGGAGGTGTTTTTCTTTCTAATTTTCAGTCTAGTCCCTGTACCTGACCATTTTCAGAGGTCTGTTTTGGGTGTTAAACCATGCAGTGACTTATGTATGAATCATTCAAGCAGAATAAGCCATCTAAATTAAGGGATTAAGCAGTGAAGAAACAAGTGCAGATGATCAGGCTATTGATTAGTATACTGGTGATGCTAAATGCTAAGTGGTTGGATCCCCTTTATCTAGATGAGATGACCTGACAAGCGTAAAATAGTTTTTGTAACTCCCTAGCAGATTCTAAAATATTTAGATTATTCCCAAAATGTGGTACAAATAATCTAATCTTGGTACATTATGATGCTTTTCCAACTCTTTGAGTTTTATACTGTGGCTGTAAGACCAGTGATAGCCTGGAAGTTCTACTGTCCTGACTGAAGAGTGTTTAATCAAGATAATAATTTGATTATTTTCAGTAAGGCAGACTGACTGGACTCTTAGCAGAGGTGCAGTAGCAGAGAACTTGGGATGATTGAAGACAAGACTTGCAGCGATATTCTGAATCAACTGACGTGCACTTGTTGCTCTCAGTGGTAGACCTGAGTTACAGTAGTCCAGTTTGGATATGAAAGAGACTGGATGAGCAGCTGGGTAGCCTGGCTGGTGTGGAACGGACGGGTTCTTCAGATGTAAAGAAAGTGTCTGCAAGACCTGGAAAAGTTGACAATATGAGAAGAGAAAGAAAGCACATTGTCCAATGCAATGAGTGAGACAATAAGTGAGTTCCCAAAAAAATTGGCAAGGTCATGTCTTGATATGGTTTCCCTTCAATGCAGACACACTCAGTCTTGCTGGGATTTAGCTTGAGGTGATGAGAAATCTTTGAAACCTGTTAATCAGAGAGAAAATTAACAATATGTTTATTGTCATCTGTATACCAGTAATTGTAGAACCCATGTGAGGCTATGAGATACCCTAGAGAGCCAGTGTATAAAGAAAAGAGAAGGGACCCATAGACAGAGCCTTGGGGAACACCAGTTGTCAGATTTCACGGGGCAGACTGGTGGCCTTGCCATGCCATGAAAGAGTGATCAGTAGGATCTGGTGGTTCAAAGTGTTGAAAGCTGCAGAGAGGTCCAGGAGAATCAGAACTGAAGACAAGTTGTTTGGTCTGGCAGCAAGGAATTCTTCTGAGATTGTTAGTAGTGTAGCATCAGTTGAATGTGCTGGTATGAATCAGGATTGGTAGGGATCATGGATCTTTGAATCGGATTGAGTCAATTATATAGAGCTCGTTCAAAGACTTGTTCTAACAGGTACTGAAGAGACACTGGTCTGTGGTTGTTTATGTCTGATATGCAGTCCAGAGAGGGTTTCTTCAGAATTGGAGTGACGACAGCAGATTTGAAGATGGAATGTAACCAGTCATTAAAGATCCATTGAGTATGTATGTGATGTATAGGAGAAGATCTGGCAATATCTCCTGAAGTAAAGTTGATAGGATAAGATCAAAGCAGAGAGGTGGTGGGACTGCTGGACGTCAGGAGCAGTGATACACCCTCTTTTTTTTTACAGATCACTCCTGCCACTCTTCTCCACCCATTCCTGCTTCCTACTCTCTCAATGTCATCTACAAACATTGTATTCCACAGGTATTCCCATCATTGGTCTATCAACCTGTCCATCACCTTTTCAAATGAAAAGGGCTCTATGCTGATCCTTGATGTATTCCCACCTTAACTTCAAATGTATCTATCACTCTGACTGCAGACCTCACCAACATTCCAAAATTTTCTCTCTCCCATTCTCTTCATTCACCCCCCATCAAGGTATTCCCTCCATCAGCTTAACACACTCTATTCACTTGTGAGTATGTTTCATTGCTATCCTTTATCACCCTAAACTGCTATTTTTTATGCAAAATATTCACAGACATTCATATAACTTAAATACTAGGGTAACTTGAATGGAATGGCAAAGCATTTGCACACAACTTAATTTTGTCCAGTCAATCAGATTCCATAGGGCTTTTTAACTATACATTGAAAGCAGCAGCATAACCAATAACACTTCCAATCAGGAAATAAGCCCTTTTCTTAACATTTCAGTGATGTGGAAGCAGATAAGCTTTGAAGGGCCATAGGATCCTGACATCTTGACTTCTGCTCAGACCAATAAATCTGTGTATGGGAAGAAATGAAAAGTCAGCATAAACATGATCAAATAAGTGGAGAAGAAAGTGTGTAAGTGTGCAGGAGCTGTACCGAAAACCACATTCTTCGAGAGATAAGACTACCCTGACAGGGAGGTACTGGTCAATTACACTGAACAGCTCTGAGGAGAATGGCTGGAAAGTGACAGTTCCTGGGCCCGGAGAAGAGTCTGACAGAGCCACACCTAACAGCATTAGTCCACTGACCTTTGCTACAGTGAACCTTGCTCGCTGGGGAATGTGCATGATCTTATTCCATAAAATCTCATGAATTTCACCAGCTTACTGAGCTGAATTTTGAAAGATTATAGAATGAATTGCAGTAGAGCCTGCTGCATAGTCATGATACCTAAGTGAGGTGACTGGATACCTTTCTGACAGAAACTGGTAGTAAAAAGTTATTTTATATTTCAATACAATGGAAGAAAAAGTATGAAAGCTGCAAAATTTATTTCCAAATATTTTGTAGAAACCTGTTCATCACACATTGCTTCTACAATCTTTTATATTAATCGAGAGTTTGCACCCCTTAACAGCAGTATTAGCCTCTATCCTTCTGGAATGGCTTTACAACGGACACTGGAATGGAGCTGTAAGTGACGTGATTTGATTGCATTTGGCCACAGAATCAGTATTATGTAATATAGCTGAATTTACAGAAGGGATTGGTTAGAATGGGATAAATAGAAACTTCTGGACATCTAGCATAAGACAAAATGTGCTAGCATTGGGCTTCTCTTTGTATTCCTTATGATCTAGTTTTCTGCTTTCCCAAGTGTTAAATATAAGTTTAATCAGCCAATTTGTTTGTTTTACACTGGAGTTATGATACTACTGTAGATTAAAAGTAATGGATGGTTAATTTATTTTTTTTAATGAAACAGCTATAATTATCAATAACGTAATTTAAAAGATCAAGATCCCTGGTGGGGCAGTGGTGGCCTAGTGGTTAGGGTGTTGGCCACGTGATCAGTGGATCCCAATGGGTTGCCCTGAGGTACCCTTGAGCAAGGTTCTGTCCCCGTCCTGCTCCTCCCTGCAATGGGCTGGTGACCTGTCCAGGGTGCGTCCCCCGTCCTCGCCCTGTGTGTGCTGGGTTGTGCGCCAGCTTTCCCTCCCGACCCTGTTTGGGACAAGTGGCAGAAAATGGATGGATGGATGGATGGATGGAAGATCCCTGGCCGAAAATAAGTCAACATATTTTTTTTAGAGGGGACATGCTTAAATATGGCATTTTGCTTACCTATCATAAAAAAGTTTTTAAAAAAGTCCCATAATTTTTGCATAGGCTATATATAATTTCAATTATTTTCTGCCAGCTGCAATATTTAAAATTCGGTGAACGTGAAATGTTTAACAGTTAATGTTAAACCGTCATTGACCTATACATTTGCAAAGAATATTCTTGGTTTATCTTGATTTACTTGAGAGCTGGGCACAGGGGAACAAGAAGAAAAAGTTAAAGAACTGATAATGTAGAGGATGTGTACTTTTTTAGACTTAAAAGAAAATATTTGATCAATAGATGCTCACATTTTTCATACAACTTTACTGGATGTAAAGATCACATGGTTATACACTATGATATGCTGTTTTACTGATATGCTTCCTTTGAAAAAATGATGTAACTGAAGTAAGTGAAGCTGAAGAGAAAATGGAGGAAAATGACAAATCTTGCCTGTTTTCTCGATAATTTTGACTAGCTCTTAGCACTTTACTGGGACCCAGTGATCGGCCATGAGTTGTCAGTGACTGACAGGCAGCATCCTGAAACCGCCAGGCCATTGCAACTGGCTGGGCCAGCAGCCCAGGGACGGTGAGGGCCCCGTCCCTCTGAGGATCGCTTGGAGTGAGGGAGAGAGAGTAGAGCAAGGTCACGATAAATTCTATGCCTTTTGCCCCAGTGGCAAACAGTGTTGATGCCAGGCTGGAAAAGCACACTGAGGTAGTAGTGGTCAAGGTGAGATGTCACACCCAATATCATCACCAGCTCCTGACAGCTGATGGGCCGCTGTCAGATAGATGAGCCATGAAAGAATGCAGGCTTCCTCTTTTATTTTGTGTGAGTGTGCATGTGCGTGTGTGTGTCCTATTTCCCTCATCTGACTTGACTGAAGCCTCAAGTGAATGAGTAGAACCTGGTGTATGTAAGCCCTGCTGGCAGCTTTTGTGTCCCTTTGAAGAAATACAAGCAGATCTTGTGGAGAATTTGTATCAGTTTGCACAAACGACAGTAAATTCAAAGCAATTTATGGACTGACATGAATTTTCTTAAAATTAAAACTAATTCTATCAAGCTGTATTACCTCATTGTGTTTTATTTGTGTGACATTAGTTTCATTGTTTGGATTTTTTGCTCCTTAAACAGAAACATTGTGTTTTGTAATAGAGAAAAATTGAAAATCAGACTAACGTTAAATTCAGTTTAAAATGTTTAGAAAATGATAAATAATACTTCTTAACTTGGGCCTGCTGAAGCATTTATGCTTTTCCCCTCCTGTATTACATCTCTGCTGCTGAGAATGAAACTAACCAAGCCAATTATCCAATGACACATACAGAGCAACAGAAGTTTCCAAACTTTTTGACAGCACAAAACGGTCCTAACGGGACGTACCATGATGAGTTCAGTGCCTGAGTGAACCTGGTGAGATGGCCAGCAATCAGAACTGGAGTGGATACCCAAGCTGCGCAGCACAAAACAAACTGCACAACAGGGGTCGCAGTCATTAACCTCTCGTACACCCCCCCCACACTCCCTTAGACAATGACAAACTCTTACTGCTCTGTCCTGTCCTGACCACCACCATAATCATCTCACCCAAGCTAAAAAGAGCCATTTGAAATGTAAAAAGAAGTCAAAGTTTACTAGGTATAAACACCAAGGTATCTCAAATCTATCCTTGCTAATTTCATGTGGAATCAATTAAATGACTTCTTTTTGGGCTAGTGGTGAGGGGGTTCTCTTTCTGTGATCTCCTCTGTTGTCTAATGCAATTGTCCACTCTGAGTCGTGCAGCGTGGTGCATAATAAAGTAATAAGACTAATCTGGTTTTGCTGTTGCCCCTCTGGATCGACATGCCAGTTATTGTATTAGATCCATAATGAGATTCCGCACTCCATCAACACGATGGGCGCGCTAAGGGGGTGGATGCCTCCTTCTTCAGATAAAAAAATTTGTCCATTTACATCCTATCATTAGTTTTATACAAATTTGCCCTTGAGCAAGCTGCCCCCTCTGCCTTTTCTTGTATGCTAACACTTTACTTAGGCAGCGAATGATCATCTCACCCACACACGAACATACCCTGCTTTCTTTGCTTTTACTAAGGGAATGGTAAACAGGACAACGCGGACAAGGGCATTACACTTTATCATGCAATATATACACACAGACATACTGCTGCATTGCACTGGCCTTGCAAGAACTCACCTATACATGACAGGAGAACAAAAACATCACTAAACTCAGAGAGAAAGCAAATTATTACATAATCAGGTTACAGTTCATTCATCATTCAGTCATGGCCAACTTTTCTAAACGTCTTCATCTCTAAAGCAGCTTTTAGCCTATTGTTTCACCAACTGTTAGTTTACATACAAAGTAGTCCTTGCCTCCATCATTGTTCATAAAATGATTTTGAGTGGTCCCGTCAGATGTGTTATTGGTGCTTATCATGTATTCAGCTAACATTTAATAAATATTTATTAACTGCAAATTGATATTAAGTTGAGTTTAAAAGATTTTATCCAAAATAAATTTAATCCTAATGCTGTAGATAATCAACTTTTGAGTTTCACCACACCCAAAATAAGTGAGACCAAAAACCAATAATCTTGATAACTTAAACTTTGCATGAGCAGACAAAAACTTTTTTTTTAACATCTAATTTATGTTCATTTAAAGCTGTTGCATTCTAAGTAACTGTATTGTTTGAGGGCAGCGGTGGCCTAGTGGTTAGGGCATTGGCTACATGCTCGGAAGATTGGGGGTTGAACCCCTTCCTGATGAGTTGCCCTGACGTACCCTTGAGCAAGGTGCCGTCCCCATCTCACTCCTCCCTGCAAATGGCTGCCGACCTGTCCAGGGTGTGTCTACCTGTCCTTTGCCCTGTGTGCGCTGGGTTGCGTGAACCCGTTTGGGACAAGTGGCAGAAAATGGATGGATGTATTGTTTGTTTAATGTGTAATTAATGGGCACACATGTGATGGTATGCTAATCTATTGATCTTTCTGTCTATCTACACAGAACATAATAATAAAAAAAAAGACTCCAAGATGAATTACTTAAAACTTTGTTGGGTGAAGAAGAAGAAGGTGAGTGGTGGGGTCATTTACAACAAGACTCCAACAAACATGTTTAACTCGAGGGATGAAGAGATTCAAGATCTTCTGTTGAAAATGGCCAATTTATTGAATTATGTCCTGCTTCCTGCAAGCTCTTTTGGAGAGCTTGGAGAGCCTGCAAGTTTGGAGAAATTATTATTTGGTAACTTAGTCGATTTTTTTTCTAAGAACTCGGCACCATTTCAGAAGTTTGGAATGTTTTCAAAAAGATGTAATTGCAGACAAATATATAAAATGATTACAGGGCTAGTCCTATGTGCCTTCACTGATGGTAAATAATCTAAAAAAAACTGATAAAAACTTTTTGAGAAGAAGTAATTCAACAGAATAAAGCAGTCAACCAAAACAGTTCTTACTTGTCAGCTCCACTAATACACTAGTCATTTTCTTTGTCTACCCCTCTATCTTTCTCTCTCTGTGTGGTAGAAATGATTAAAATAATTGTCATCCTTCAGTTCTCCAAACATTACATAAGATAATATTTCAAGGTGCTAATGCTAAACATCTAATTATGATTTTATTTGAAGAAACCATGAGTGCACTTAATAAGCAAATTATCATGGTAATAAACTCTTTGTTTGAGAGCCAGTATGAATATATTACCCAGAAAGAGCTTTGGCCTCTGGAATATGGAAATAATCAGGGAAATTTTCAAAGATACAATTATTTCTCTCTTTGAGCCATCCACTGATAAGAATCAGTTTATCCAAATGAGCGTGATCATATGACAAATGCTCATCCCATGGCGCTCTACTGGCTGTGCAATGCAGACACACAATTGTGTGGAAAGCACTGATAACTTTGAAGACATTTATGAAAGAGAAATCACTGAGCTTTTGAATGGCAACTTGTAAATTCATGCACTGCATAAGAATGAAGCTGCACCAATTAGGCCTGGGCTCTTTAAGAAAGGTCCCATTGTTTATAGAGCCGATAGATCATATCTAAAATAGAGTGTGCACACATGTTGGTGCAAGCGCCATCATCACTAACTACTTACCCAGGATCCTCGAAAGCTAAATCATTTTGCGCCGCATCATTGAGCGTTTAGTTGCCTCGCCAGCAGATGGGTCCTTGTGGTCCATCTGTTGGAGGAGATGTCTTCAACAAGCCCCCCTTCACCTTCAACCAAAGAGATGGCGAAGGATTTGAATATTCATCCTGTCAGAAGGGCCTCCTATTGGGACCGAGGTCAGGGATTGGAAGTCCGTGCTGGTCAGCCTGGGTCACAAAAACTCTGGACACCAAATGAGGGGTCTCCCACATGGCCCAGTTATTCACAGAAACTTAGAAATGTGTGCGTGTGTGTGTGTGTGTGTGTGTGTGTGTGTGTGTGTGTGTGTGTGTGTGTGTGTGTGTGAGTGTGTGTGTGTGTGTGTGTGTCGGTGAAAAAGACAGACTGCTCGCTCACTAACAGCAGATCATGCCGTCTCCCCTGGTAATTATGGGGGCTGCATCTGTTGGAACCCAAGAGCTTAATGTGCTCATTAATTGTGTGCTATTTTGAAAAGTTCACTGTAAGTGCCCGGTTTAGCAAGGCCGTTAGCACACGCCATACTTGCAGACAATGCACCATTACCTCCTGTGCAAAAGTATAGGCATAACTACTGATTCCTTATACCGGTCAGCCATAACATTAAAACCACTAACAGGTGAAGTCATTACACTGAAGATGTCACTACACTGGCACCTGTGCATGGCTGGGGCATATCAGGAAGCAAACGAACAGTCAGTACTTGAAGCTGATGCGCTGATAACAGGAAAACCAAAGACCAAAATTTGAAGGCTAGATTACTGTGTCTCAAAACAGCAGCTCTTGTGTTGTGCTCCCAGAATACAATGATTAACACTTCCCTACAGGTCAGGTTAGAGTACAGAGACAGAATTGATTAAGATAATTTCAGAGACAGTGCTGATGAAAATAGGGTTTCAGTTCTGGTACTTAGCATGGTAGACATGGTAGGACAAGAAATGGTACTTAAAACAGAAATTCCCATTACTGATAGTGATGCAAAGAAAACATAGGCTTGAAAATAATTAAATAATCATCAAAAACTAAAGAGGAAATTAGAAATCTTGTTTTTTTTTACACTTTAAGTTTTAAATATCTCATGTAATTAATAAATGCTTAAAGCAGTTTTTTTTCTAAAAATATTAGATTCAGCAAGACGCTGAAAAATGAATGCATGCTTTTGTTTTCTTAAGATCTGACCCTACTGTGTAATGCACTCTTTACTGGATTGGCAAAAACCATGATCAACAGACTACAGATTGTCTGGAAGGCTGCAGCTAGAGTACTGTCATGTAGCAATAAAGAAAAAGGAACAAAAGACACCTTTCTCCGACTCCATACTGTTTACTTCAAAATTTCTTTTTAAATTCTTTTGCTGTTTTTTAAAGATCCTTTATATTGCCAGCTTCATACATAAATACAGAATGTCTGTTAGAATATACTCCTAATCAAGCCTTAAGATGACAGAGTAGCTTTACTGAAAGTTCCTAAAATAAAGCAAATAAAAACTGCAGAAGCAGCTTTCTGTATTTATGTGGCAAAACTTCATTAGGCAACAACAGTTAATAGTTAGCAGAAAGTAGTAGTAAGATTGTCTCCCTCTACACTCTGTATATAGATGAGAAGACAATACAGAAAGTCTAAGCCTAATTCTAAGTAAAGTGAAAGTGAAAACGAAAGTGACAACCCTTGTCATTGCGAGGTCACAGCACTGCACACCATGAACCACAACGAAATTGGACCTCTGCTTTTAACCCATGCACCCATACCCAAGTAGAGATATAAACAGCTTAAAAAAGTTTATTTTATAAAGCTTTCTGTTAATATATTGTATTTTTTCTTTCTGTATGTCGGTCTTTAACAATTTAATTTATCCATCTGGCATGCATATACATTTTCTTTAATATTTTAAAATATTTTAGTTTTTCATGTGCATTTATTTACTAAATCCCTGAGTTGCATTATTATGTAGTATTATGTAGTATTATTATTTTTTTAATCTCATTAAAAACTGTAAAACAATTTGTGCTGCATTTAAATGTATGAAAGGTGCTCTTTAAACAAAGTTTATTTTATTCACAGAAAAAAAGTGAAAAGTGAAAGTGAAAACCCTTGTCATTGCAAGGTCACAGCACTGCACACCATGCACCACAACGAAATTGGACCTCTGCTTTTAACCCATGCACACAAACACCGTGCAGCAGTGGGCAGCTATTGAAAGCGCCCGGGGAGCAGTGACGGGGACGGTACCTTGCTCAGGGTTGTACCTTGCACAACCTACTTGTGAGGGAATTGAACCCACAATCTTCCGATGTGGGGCAACTCCCTAACCACTAGGCCACCACTGCCCCACTGGGATAAAGTATAGAGTTACTTTATCCCAAAGTCCTAGAAAAGGTCATGAGAGAACGCACCTGTAAGTTTGCTTCATAACTGGACGATGAAGCAATAAAAGATGGAGCTGATCAGTTACACTTTTTGTTTTATATATCTAGTCTTTTATATGAAGTGTGTTTGTGTGGCTACTTGAAAAGAGTATCTGAAAGGAATTACACTTACATTTATGGCATTTAGCAGACGCTTTTATCCAGAGCAACTTCCATGTCCTAATTACAGGGACAGTCCCCCTGGAGCAACTCAGGGTTAAGGGTCTTGCTCAGGGACCCAGTGGTGGTAGTGCCAGAGGTGGGATTCAAACCTGGGACCTCCATAGGCCTGTAGGCAAGTACCCTACCACTAGACCACCACCACCCCATTAATGGATAAAGTATTAAAGTGGATAAACCCCATTAATAGTACAAAAATATTCTGCTGGGGAACTTTGAGGCCTGTGTTCACATAGATATTACTTTGACATGCACTACCTTAACATTTACTTAAACAATTTTTCAGATCATGTGCACCCCTTCATGGAAATGGCATACCCCAATAGGAAGGACCTCTTTCTACAAGGTAAGGAAACCTGACAAATTGCAAAATTGATCAGGAACAGGATGAAGAGTTTAGGGTGTCTCAGTGCCAGATGCCTAAACATACCTTCACAGGTGAAAGTGACTATGCAAGTACACAGTGAACCACAACAACATTACACCTCAGCATTTCACCCACACATGTGCAGCAGGGTGCAGCTATTGATAGTGTCTGGGGATCAGAGACAGGAACTGTACCTTGCTCAAGGGTACCTCAGGGCAACCTACTGGTATGGGATTTGAACCCATGACCTTCTGATCCTGGGGCCAACTCCTAACCACAAGCCCACCACTGCCCCACGTGTTGTGGGGTCCTTGCCTCAATGGTTTTGAGTCATTTTGGGGCACCAAGGGGGACCTATACAGGATTGGGGCCATGTTTCTTTTATGTTATGTCTGATTAGTGTAAAGGACAGATATGAAAATAAATAGTGAAAGTGATAATTTGTCACTGTGAAGAAAGAACAGCACACAGTGACCACAACAAATGCTTCTCTACATTTAACCCATACACATGGTGGGCAGCTATATTGAACACCTGGGGAGCAGTGATAGGGACAGTACTTTGCTTTAGGGTACCTCAGGGCAATTGACTGGTCTGGAACTTGAAACACATAACCTTCATAGTGCTTAATACCTAACCACCACAACACTGTCCAGTAAAAATTCAAATTTTAAATATTTTTTCGTATACTATGGATATAGTTGATCTGTAGTTGAATTTCTCTAAACATGTTCAAATTGCATCCATCTCTTCATTAGAGTGGTGCAGAGTTGTCAGTGCGGTTTAGGAAAACAGCATATGTAGCATGTGTTATGTGAAAATGTGTTATGTACAGTATACCTCCCCAAACCCCATTTAAATATTTTCAGCATTTATGTAATTCTAACAAGGTTTTGAGTCAGTACTTGGAACTGTATTTTCTACGCCACAGCATGAAATCTCAAACTTCCTTGTAATTTCTTCAAGTTAGGAATGCTTCTTCCAAAGCTCTTCTTTGAATGCGGTTCTTTAAAGTGAAAGTTAAGCGAAAGTGACGTCATTGTGAGCACACAGCACAGCACACAGGGAGCCACAACAAAATTCCTTTTCCTTGCATTTTACACTTACACACTGGGCAGTAGGGGGCAGAGATACATCCGAGGCCCGGGCAGCAGTGATGGGGACGGTACGATCATTTGATCCTGGGGCCTAGTCCCAAACTACTAGGCCATCGCTACCCCTTCCTTGTTGGGTGTCTCAAGGCATTTGCATAGTACTGTAAGTCCTAAACATGTGTTTTATATGTATTTTATACATCATGTATATTTACATTATGCAAATAAAGGTACAAAATTAAAGCGTTTTACACATAAAAGAGTTTTTTTTGTCTTGCAACAGTGTAAATACAAGAAATAACTTATAACAGAGTAATAACAGAGTAAAATGCAACCATAATCTGTGTTGGTTATGAACACAAGTATAGTTTTTTCAGTTATGATTACCTGTATAAATAGATGAAAACACATTTAAATATTTTTAACGCGTAATTAATTAATTAATTAAATTATGTGCTTTTTCATGTATTTCTTATGTTCACAGAAATGCATGAAAAAAACACACACAATTGTTGATTTTTCTAATGCTGCTCCTATACTGGTGCATGTTAGAAACAGAAGAAACATACGAAAGACACCACTGATCACTGCGTTCCCTCCCCAAGCCCACTAGTCCAAGTACAGCCAAGTACAGGCTTTGCGGATGTCATTTAGTTTTAATTTATGCAATAATAGCCTGATTTTACACAGCTTGTTGGTAAAGGTTTATTAAAGCTCACCAGTTTATCAGATTTATAGCACAAATCAGCAAGTAAGCAGTTACCGTTAATAAGATGATTACCCAGGACCTACTGGTAGGTAACATTAGTGGTTTAGGTTTAAATCCAGCAAGTACTTTTCTCCTGCTTAGTTTCTGCATGAAAACTAATATGAAAAGTTTCCAATATAATAATAAAATCCTCTGCTTTCGGCTGCTCCCGTTAGGGGTTGTCACAGCGGATCAACAGTCTCCACTTATTCCTGTCCTCTGCATCTTCCTCCTTTAAACCAACTGCCTTCTCTCTCACCACGTCCATCAACCTCCTCTTTGATCTTCCTCTTTTCCTCTTTCCTGGCAGCTCCATCCTCAACATCCTTCTCCCAATATAATCCTCGTCTCTCCTCTGGACATATCCAAACCAATGCACCTTTGTCTGACTATGCCTCCAAAACATCTAACCAGAGCTGTCCCTCTAATATACTCATTTCTAATCCTGTCCACCCTCGTCACACCCAATTAAAATCTTAGCATCTTTAACTCTGCTATAATTTTAAGAGAAAAATAGAAAAAATAAGAACAGCTATTGAGAACAGAGATCATTTAGATATATTTACATTTACAGATATTTAAAGGCTCAGTAACAAAACAATGAAAATACAGGAATATGGATGCTTTGCAGAACTTGAAAAAAAGTGTTTTTTAGGGAAACAGTGAAGCATTTTTGTCCCCTTTAAAGTTTAGCTCCTGTGATCATTTCTTAGGCACAATACAAGAAAAGAGCAGTTAAGTGTATAAGTGTGTGATGGCAGATGTGATGGTGTGTGATGGGGTTCACAGCCCCACAAGGTCAGAATCATGGCTGGGTCAGCAGGCCTTGTGCCATGCCCCTCTGTGGAATTCTTAGCTATAATCGACCTTCTGTGATGAGCTCCTTCCTGAACTTCTGCATATGAAATTTCATTCTCATATGATTATAGACCAGTGACAACAGGCTGACCTCTTCACCTCAATTTAAGATAGTGTTGCATTATTTTAAGCGAGAGGTCTTTTCAAGACCACTCCATGGTTCAGTGGTACGAAATTGATTTGCGCTCTCACTCTCTAAATTTCTTTCATGCGTTTCCATTTTATGTTAAACGGTGTCAAGCTCCCTCTTCCGGAAACATGCACTGTTTAACATAAGCCATTACTGTAAGATGTCACTTGTGTTTATTGCAAACACATGTCTGTGTTCCATTGATATTTTGACATGTACTTAGTGGAGAGGCGTATGAGGGCAAGGGAAGTGCTTGAGGGGTTCAAACTGGGACCCATCCTGCCTGGCTCCCCCCTTTACACGAGCCTGCGCTCCACTTATAATCTAATGAAGTTGTTGGAGTGCCAAGACTGACAGTTTAATTATCTTTTATGAAAGTAGGACAAATTGAACTGTGTCTTTCCATCAGTTTTTGATAGATCAGGGGGCTGCTTGAGGGGTCCTGCTGCAGCACTCTTGTGAATCTCAGGGCTAATCCACTCTGCCTAAATTTCTCTCTCTCTCTCTCTCTCTCTCTCTCTCTCTCTCTCTCTCTCTGTCTCACTTGCACTCTCACACAAGCCTTCTCTCAGATTCACTATTCCTATTCAAGAAAGTTAAAGATCACTGTAAAAAGAAGTTTAAATCAAACCACGATAAAAGTGGTTGGTCTTCGTGTTTTATAAGAAGGAGGTGTGAACAACAGAAGCTACCTTTTCAAATGAAGTGGCACTAGACTAGCCAATGATACAGCTAAGACTGAAGTGTGCATCCATGTTCTTTTGTTTTCTCTTATCTGGACATTGTACTTTATGGGTTTATCTAAGAACACTAGGTAGGTTACAGCTTGATCAGAATGCAGCAGCAAGAGTACTGATGAAGCCTAGAAGAACTGTAGAGGTGGCCTAGTGCTTAGGGAGTTGGCCCTAAGATCAGAAAATCATGGGATTGAATCCCAGGCCAGTAGGTTGCCCTGAGGTAACCTTGAGCATGGTACCATCCCCATCACTGTTCCCTGGGAGCTTTAATTAGCTTCCCCATGCTGCACGGTGTGTAACGGTGAAAAGGAGAGGCTGAATTTGGTTGTGATTCACTGTGTGCTCTGCTGTTTCCTAATGACAATTTGTCGCCTTAATTGAATATATCACCCCTATTCTAGAAGGACTGATCTGGTTGTCTTGAATTTATTTTAAAATACTTTTATTAGTTTTAAATGGTCACATACCTTCAATTAAAATCAGAAAGTGCTTATGAAACATAAAAAAATTTAAACACTGCAAATATGTAGAAGCAAACGTGTCCTTATCTATTTGTCTGGCTCTACCTACTTATATTCTTAAAACGTAGCAAAAAGAAGCACTATTTTTAGTACGTTTTTATTTCCTTATATTAAATAGTTTTTGTTTTGCATTGTTTGTTAATTTTCCTTTCATTTTTCCTTAGCTTTTGCTTATTCTCATATTTAGTTTCTACTGGATTGTATATGCATTTATTATGGTAACGTTATTGTAAATATTTTTTTATTTTCCTTTTGTTTTTTACCCATGATTTCTTTTAAAGCATTTTGAGCTGTAACCAGATGAAAGGTTATATTTAAATAATGGTATTGTTCATAGGCAAGTTATATAATAATAATAATAATAATAATAATAATAATAATGATTATTATTATCTCTGAAGCTAGAGGAATAAGCTGTTTATAAGTCATCGTCTACTTCAGTTTTCATTTAAGGTCTGGCACCTCTACATTTAACTTCTTTCTGCATTTAAGGTGTACCAGAAGCCCAGAAACCAGTAAATAGGACTCTGCAATCTTTTTTTTTTTATCTCCTAACCACATAATTCTAATTAATTAGGACTCTTGCAAGTTCTAGTTTCATTCACTTGGGGCAAAGTTGGCTGAGAGATATTCCAATCATCAAATCAATATGCAGAGTTTTGGTAAAAAAAATTTGAAAGAAAAAAGTCACTTTTCAACATTTCAGGCTGCATGTGGTGTGTAATTGCTTTGATTTTAAATTTGATTTTATCCACCACCTCATCTAACATACATGACCCCTATGCTTCATCCTTCTCCTCTGTCTCCTTTGTTCTCTCCCTCTTGCTCTTTTTCTCTCCTGGCTCCCTCTCTGGCAGAGAGTGCGCCTGACATCCATATGTTAGCTGACAGGCCTGGCCCAGTAAATGATGACTATATCTAAATGTTGATGAGCTGGAGATGCGGACAGGGGGCTGTGTTTGTAAATTGAGGCTTGTTTGCAGGGGGGAAACTTGGGAGTTCTAGGCTAGCTGGCAGATGTCAAATAGTGAAGGAAGAGAAAGAGAGCGAGCGAGATAGAGGTAGCGAGAGAGAGGTAGAAACACACGCTCGCAAGACGGCTTGACAATTCTCTCAGTGGCAGGTTGGTGGACGGGTGCCGTGGGAATGACCTTTCACCTCCCCTCTGTGTGAAACCTGACAGCAGCGTCCAGTTTCATCTTGGGTCCAAGCTGGCCCAGAGACATCCTTCAATTTCACTCTCAAAAAATAACTGTCGAAAAATAGAAATATGTTAATTACATAGTGGTCAAAGGTCAAATAGATGAACATACAATCTACCCCTAAGGGCTGTGATGGGATTTCAGAACGCTGGCCATATAGACAAGGTCATCTAAGTGACATTTTATTACTGTATCACTGCAATGCAAATTTCTCCTGAGAATCTTGTTTTTAATGGTGAAAGAGAATTGGTTGTCTGAGAACTTTTTTTCATACAATTGATAGAATGGCCACTGACAGCACAAGAAAGGATGAGTGTATCCTTTATCAGCATCTATCAGAATGATTGAAAGGTCTGGAACTGCTGGTCAAAAATGTGGAAATAATGGTATTAATCATATAAAGTTAATTTGTTTGCAAATACATCATATGATATGTCTGTACATGAATACAAGTAACTGGGCTGAAAAAATGGAGAAAAAGACCAACCTAACAAGAGAATAACAGACAACACTGAACCACGAAAGACAGTATCTGACAACAGATAACCAACCAGGACAGATTCACACACAACTCAATGTCGCAGAAAACAAGGGACACCTTACACAGGACGTAGTCATGGATGAATGTCATGTGAACAAGGACAGGACTAGGATGAGACAAAACTCAGCACAAATACATTCCAAATCAAAAACAAAGGCAATGGAAAGAAAATGGAAGTGTTTTCCAAAGAAAATGGAAGTGTGATGCATAGCATTCTAATATTTAGGACCCGGAAGCTGCAAATGATGACATTTTAGGTGAATGATGAACTTGGATATAGAGGAAAACTGTATAGCATCGACAATTAAATCATAATTAAACATTCAAATCCACAATTTATCATATTTCACAAAGGAGTATCAAATCTAAAGGCAAGTCAATGGACATAGAACCAGAATAGCTGTTTCAAGAGTCATATTCGCTGAGGTTTTACCATATAGATCGTCAGCAATCGAAGTAACTATAGATCATCCATAGAGGACCATTCGTTTGAGTAAAGAAGTTGAGTACTTTTACTTTCAACAAAGTCTTTTTGTACCCACATTTCTGTATTCCTGCCTGAGACAGGAATTTTTGTACTTTTGCAACCTTTTCTTATTGTCATATAATAAACACAATATTTCAATTCATCAGGGGTTTCTAAACTTTTGCAAATTACGGTTTCTTGTTTTGCTGACAAACAGCATGTTAATAATGCATCAACATTGATTAAGTTTAAAAAATAAACAAGGTAAAATACATAAAAAAGCATTGGCTTTTTATTCTGTTTTGGTTGTACTAAGAATTATGAAACAAATATTTTGAAACAGTTTGAGGAAGCATTTTTTAATGCTGCTCACAGTATCCTGGCATAATGCAAACGGGGCAGTGGTGTCCTAGTGGTTAGGGAGTTGGCCATAGGCTCAGAAGATTGTGGGTTCAAACCCCTTACTGGTAGGTTTCCCTGAGGTACCTTTGAGAAAGGTACCGTCCCCGTCACTGCTCCCTGGCTGCTTTCATAGCTGCCCCCTGCTGCATGGGTTAAATGCAGAAGTCCAATTTTGTCGTGGTGTGCTGTGCTGTGTGTTCTCACAATGACTAGAACAGTCATTTTCTTTTTCACTTTCACTTTAAAAATGACCGCAATGTTAGAAACAGTACAGCTTCAATGAAGAGCTATAATGCAGTAGTATTGTGTGACCTTAACTTTAGTAATGACACAAAAACAGTGTACACAACTTAAAAAATGGAACTTGGCCTTGGAACAGAAGGCAGCAGCCATTGTCTGAATGTTCACTGTACATGTGTGGGAGGGAGATTGACTGGACAGCCTATCTGTCCTCACACGGGGTGCTAGTTAGGTGGTGGTGCCGTTCCTACTTTTTGAACGCCTGTGGGCCACACAGGCATTAGCAGCATCGCCCAGGTGACCGATAGCATCACGCTAACCGAATGAGCTGCGCTTTTTACCTCTCGGACCATCTGGTCCCGCTGTCGGAGCAGCCTCCCGCCTTCTCCCCGGTGGGCTTCTGTCTGAAAGGAAGAGGTAAGATGAGGGGCTGATGAGTGAGGCCTCCAGGCCCTCCATCACTCCTCGCCACCAGGAATGCACCAGCTGTCTGCATTCATTTGCATTCTCTCTTTCTCCAACCTCCCTCCCCCCCAAAAATAATGAAATTAGCCACAAGTTTCCTGAGGTGATGCAAGACACACACTTAGGCAAGATGTGTCAGTGCACATGTGCCTGTGTGTGTGTGTGTGTGCTTGCATGTCAGCACACAGAGCAAGGAAGGTCATTGAGCTCTTAACTGAAGAGCAGCTCTTGGATTGAACACAAACAAAAATGTGGGTAATTTATTTGCTCTCTTTTTTTTTTATTTGCAATTTAATCTTTGCAGCTACTGTTATGGACAAACATCTGAGTGTGTGGACAACATAGCCCAAAAGTCCTAACCTTTTTTCTTTATTTCCTAAAATTTAGTCACGTCAGATTCCACACACCAGGACCTGACAATAGCCAAATACCGCCAAAACACCGGGAGAGCGAACGCCAACATATGCTTCCTCCTACTTTATGTGAAACGCACCATGCTGCCTTTACTGCTGGGTGTATGGTAAGTTTCAGATCCAGTTTGTGTACCAGACTTTGGATTGCCTAAAGCTTTTATATCAGACTGGTTCATTGATCTGCTGTGAAAAGGCCACAGAAATGATTTGAAATCATAATTAAAAAGCCTAAATGCTTTAAAGGACTAATTCTTTTTATTGTTTCTAGTCATGAATATGAGGGGAAAAAAAAACTTTCACACTGATAACCAGTCAGAGCTGGAGAGATATGTTGATAGAGACACTGTAAGCAAAGACGCTCAACGTGTTATGCATACTGCTGGTGTTCATTGTTGGAATCCCAGTGGGAACGGCTTCCTCTGCCTCTTGTTGCCCTCCTCTGTCTGCACGGGTTAGCCTTTGACAGCTGGCCTGATTGATTCTCTGAGCAGAGCCAGCCAGGGGCACGGGCCGCACACTGAGCTGTACCTGTCCACCCTGCCAATGCCTGGGGCGACTGTCAGGGCCCTGGGTCACTCTGGATGGGCAGCATCTGACACCCTTGTCCACTGCCCATTATCATCATCGTCTCTATTTTCTTTTCTGGTCGATGGGCCTCTCCAGTCAAATTGACATAACCTAGCCATCAGAAATATGGAGCTGTCATGAAAGTGCTACAGATGCCCCATACCTTACAAAATCTATCTTTATTAGGCCTTTTATTCCTTACAAATGTCTCACGCTTTATATGAATGTTTCTGGATGCTCCTCGGACCTTGGAAGTAAAACTGATAGAGAGAAAATCTATCACTCCACTCTCTCCTTCTCTTCTTCTGTTTAAAGACATGTCAGCACATTCTGTCTATCAATAACACCTTGTCGCTCAGGCAGCAGACAATTGCTAGAGGTACACACCTGTCAATACATCTGTTTAAGACAGACACCTGTCTCTTTGCGATGCAGCACACAGAAGAAACCCTTGTCGATATCTTTTCTGGTTGGTATTCATCATTGCCTTTGCTGCTGTATTTCATTCATCACCTGCACAACATGCAAGTTGGGGTTTCGTGGAAGAAAAAGGTTCTTGAGAGTGTTCTGTGTTCAAAATTCTGAATGTTCAAAACTGTTTACAAAAATAGCGAGTCAGTGTGTTTTGGCTTTAAAAAAGATGGTAGTTGTTACAGCATTGTGTGAAATGTTAGTAACTCCAGTAATGCTGTTGCACACTTTTAAATAAAAGTAGCCACAACACAGTCCCGCCTTGCGATGGACAGAAAACCTGTGACCCTAATTAGAAAAAGTGCCTCAGATAATGAATGGTCATTACAGGTCATAGGATTTTTTCACTTTTATTACTCACCTGGTTCAAAGAGATTAATGTCATGCTGTAATGTAATGCTTTGGTTGTTAAATATTTGTGGCCATTGGCAGATATACTAACATGTTTTAGATCATGTTAACTTGAATGTTTATTTTTGTTTAAAGTTCTGAAATATTGGAATATCCATCACTTGGTAGCAAATAAACAGACATTATTTATGCTAGGTTGAAAGAATACCCCAACAAATCACGTTGAAACACGTTCCAGTTGTGCTTGTACTTCCAGTTGAAGTAGAGGAACAAATATAGGATCCACAACAAAACAAACTCACAGTTAGTACATACTCATTCTCAGGCCTCCATCATTTTGTTTTGTTGTTCATTTTCTATTATTGCTTATTCCTATTATTATTAATGTTTCCCTAAGCACTATCCTGAAACTGCACAGTCCATTTGCATTTTCAGTGCTGGTATTTTTTTCAGAAAAATTATATTACATTAAGTGATTGTTGATATAAAAACAATAGGCCATTCATTATGATTGTGTTTCACAAAAGCACAATGTTCAGCTTTCTGTGATATGGTTGTTTACTACGTGGATGTCTTGTAATCGTGGTGATTCCTTACTGTTTTTGTTCCCTTGAACTGCGCAACTTGTACTGATGTGTAAGTTTTAGGGAATAAAAAAGAAAAATACTTTTTCTGGAACATAATTGGTAAAGTAATCCCATTTCAAGTGGAGAAAAGCATCCATCCATTCATCCATTTTCTGCCGCTTGTCCCAAACGGGGTCGCGGGGGAGTGCTGGAGTCCAACCCAGCGCACACAGGGCGAAGGACGGGGGACGCCCCCTGGACAGGTCGCCAGCCCATCGCAGGGATTGAGAAAAGCAATGAGTGGTTTTAACTTTTGTGAGTGACTACCGTGATTATTAATGATATTGCTTAGTATATTTTGTTAATTACTTATAAGCCCAAAAACCATCATGTTTACTCTAAAACACTCATTATTTCCTAAACCACCTAACCTGCTGCTCTTCCTGCCTTCTTGTTTGTAGCTTCATGCCTTTTAAATAATTTATTCATTTTTTTGTTAACCAAGGCAAAGAATTTTGAGAGGAAGGACCTGCTTTGTGAAATGTCTAGGATGAAGGGTGGTGGTGGTCTAGTGGTAGGGTACTTGCCTATGGACCTCTGGATCAAGAGGTCCCAGGTTCGAATCCCACCTCTGGGTCCCTGAGCAAGACCCTTAACCCTGAGTTGCTCCAGGGGGAGTGTCCCTGTAATTAGGACTCTGGATAAGAGCGTCTGCTAAATGCCACAAATGTAAGTAATTGCTAAAAAGGAGCTATAATAGTGAATAGTGAAAGTGACAACCCTTGTCATTGCGAGGTCACAGCACAGCAAGCGTGAACAACAACGAAATTGGACCTCTGCTTTTAACCCATGCACACAAACAACGTGCAACAGTGGGCAGCTATTGAAAGCGCCCGGGGAGCAGTGACGGGGACGGTACCTTGCTCAGGGGTACCTCAGGGCAACCTACTTGTGAGGGAATCGAACCCACAATCTTCCGATGCAGGGCCAACTCCCTAACTCCCCAACTCCCTAACCACCTAACCACTAGGCCACCACTGCCCAATAGACACACAAATGCAGGAAAAAAGTATTATGAGACAAACACATGACAATATCCTGCAATCCTACAATAGCCTACTAAACTCTTACAAACTCTTGAATAATGAGTGAACAGTTGATGCCATATAGTCCATCTAGTTGCAGTTCAGCTTAACAGGCCTCTTATATAAGTGTGTGGAGCTTCTTGGATTGAAACTATGTTTAAGCAAAAATCTCAAAACAAAAGGATGCTGAGTTAAAAAAAAGTACATTTTTCATCCAAAAACTGTCACAAAATTATGAATTAGTCAGGGGAAACTCATTGGGGCTGGGGTCTTCAGAGCAGTAATAGAAACTGCCTGCTCGAATCTGCATGTGAAATGTAATTATGGAATCACCCAAGTGAGCCAGGCTACACATCTGGCATAGCATCTGGTAGGAGCTTCATTGCAGAACTCTTGCATTGTTCCAGACCATTCAAATACTGCTCCTACACGCACATACAGTACTGTGCAAAAGTTTTAGGCAGGAGTGGAAAAAATGCTGTAAACAAAGAATGCTTTCGGAAATATAAATAATTATTGTTTATTTTGATCAATTTACAAAATGCAAAGTGAGCGAACAAAACAAAAATCTAAGTCAAATCAATATTTGGTGTTGCTACCTTTTGCATTCAAACCAGCATCAGTTCTTCTGGCCCCCACAGAGCCCTGATCTCAACATCATCCAGTGTGTCTGGATTACATGAAGAGACAGAAGGATGTGAGGAAGCTTACATCCACAGAAGATCTGTGGTTAGTTCTCCAAGATGTTTGGAACAACCTACCAGCCGAGTTCCTTCAAAAACTGTGTGCAAGTGTACCTAGAAGAATTGATGCTGTTTTGAAGGCAAAGGGTGGTCACACCAAATATTGATTTGATTTAGATTTCTCTTTTGTTCATTCAATGCATTTTGTTGATTGATGAAAATAAATGATTAACACTTCCATTTCTGAAAGCGTTCTTTGTTTATAGCATTTTCTCCACACCTGCCTAAAAATGTGGCACAGTACTGTATATATATAATAAATTATATGTCTATTATATGTATAAAAAAACCCACTGATTACTGATTTTATAAGAATATATATATATATATATATATATATATATATATATATACAATTCAATACAAAAGCATTCATACTTAATGCTGATTTTTATATAATCAATATTCAGTGGCTTTTTTTTAAGGGTTACATATAATAGAATCTAAACTGTCATACTTAATAAGCAATTACGTTAAAAAAGATAATGATTGTTACTCTACAAAACATTTTTATTTGGTCCACATCACCTTGCCTGAAAATGAAACAACAAATGGTATTGCTTTACATGCGCCCACTTAAGCTAAAAGAGCAAAGATGCCTAAGAAAGACGCAGAATTGTGAACACAAAAATCTCAGTGCAAATAAATGATAAGTGGCTAGAATGAAGGAGTTTGCCTAATCTCTTATATTTAAGAAGAGTGATTCTTATCTGAGTTTTAATGGTGAGGGTTAAGCTGAAACTGGGAGCTCAGATCCTTTTTTTTTTTTAGGTTAGTGTTGGTATGTGATGAGCTGCTGCTTCCAGGGTAGACTTTACAGTAGGTTGCCCTGAGGTACCCTTGAGCAAGGTACCGTCCCTGTCACTGGTCACGGCACTTTCAATAGATGCCCCCTGCTGCACGTGTGTGCATGGGTGAAGCGCAGAGGTTGAATTTGGTTGTGTTGTGCTGTGCTGCGTTTCACAATGACAAGGGTTGTCACTTTCACTTTTTTCACTTTCTCACATTCAGATGGGCTGGTCCTGACCAGGACTAGTCAGGACTGGCAGCAGTTTATGACAGCATGCCGCAGAGTGAAGGGATGTGAATGATCAGTCTTATTCCTCTATCTCTCTCTCCACAGGAGCCCTCCACAGCCTTCTGCACATTGACTGACAAAACATGCATCAGAAGCTAATGCACACTGATACAAAAAATAAACCTTTGTTTCAAGTTGCCATTGAGTGTTCCACTCAGGCTGGTCCCATGCTGAGGTAATACCAGTGTGTCTGTGTGTGTATATGTGTGTGTAAAATAAGGTGTGTGTGTGTGTGTGTGTGTGTGTTTGTGCACAAGTAGCATTTTCCATATGAGTCAGTTCCTAAAATAAAGCAAGATGCCTCGAGAGGCAGTAAATTACAGTGATTATACCAGTTATGGAGTTGTCGATGCCTCACAAAAAATGTGACTCAATAAATTAGTGCATAAATCTTTGCCTGTATCCTTTATTTATTTGACTGAACATAATATAGGCTCTGCATGTATTATAGTAACACCATGTTTTGATTAGAAGGTTTGAGGTCTTCAAATGAAATGTCTAAAGAAGAACTATCTAGTAAAGCATTTTCTGTGCAATTTATGTTGTTACTACCAACAATGCAAAAACTATGTTAAAAAAAAATCCCATTCACAGAAAAGTAGAGTCTGATTGATAGACACACTTATCTAGTTTGACAGTTTACTCTTGTTAAAGAAACAAAAGTTGAAGAAATCCTGATCCTCCAAATCCTCCAGATTTGAAAACACAGTTCAGAAACCGAACCCTATACTTACAGCATGGGGATCATGTTTTCACTTGCTAAACAACAGCTACTATGCTACTAAAAGCTACTAATCTAAAATGGCCGAAATGTTTAACATAGATCAACATTTATTTAATGACTACATAATATTAGATTGAGGTTTAGAGCAGGAGTGTGGAACTCCAATCCTGGAGGGCTGGAGTCCAGCACAGGGTGATTTCCCTCTTCAAACACACTCACTACACCCACCACTAAGTGTGAACCAGGTGTGTTTAAGGAGGGAAATCACCAAATTGTGCTGCAATCCGGCCCTCTAGGACTGGAGTTCCACGCCCCTGGTTTAGAGCATCAGGCTGATCCCCTTTTGACCTCCGACTTCTAAAGACATGCATTAAGACTCTTCTTGGTCTCAGCTACCACAGAGAACTACTGAGACCCACCGTGCCTTCAAACTGCGACTGAAGGAACTGCACCTTCATTTCACAGCCTACAACTTGCACCTCCTGTGTTTCCTCTATATTATCTGGTGGAGTTTTAGCTTTGTGTCTGGCAGAATGTTAGTTGCTAGCAGCTTTTGAAGTCTAGGCTTTCTAGTGTGAGGCACATAATCCTGTGGGTAGCTTTGGCCTGGTGTTAAGGGTTAAGGTTTGAATCTCAGACCTGTAGGCTGCCCTGAGGTACCTTTGAGTAAGGTACCATCCCTGTCACTGCTCCCCGGAGGCTAGATATGGCTGCCCCCTGTTGTGTGTATGGGTTGCAGTGGTTCACTGTGTGCTGTGTTTCACAAAGACAAATAGTCACTTTCACCATGTTTGTCTCTTTGGATAAGAGCTTCTGCAAAGTCACTCAATTGGAAACAGAAATATAAATGTCCTATCAGAGCTCTAGCATATACTGGCCTCATCAAAGGGTTTTTTTTTCCTGCATTTACATTCCCAGCATTTAGCAGGCACACTTATCCAGAGATGTGCATCAGTTCTCGTTTCTTGACTAAGTTTTGATGTATATGACCTGACCTGAAGCTTAACTGTAAAAGTCACGATACATGTGTTTGATATTGATTTTTATTATTAGCAGTATTTGCAATAAACAAAGCCATCTTACATCTGCATTGCTTAATAAAAGTAGACTGTCAAGCAATATTACAACCAAATGGAAACATTTTAAGATGGCACTTAAATATTCCCCTGATGTGTGAAGTCATCTGTGTACTTATTGAGCACTTACAAATCCTTTGAGCATGGCCTAGAGCTGTATGTCTGTACAATCCGAACTGGACTTTCCCTCTACTGCTTCATCTGAAAACGCTTTGTATAATTACATGGAGTGAGAGAGAGAAGGACTAAGAAAGAATCTAATCCTTACAGGAGGGATGAAAAAATGGACAGAGCGGACAGACAGGTAGGAGGCAAGCCAAGCTACTTTGACATATCCTGCTGTGGCCCAGCGGTGAGCTCAGACAGCCCATCACGTCACTGTCAGCCCTCCGACCTAACTCCCCTCCCCACTTGTGGAGGCCGTTAGCTGGGCTTTGGAAGAAAAGGAGGAAGACCCCACACCCTCTGTGCTCGAACTCCCTCTGCATTCATTCACTGACAAGCTGACTGATCACTCTGACCTGTAACCTAGAACATCAGCAATTCACACGCGGTCATTTTCATGAAGCCTGAAAGACTTAGGAGGAGCTCTTATCGTCCTGCGGAAATCCTGAGATTCAGCTTTATTTTCCCCTTTGCCTACTACTCTGTGTGTGATGTGACCCATACTTTAGGATGTTTGCATTTTCTCCATGGACCAAACAACTGCTGTTCTACCAATATGTTGCACGTTTAAAAAAATTATTTCTAAGGCATTTTCAATACTTTCCTTTCATCCCTCATTGTTCAGTAGCAGCTGAACAAAAGTCACATTTTATCAAGTTTCACAAACAAAAAGCCAACAGTATCTTATTTATCGTGATAACAGAGAGAGAAAATATTAAATTCAATTCAATTAAATAAAACTATCCAAATCAGTTCATATCTCTGGATGACCTTCAAAAGGGATACAAGTTTTGTGGTGCTCTTATTGAGACCTACCTTTCTTATACCCTGATGGAAACACTTTGTTTGGATACTCCCTTTTTAGATGCAGATTGTGGGGCATGACATCTATAAACATCCGTGGCTGAGGCCAAACTTCATGCCATTATAAACTAGATCCATAAATTCCAAGTGAGTTTTGGAGCTTTGAACCTTTTAAGTGCTTGTGTGAGGGGTTTGTGTGCAAAACAGTCAATACCCTTGCTAATATAAAACAAATATGAATATATTTGGTGTTCCCCAAAAAGATCTATGACATTTAAAAAATGGTTTACGCCTGTAGTCATTAGCCCCGGCCTTGTCATACCCCTGCCCGATCCATAATCTAAACCGAAACTTAACCCTCACCCTGAAAAGAAGATACGGGCAGCGGTGGGCTAGTGGTTGGGGAGTGGGCCGCAGGATCGGAAGATTGTGGGTTAAAACCCCTTACCAGTAGGTTGCCCTGAGGTACCCTTGAGCAAGGTACTGTCCCCGTCACTGCTCCTAGGCGCTTTCATAGCTGGTGTATGCATGGGTAAATGCAGAGGTCCAATTTCATTGTGGTTCACTGTGTGTTCTCACAATGACAAGAATAGTCACGATAAAAATTTAATTCAAATTAAAACAGGTATGAGGTTTGTAAAGAATCCCAGGCTGACATTTGCTGCCCCAGTTAATTCCAAAGGTGTTCAGTTGGGTCAATAGCAGAGCTCTGTGCAGGCCTCCAATCCCAGCTACCAACAATGCATAGCATTGCGTGTAGGAAGTTTAGGCTTGTGTGCAGCTGCTCTGTCCTAGAAACTTATTTAATGATGATCCCGTTGCCCTTGTGCTGATTTCCCGAGGTTTCTGTTATTTCCAGAGGCAGTTCTGAACTCTGCAGTAAAGTAAACATGTTTTTAGGCAATTGCTTTGTGAGATTTCATGGCCTACTACACCTTAGGTCCTAAGGTGTGGCTCCTAATTGCTGATGGTGAAGGTGGCAAACTCTAACATAGTCACATTTAACCTTCTAAGATCAACGAGGTGGTTTACAACGTCAAAGGATGTTTTGTGCAAACTATATTTTGTGAATGTAGCAGACTAGAGATGCACTTTTTTTGCCCAGAAGGGCAGCATTTCTCCATTCCAAGCCAACACTATATAAGCCACCACTGCAATCCTGATGTGCGCGGCTGAGTCTGTTGAATCGGAGGCTGTGTTTCTGACCACTCAGATCTGATCGCACTGTGCAATGGGATAACAAGATTGACCCCTTTCTCTTATCTACAGATCTCTAAATTTAGGGCAGCACCTGAAACAAAAAAGCAAATATAATAAACAATGTGCTAAGACCACAGAGGATTCACTGAGCTATAACCAAATTCTAGTGCCAAGATCTGACTATTAGGGTGGTATTGCTAGCTGTCTGAATATAGCTATACGCAGCTCGGTGACTGTTATTTGAGAATGGTGCGATTGAAATTGCTAGAAGGGCTGGCCACATATTTTTGACCATGATGTCTATATTTTATTCTATTTTCTATTTTATGTGCAAATCCTGCAGTTGCTTAAATGTTAATCCTTGCGTCCTGATGCCTTTTATCAAAAAATGGCTTTTGTTTAGTAAAGTTTGTAGCAACAACTTCTCTAATGACTTGAGTGAAGTAATTCTCTGACTAAATTAATCTTCCATATTTACTGTACCTGTCTGCACTCATTATAGCATTTTAACACTTATCCTCTCCCCTCTGCTGCTTGGAGCCCCTCTCCTGCATATGGCCTTCATACTGTGAGAGGACATCCCGCTGCCGCTGCAGCACCTTTTCCCCCCACTCCTTGGCCGAGCTCCACACTCGAACCGCAGCCAAGCTTAACACACTCTCTCTGAAGAACACACTGCTGGCCTAGGCTGGATATGCGAATAGCTTGTTGGTTGTGGCATGGATACACACGGATACACAACCTTTATTGTGATATTTTCACAACTCGAGCGTTGCAGCGTAGCACAAATGTTGATAAATGTGATCAGAAGGAACACTTCCTGTGGCAGAATGCTACTGGCAATGGCCTGGATTAAAATTAACCAATATAATTGGTTAAAATATCAATATATTGGTTAATATAATATATAATATATAACCAATATAATTGGTTTTAGAATCGGTTAATATGGTTGCATCCTAACTAAGATAGCAAAGGTTTTATGAAAGTAAATTAAACAATAAAATTAGGTATATTAGCAGCCTTATATAGGTTTTTGAGTAGACTAGGTATATTACAGGGCTGACAACAGCAACAATTGTTTTAAAGTTTTAAAGATGAATAGTTTTAAAGAGAGAATCCTTACCGCTTTTGTGAACTAGGGTTCCAACATTGTTATCGGAAATACCTACTTTTGAGCAATTCCCCACAATGGTCTTGTTTACCACAGCATGCATAAAGTTGTTTTATTGCATGTGCAAGGACTCCTGCCTTTTACCGATCTGTGGCTACATTGGGTGCCATTTCCAAACTTGTGAAAGGAGGGAGCAATCAGATCAAGGTGCGGAGCTTTAGTCTAATCGCCCTGATGGAAAAGCAGCTTTTATTCTCTTTCTTTTTCTTTTTTCTTTTCCTTTAGTGGCAGGCGTCAACAGCAGGTTGAGTTATTGTGAAGTGATGGACTACCTTAGACTGAGAGCAATCAAAGAGATAGCTCGTGCATCTCCAAATTACCGCCGCTTCTGCCTCTGATTCATCAGCAGGGGTGGTGGTGATGGCGGCCAGCAGGCTACGCTTAAATACACACACACACACACATACACACACACACACACACACACACACAGAACAAAGCACTCAGAATTATTTGTGGAAATTAAATCTCTGTATTAGAGGCCTGGCTCAGCCGACTTTGCCTTTCTCCCACTCAGTGGAATTAAAGGACATTTATTTTCATCGGAAACGCTGCGTGGGAAACGTTTCAAATGAGCCCTTGGTTCCGGGAGGAGGAAAAATTGGACGCATACAATGAGGTAGCTGCCTACTTGGCATGTGTCCACTGATGGATGGCTGTAAAGTCAGAACTCGCCTCTCACAGCACTGAGTGCAATGCACGACTAGAAGCATTTTCAACGTTGATGTGAGAGCGACGGGTTGTTCAGGGGTTTTTGTAGTTTGTCACACACCAAGATGAAATGATGAAATGATTCCATTGGTTCTGGAGGTACTAAAATACAATTTTCTTGTGCATAAACTGCAAAAATAATTCTCATGCTGATGTAATTTCTTTGTTCATTACATATGGAATCCATTTTCCTCATCAAATATCAGCAATAACTGCATACATTCAGGATCCAAACATCCTTTCCTTATTCCACCTTCTGAAAATGATGATTAATGTTAAAAATGTGTCTCAGCTTCACTTAAAAAAATAACACTTAGAGGCACAACAGCAACATTCCACTTAACAGAAGCTGCTGTTTTTGATTGTACAAAACAAATATATGTATATTTTTATTTCTTCTTTATGTACACATATCCATGAGCTTTATTTTTGATAAAATAGAAGATATTCTTCAACTAGAGTTTATACAAAGTTTGAACAGTAAACCAGAGGAGGTGCAGAGCCGAAAATTCATTTTGCTGAGTCCTTGAAGCTGTATTTTTGAAAATTAGATTAAAACATGGACAATAAAAAGTTTTTTTTTGTAAAATGTATGTAAATAAATAATAAATCATAGAGAGAAACAAAAAAGTTTCAAAATAAAGTGACAGCCTCTAGATCCATTCTTTATTTTTATTCTAAAAAAAATTATTATTTAATTTTCTTTTCAGATTTTTTAAGCAAATGAATAGGACAGTTTATCTTTTTTCCATTAGTAAATGGCTTAGCAATAAAAAAAAAAAACAACAACAAAACATACATGCAGAAACAATTGTTTAATGTTTCGTACTGTTTTTCACTGTTAGACAATTTTACCAGCACTGGAGTACAGTCGTCCAAACTTGTCAAAGACATGGCAGGTTGTGAAGACACTCTTGAATGGCTGGGAAAAAGCGAAACAATTAGCTGTTAGAAATATTTCTGGGATGTTAGTAAAATATATCATAATAAATGATGAATTAGATTTAATGTGCTGCTCAGACCAAAAAGCTTTAAAAATACACAATATGCCAAGGAGATTAACATAAATTATTAAATATTTCTAAGTTGTGCTCACTAGCCTAATGTGATGCTTGTAATGGAGTAGTTGCTGTAACAAGCATGCCCTCTTCATCATAGCTCTAATAGTTTTTCCCAAGCTCAGTCAGTCTGTTAATGATGGATGCCAGAGCCACAACACAAATCCTGACCTCTTTTTTTTGCAGCTCTGCAAAAAAAAAAAAAAAAAAAAAAAAAAAAAAAGCATCAGATATTTATAGCTGGACTGGATTCAGCTTTTTGTAAGTGGCCTAGTTGCTGTACTTCTAGAAGGCCTCTCTAGGTGTGAGCTAATGCTCAACGCCCCCCCCTAGAGGCAGACCTGCTCTAACACAGGCCACCTTTTCTCTTGCGCTGCTTACTATTCAGAGAAGGCAAGCCGGCAGGGTAACAAAGAGAATGAGTGAGGAGTGAAGTCAGGCTGAGAGAGCGAAGGGAGGAGGGGTGTAGTGGAGAGAGAGGCAGTTTAATTATATATTTAGTTTCTCTCTTTCTCTCTCTTTTAAAGACTAAAAAAAGATGAAGTTGAGCAAGGACGAACTAATGTCATAGACTGGGGCATTGACAATTTCCCTTCTCCCAGGCATGCATGTGATCCCTCTGTCAGTCAGCGTCTGCCGCCGTGACAATCATCTGTCTGCCAGGGCCTCGGGACAGGCTGCAGCCAGCTGCCCTTGTAAACAGCACTCAGAGCTGACACTAACGACTGCGGAGCAAACGCAAGTGGACACAGTCTCAGAAAAATGGGGGCTGTTAAAATTCTCCATGGAAAGAAACAGCAAACACTATGACAGAAAACTAGACATTTCCAAGTCAAGCTGAGGTGTAAATCAGAGATGAGTCCTATTTCTATTAGATGGCAACTACCTAGACAAAGTTTGCAGAGCTAGTGAACCAATAATGGAATATTTTGGCCAAAAATGTTAATGTCTGCAAAAAAAAAAAAATACGGCTACAGTTTAGCTTCTACAGTTCTCTGGATGTCCTTGTTTGACCTGTTGGCACATTTGGTTAAGGCCCAGAGAAATAAGGCAGGTTGAACATGCTTTCTCAAGCTGTTTGGACCAAACCAGCCGACTTGGGGACGAGGCAAATCATATCCCCATAGTGCTTTCAGAGAAGAGGAAGGTAAAGGTGAGTGTCCGTATAAGTCATTCAGTCAAAGAACTAGGTGCAAGAGGATGCTTTTGAAAAGCCTGTAAAATGTGTCTATACACTAACTAGACCTAAAGCTGTATTACATATTGTTATGCAAAACAAGACCTTTCACATTTTTTTAAGTACTCCAAATAGAAATGGCCTCTTTCTATCTCCTCTGTTTTTTATTCATAAAACTTTTTTTTTCTAAAAAAATATTAGAAAATTGTATAATGCAAGAGACTAATTAGATGCTATACACAATACAAATCATTATTCGAATCTAGTGTTAAGAATAAAAAAACGAAAATCAGAAATGTGTTGGTAAATTCAAGAAGAAGTATTATTTTGATGAAAATATGCTTTCAGTTAAAAAAAAAAAAAGCAAACATAATAAAACGTTTTTTCTGATATCAAACAAGCTGAAAGTTGTGAAAATAATATCCATATTAAATAAAAATAAGAATAAATAAAAATTGTCCTTCAGAAGGTCTGGTGAGCAAAATCATGCATCAAAAATCATGCCAAGCCTAAACTTTCCAGATAATTAAATATGTAAACATGTAAACATGTAATCACTTTTATATAATACTCATAATTTTAAAAGAAGGTGCAGCTGCTTTGCAATTTCGTTATTCTGTAGGTGTAGTTCTAAGTCTAATGTAATAATGTAATAAACCCCTTCCCAATAGGTTGCCCTGAGGTACCCTTGAGCAAGGTACCGTCCCCATCACTGCTCCCCGGGCGCTTTCAATAGCTGCCCACTGCTGCACGGGTTTGAGTGTGCATGGGTTAAATGCAGAGGTCCAATTTCGTTGTGGTTCATGTGTGCTGTGCCATGACCTCGCAATGACAAGGGTTGTCACTTTCACTTTCACTTTTTCCACTTTCATAAGATTTGAAGCCAAAGGCAGAGCTCAGCTCACTCTTTATAGCCACATAACAAAGTTATTTTGCCTAATTCACTGCTTCTTGTGGCAGATAAATAGCAAAACAGTGCAACGCCCACCAGTATTGAACGTACATTAAACTGCTAATTAGCCACTGCTTTGACCAGGACACCAATTTACCAATAGACACCAATAGAACCCATCATTTTAAGCAGCATTTGTTTCTCCTCTCCTCAAACTCCCCCAATGAAAAAGCATACACGAGTAAAAAAAAAAGAGATTGATTTATTTGCTTCAGCGTTCTTTGGGATGAAGCCGTTCTTTTTTCCCCTGAAACCAATTAGCAGGCTAGCACTTGTAGTGCAGAATGTAGGTCAACATCAAGTAATAAAAAAGTATTGACTTTTCTCTGACTGTAAGCAGTGTGAAAGGGGTGCTGCGGCCTTGTCGTACATGAAAAGAGCTCCATTAATTTCACTTATTTCAAGAAGGACCCTGTCAAGTCCTAATGCGTCCAATGCACTTTTCTCAGTCCGACACTCTGACATCTCACCAGGCCCCAGCCGAAACGAATTTACATTATGTTAGCTAGTGAGAAGTAGACGGCGTAATTCCCAGCAGCAATGGCAGAGGGCTCTTTCATACACGGCTGCTTCTTGTTCCCTCCTAAGTGGCTGCCACCATTTGCAAAGGGAAGTTCTACCAAGGAGCAAGGCCAAATTTTTGTCTAGAGTATCTGTTGATGTTTACGGATCAGCAACAGAATAAAAGCAAATAGTACAAGCATACCCTGTACATACAAAGATAGAGAAGCAAGGTTGCGTTGGTTTGGACATGTACAGAGGAGAGATGAGGATTAAATTGGGAGAGGATGGAGCTGCCTAGCAGGAGGAAAAGAAGAAGACCAAAGAGGAGGTTTATGCATGCAGTGAGAGAGGACATGCAATATTTCAGATGTAGAGGTTCAGCTAAAACATGTTTTAAATCCAAATTTTACCTCTTAACTTTTGCACCTGCGCAACAATCTTTACAGGAGATCTCAAAAGACGTCCAACATTTTCAGAGCTTCTGTTAAAAGCAGCTCGATGAATGGTGAGAATTCGGCACCCATGCTTTCCTTATAATTTTAAAGATACACGATATTCAATTCCCCAAGGGGGTAAAGGGATATATTTGTATCTTCCTTCACCATTCATAGCGAACTTTCCCCCTTTTTCT
Organism: Hepsetus odoe; assembly: GCA_017165825.1. NCBI lineage: Eukaryota > Metazoa > Chordata > Actinopteri > Characiformes > Hepsetidae > Hepsetus > Hepsetus odoe. The sequence continues at coordinate 6,994,640 of CM029374.1, read as the reverse complement.
CCAGTTCCACCAACAGGTTAGTATGGTACCAAAGGGCTTTTGTGATGTCCATGTTAAAGGTTTAGAGGCTACTAGTCAAACATCCGTTAAAGCTTCAAAACTGCATTTATTTCGAATTTATAGTATATAATATTAGAAATCAAGCATTAAACAGATTATTCTGAAGATTAATTAAGTTTTAACAAGTACTTATGAACATAACCTGCATAGCCTGTCCTTTTACTTTAAAATGAGAGTCTTAAAATTATTCTTTAAACAAAACCTTTTCATGCATTTTTAAAAATCTTACTAAACTCTCAAAAGATATATGCTGAATATGTGCAAAGGAGTGCAGCCAGACTCCCAAAAAAGGAAAATGTTTGCTGAAAATTCAGTATTCCTGAAGCAAGAGTTGTGTGCTAAAGGGTATCTACAGGCAAAAAAACAATCAGGCCTAGATTGATAAAAAAGAAACCCTTTATGGTATATGGTAATCAGTCCAAGCCCAAGATGGCAATGCATAATAATTCAGCTTTATTCAGACGCTTGATGAAATATGCATTCCACATACCAAAGTCCTATTTTATCATCACATTTATTTATTTATTTATTTATTTCACGGAAGCGACTTCAGTCTGAGGTGGGCAAAGAGTGTCTGAGACGAAAACAAACATAATAACGTTCTCAGTGAGGGGTCCACTGAAACATGCTGCTTCCACTGCTTGTGTCTTGCAAAATAAAAAAGAAGTCACGAAAGAACTTTAATTGTATTATGGTTTGGATGTGTTAGTGGAATATTAAAATTATCATTAGAGAAATGGATATGGCTGATGGCTTCAAAGTCTTATAGACAGAAAGATTCTAAATCAGAAGACAGAAGCTGTGCGCACTGGATCATCTTATTAGATGACAGTGAAGTCCTCTCAGTTTGAGCACGCACTGATGTACTAATCATGTTAACAAAGCTGCGTCAAGAACAGTAGTCAGTGGTATAACAGCGCTGTCTAATTAACTGGGACTTTATAAGTTGTTATGAAGAATATGGTTTTCCATTTACTTACTGGGACATTTAAAAAAAAAAAGAATGATGGGGATAAGCTGATGAATGTATAAAAGCAGGTTTGCAAAAAACAGGTTTGAACAGGTTTTCAAAAGTGTGGGTGAACTGACACTGCTATTGGCCAAGTAGGTGAGAGACTTCAGGTCATATTAAATGGCCACTGCTCTGCCTGCCATCCCTGCCATCCCTGCACTCCCGACAAGAGGGATATAAAATAATAAAAAAATAGTTAGTTATTAAAAAAAAGTTGATCCATAGTCTTGTGCATCGAGCAGCGCACTGATGTGATTATCAGGAATTTGTGCATAATGGTAGTTGCAATTACACTTTTTTTACAATTATGCAATTCCAAAAAAGGTTTTCTGCCAACTTATACCACTATATTACCATTAATAATACCAGTAATTTGCTTTTTGACACTGGGGACCATAAGATAGTAGTTACACCACTGCTTGTAAGTAATGTTAATCTTGAAGCTACAGGGCTAATCTAAAGGGAAAAAAAATGGATTTCGAACATGGCTGATCGAATACATCTGGGGTGGTGTGGTCTAGTGGTAGGATGTTCACCTACAGAGGTCGCAGATTCGAATCCCACCTCCAGAACTACCACTCCTGAGTTCCTGAGCAAAACCCTTAACCCCAAGTTGCTCCAGAGGGACTGTCCCTGTAGTTAGGAAACGGTTGTTGCTCTGGATAAGAGTGTCTGCTAAATGCCATCTGACATCTTCAACATGAACATTTGGAATTTGGAGGTTTTCACACTCACTTCACCATCCATTCAAAAAGTAGCCTGTGAACAAAACTCAGACTTCTCTAGTTGCTACAAATGGTGACAAACCCTTCTTTATGCCCCCCTATTAGTCACCTAGATTAACTGTGCATAACATTCATGCAAAAACTTCCCCCTCGCTCTGGGTGTCAAAGTATTCCTCTAATCCTACTCTTTCAACAGGGTTTAGTGCTTTCATTTGTCAAAGCAAGTCTTCCCGCTCTCCTGTCTAACTGCAGTTTAGAATTTAACAGGCCCACATTCCTCCCTGCAGGTGCTCCTCCTTAATCTAGCTCATTTTTCATTGTCATATTCAGCTAAGACTTAACAGGATTATATGGAGACACTAAAAGCATGGGAAACTATTGCTAATGGCTTTTTGAATTTATTTGTGATACACAAATGGTGCGACCAGTAAGGCAGTTTAGCAAGATGCCAGCATATTTGGACAGGTGTTATCATCTTTAATAAAAGGATCAGCAAAACTGAAAATTCAGGAATTGCTTTAACCCCGGTGAACCTAGTGTTTTACTGATGCCCACTGAGCTCCCCTACCCAAAGTTACAGTGAAAACAATACAGAGGCTCATACTTTTTTTTTTTAACAGAGTTCATTTTGTACAGTCTTTCCTTAAAGATCCCATGCTATAACTATTGTGATTACAGAAAATTATGATTATCCTAGTTTTCCAAGATAACATACCTGAAATGAGCTTAATAAAACACACCCACATATAGTTTTACAGTCACTCCTGCAAGATTGAAAGACAAATATCTAAGTGAAACAGTTTTATATGTGTAGTCATGTGCTATCTCATTGTTGTGCAGGAAAAGTAATTAAAGAGGGCCTATTGCATGACATACAAATGGGTTTCTGCTGGTTTGCATTGACCTGCTGGCATAGCAATACAGAAACATACACACACACAATGCTGTCCTTGGAAGCCCTGTTATTGGCTCTTAATTAATTTAATCAAACGGAGAGATTCTGCGAATGCTATGCAAGGATCAAAAGACTGCATTACTGAATTCAGGTCTATGTATTTGTGTGTTGTCATTGTTTTTTTTTTTTTTTTTTGAAGGGGGTGTGTTAAGAGGAAAAGAAAAGAGTGTTGTTAACCATCCATGCTTCTTTTTGCTATACTCAATGGACCTTTCAGATTGCATCTGCGTCTTTTCTATGTGTTTTCATCCCAAGAAATAGAATGTTCATTTGCATTTTGCTATTCACGGACTTCCACTCCACACAATGGAATATGAAGGCTGTCATGTCTGGTTGTTTGAAGGCCGAGATTTGGTGCGAGTGTGGAGAACGTAAGGCAAAGCAAAGCTGAGAGACAGCAGTATATTGGTTCAGTGGAGCGTAACTATTAAAGAGAGGCCTGGCTGTGAGGGTGAGTTTCTGACACACACTTAATGCAAAGATGCTTTTGAAGGGGGTTATCTTTGATTTCCATACTTACGGTAGACACGCTGGTCATATAACGTGGTTTTGCTATGCTTTAAGGCTTTCTATACACAAATAACACCCAACAAAAAATATTGTAGTGCAGAAACATCAGTGAAAGTCCGAGAAAAGATGCAGTCAATGTTAAAACAGGTCATCAAGGGTGGTTTCTATTGCCACATTAAGCATCCTGAAAATTTTATGTCAATGTTATTTTTTTCCATGATAATTTATGTCACATTACATTTCATTACGCACTTACAAGAAACGGTTACCTAAAAAAATTTGTCTGGTGCTAACAAGCAAGTGAACTGGTTTTACTTCAAAATACTCTGAAATACTTTGAATGTAACATGTAACTTTTTCATCTCATAATAAGTGAAGAAGTAAAACATGTGCAGCACAAATTCAGCTTTAACTGTACACGGATTAAGATTTATCAAGCAAACAGTATTCATCATCGTACCTTTTCAGACAGCAATTTTACAGATTTGTAAAAACATCTAAAAAAAAAACAGCAATGGCATGTTGCTCAAAGGGTAGTTACTAATGTGGAATATGTGATCAGTCGCGAATGCATTACACAAAACCCAGTATTCACAACAAAGTTCTGAGATTCTCCAACTTTCTCACAGCTGTAGCAGAACTATGCTATTTTTAAATTTAAATTAAGTATTGGGGGGGATTTCGATTCTGAATAATGACGCAAATGAATCCTATTTTTTTGCAAGGTAACAGTTTTAGGGAAGGATGCGTGATGAAAGATGTTCAGTTTTCATAGACAGCTTAGGTCCTTTTAAACCATATTTCACATTATGTTTATTTGACACTATTTGTATACAGAATGATAAAAAAAGAAAATGCTGACATAATGGAAGAAAGCGTGGAGTTAATTGATACATATATAACATAAAAAGTAAGAGACACGTCAGGAAATTGTTTATAACGTGGCAAATGAAAGGGCCGGGAAATTTTATCACCCTATAAAAACGGTTATAGTGAATCACCCGCAGCCTCCTGGTCACTAATGTAGTCTTGTCCGATATGCACGTGTGTGTGTGTGTGTGTGTGTGTGTGTGTGTGAAGAGCTGATACCTGGATGTCTGCTATCCTCGAGTCAGAGCATGCTGTCCTACTTTTTTATTTTACTTATTTATTGCTCATAATGAATATCATTCACATTTAAACATGGCTCATACATCATGCGTATCATTTTGATGCATTATCCTTCCGATGATTAACAAGAACAGGCAGTAACAAAGCATCATTTTAGGCTAAATATTCCTGTAGCCACCAACCCTTCTAGCACAATAATTTAAAAAAAAAGAAAAAAAAAGACTTTGCTCGAGTCCTGCTTAGAGGTGGAAAGGGGGATAGAGATGGAGGGGGGTGTTGAAAAAGCAATTACTGAAGCAACATTAAAAAAACGGAGAGCGAGAGAGAAGGGGGGGGGTGTAGGACTAGGCAGCGTGTGGGCTTTTACCACCAAGATATATCAGTTTAAAAGCGTGATTGATGAAAGTCTAATGCAAGGCGATGGCAAGGCTTTTTGTGGCTAGGCATGGCCACTGCTTGCACTTCATTAGATGCTGTAATTAGCCCTGGTGCTTCAATTTGTTACCGCTGGTGGTGATAATGCAAACATCAAAACACAAGCTCTGGCCACGCAAAGGGCAAGTGCGCAGGCCGGTGGAGGGCCGTCCTCATCCAGAGAATGTTAACTAATGCACTAATTATGGTGTACGCGTCAGGCATCATCTTCACCAGCTGGACTTTCACTATGCATCAGCAGTAACTGCCATCATCACAAGAGGTGATACCCAGCATACCACACGCACCCAAGCTCTAGCCAGTACACAGTCTTGACAGATTTTTTGATAAAAAACATTTTAAAATGCACCTTAGCAGCAATGATTAGTGGGTGGCTGGCTTGATGATAATGTTTACTTAAACTTTCCAATGGACACACCAATTTGTATGATTTTTTTGCCATGGTTTTCATATTTTTAAATGTTAACCACCTCATGAAGCTTGTAACCTAGTCATTCACTCACTCACTCATGTTTAGCAGGCTAAAGATTCTTCGCAAGGGGCGGGTATTTGGACTTAATTAGCTTTTGGTACTACCCAAGATTGGTGCTTTGTGTCAGTGTCACTATGCATCATGTTGAAGTCAATTAAATGAGGTCTACGCTATTTTAGAATCTTTGATTTCAAAAGGCTTTTTTGAAAACTTCATGGCTGAGACGTTTTAACAAAACTATGCACTTGACAGATTCTTGTTTACAGGACAGTAGTGAGACCAGCTATGTTGTATGGGTTGGAGACAGTGGCACTGACAAAAAGACAGGATGTGGAGCTGGAGGTGATTTAAAGATGCTGAGATTTTCGTTAGGTGTGACGAGGATGGACAGGATTAGAAATGAGTATATTAGAGGGACAGCTCAGGTTAGATGTTTTGGAGACAAAGTTAGAGAAGCAAGGTTGCGTTGGTATGGACATGTCCAGAGGAGAGATGAGGATTATATTGGAAGGAGGATGTTGAGGATGGAGCTGCCAGGAAAGAGGAGAAGAGGAAGAACAAAGAGGAGATTTATAGACGTGGTGAGAGAGGACATGCAGGTGGTCGGTTTGAAGCCGGAAGATGCAGATGAAAAGAAGAAATGGAGACAGTTGATTAGCTGTTGTGACCCCTAAACGGGAGCCGAAAGATAAAGAAGAAGATTTACTTGACAGATTCTTTAGGCTAATTGTTAAGTAGTAAGTAGTGGTAGTAGTAGGTAGTTAAGGCATTGACAAAAACCTTGCTTTAAAAGGTGCTGTTAAGATCACAAATGGCCTTGTAAAGAGATAAAAAAAGGCAGCCATAGATATAAATATCAGCAGCAAAGTTCATTAGTTATGTATTTGAGTGTGTCCGTGGCCTCCTTGTTCCTTCCCACATCGCTTCCTTTTATCTTTACAATTGAGATAAATCACTATGCACTGCTTTCGGGTTAAGACATGTTAATCCAAGGAAATAACAGATCTCAAGGAGGAGTGGAGGAGGAACTGGAAAGGGTAAAAATGTAGGGGAAGAAAAAAGAGAATGGGTATAATTTAATCACAAATGCACCTGAAAATCACCATATCCATCATTATCTTCTTGTGAGTCAATGCAAGGAGCAAAAAAAAAATGAGGGGAGTGGAGATTCATTAGAAAGGCAGGTTTTTGTGAGGCGCATTTCTCAGCACTAACTGCCAAAGGTGGGCAAACACGGCACATTTATCAAGCCACAGACAAATGACACTCGGTTACTAGTTAGACAGTGCAATAAGCGCCATTTAATTTCCTCTTTAGAATCAATTTACGTTTCAAAGCTTGGGATTGTCATCAAGGGCTTCAAAGCATCAAAGCGTTTTTTGAGAGAATTAGGAAGCTAGGGATTTTCTTTGCATAGCAGACAGCTTAATGGTGTCTGATAATGATGAGTATCTACATGGTAAATAATAATAAATAATGCAGCAAGATTCAAAAGGATATAAAATCTTTCTATGGTTTGGAAAACAAAGTATTTTTTTCTTTCTATATTTTCAATGAGTTCTGTTCGTACGTCTGTGACTGATATGTGCAGTACAAGAAATCAAATTTAAGAATGAGATTGGAGTTGTGACATTTACACAATGTCACACCAGAATGTTCCATATACAGTATTTTTAACTAATAAAGTGAAAAACGTGAATGTGATGTGAACCACCTCTTAGACATGGCGTGTAACTCCCTCATGCAATCAAACATTTAGCAGGCTAAAGATTCTCCACAAGAGACTCAAATAGCTTTCAATGCTTCGTAACTGTGGCGCTTTCTATAGATGACACTGAATGCCCTCGTTCTTCTTCATGTTTTTAATTCTTCATTCACGTGCATTTATTGTTTGAACTTGTTCACTGCCCTAAATGTAAATTAACAAACCAATTAGTGAGCAGTTAGCGCATTGGACTGTGCACACCTAAGCAGTAAAGACACCCAAAAATGCACAGCAGACTTAAAGATCAGACAAGATAATCTGTGCTGCTTTAAAGGGTGACCCTGTAAAGGGCTGCATTCATCTGAGAGTGCTGCTGTTATTGAACATACCACACCTTTTGGTCTGTAGTACTTGTAGAAATCCACCCTCCTACCCCTACTCCTACTCCTACCCTCACTCATGTTTCAGGATAGCGTGGAAAGCTTCTGAAATCCACTACATGTACTATATTATTAGTCATATAATCCAGTTTTATTCATATAATATAATATAGCATAATCATTCACTTCACAATCGTTTCATTAAGTAAAATCAGATGTACTGCTGAATGTAACAACTTACTGTGTGATGCAAATTAAGGAGAAATATGGAACTAAGGAGTGATCAGTAACTAATCCTGTGCTTTTAAAACCAGTTATCAACTTAAAAAAGACATTCTAATTACTTTTAACTCAATTCACTCAAATTTTTGACAATGTATTGTATTATTGCAATAACAAAAATAAACTTTTTTGCAAAGGTAATCAGTTTAAAACAATTTAAGACTTTAGCAGAGTACTACATATATAAGTAATTAATTAATCACTAAGAGATCTCTTAAGAGGCTGTGTATATGTGTGTGTGCCTGTCAGTGGGGCAAGAGACCTTTCTGGGTGCGGCACAACCCCTGAGGGTAGGGGGTCTTTCCTCTATGTATGGATCAGTGATAATCCTCAATGTGACATCCTCAGCTGTGTCAATTATGCTAATTGCACACACGCTCGTTAAGCCGAGCCTTCATTGCTGTCAAACGCCAGCAGGACGGGCTTCACACCTCTGCAATAGGAACTTGGCTCAAAAGGAGTTGGACAGTCGCTGTGTGGTGCCGGGACGAGTTGTTCTTTTTAGTTTTGACATGACCAACTTTGACAAAGGGAAGCCTCGTTCTGGATCAGCCTCTCCTCTACATGACCTGAACAGATTCAGTGAATGATCTTTAAACAACAGATACTGGAAAAGTCTGCTCTGAATTTATCATTACAAGGTTATTGTTGAACTGTGCTGTGCTATTGTTCCCCCCAAAGGAACCTCAGTTGTGGTTATACTTTTTAAGTCACCTTTAACCCTGATTGTTTCTTAAGTGCTTATGTATGTCTACATTGCAGACAAAAAGGGAAATTGTATTTCAATACTCTATATGCCCTGTACGTATGACCGAGTTGATAATGAAACTGACTTTAACTTGACTTCTTTGACTTTTACATTGTGTTGCTAGTTTATTAAATACACTGCCTTTTATCTAAAGTCGCTGACCATTATATTTGGTACACCTACCGTATATGTTCCATTTGCATGTTTACAGTTATTAATTTTTCCCCATTTATTTAAACATAATGCATAATGCGTAATATATTAGCCACTTCCACTCTGTCTATCAGAGGAAAGAGACCATCATAGATTGTTTGTACACTTTGCTGGCTCGCCTTAAAGACTGTATACCATTTTTTACTCACCTTATAGTTATGTTAATACTCATCATTTTCTACGGAAAAGCAGTGTTAATCAAACTCTTTATACCTCAGCAGCATTTTTGTACATTTGCAGAAACATACGCTAATATGCTTCTACCATGCCGGTTTAACCATTGTGCTGAGAAGGCCCTCCATTAAACTAAAATCTGGTCAGTGGTGGTTTCACATAATATAAAGTTCAAAAAGAAATTCATTTGCTCTTACTAGCACATTTAGCTGAAAACCTTGTTAACAAAGAGGTAGATCCTTTCTACCATTAGGTACTCTTGGAAATAAAATGTGGTTCTTCTGGGATACGTTTTGGCATATATTGCTGTAGCAACAAGTATCTAATAAAGTGGCAACTCGTATATGACACAGACGTCACAGCATCTATCTACCAGTTTTCTGAATGAATTTAAATGAGGGTGCCTATCTGGACATTGTCAGCTGTAGGGGGCTCTTATATTTATTTCATCCAAGACAGAGGTATTTCCGGGCAATTGCACTGGATGCAGAGGGCAGTGCCTGCTGGTAAGAGCCAATAAAGAACTCTCATCCGTGAACGGCCTTCGGCAAAGACACAGTCAATTACCTAATGCGAGGACTTCTGGGAGGTTGGTCGGGTGGGGGTTGGGGTGAGGGGCATCCTCCCCTCATTTCCTTGTGGGTTTTTATTAAATTGCTGTCAGATTTGACAAATTTGTGATATGGGTTCAAAATGTTATTTCTTTTGTTCCTGCTGAGTCATGCCATGCTGGGTACATACAGCATACAGAGCTCATATATGTGCCAGCATGATCTACATGGTGTCTGTGTGCTGTCAGTATTATACACATACCTCTTTCCCTTGAAGTTGGGTCTCGTTGTCCTCCCGGAATTTCTTGGTCCCATATTCCATCTGTTGATATGGAGAGGAGGTGTGGGCCAGAGGCTCATATTTTCTGTTTTGGTGGGTCTTCGAGAAGGGCAAAAACCTAAATGCTCGAGGTCAAAAAACATGTAGAAATCAGTAGTTATACATTCTGTCTAAACACCTTCTTTTGGAAATTCAAAAGCAAAGTTTCAATTTCAGCGTTTCCAAGTAATCCTAATCTTTTTTAAATTTTTTTTTATTATAATAAAAACCACTACCTTATTCATTTGGTATATGATTGGCCATCTGAGGAACCCCTTCACTTGGTGGAATTCCAACTATTATGCATTTTTTAAATTTTTTAAGGATTTCTAAAGCAGAGTTATGACTTACCTGAGAAAATCATGTTTATATATCATGTTTATCCACTACATTCCATTAGTGTATCAGGAGGGGCCGAGCATAGTGTAAGAACATTAAAACGCATTTTTTAAAATTTATTATTCGTTATTATTCACACATATATCATTTGAAAGGTCAGAATAAGCTTTTAATGTAACATCTGCTACCTAGTTTGAATGGGGAGGCTGGTACAGAGCCCAGTTCAGGTCTCTCCAGAGATGCCCTATTGGGTTAAATTTCAAAAGCTGGCTAAGTCAATCCAGGACTTTCAAATAATTTTGCCTCTCACTTCTGTTTTTCTTGGTGGCATGATTATGCTTCTAATGTTAAAACGTTCTACTTTGCCTCAGTTTGAGATCCTAATTTAATGGTGACATATACCACCTAATGTGAGACCTTACACAGACTGTTATGAACCTTTCCTAATTATGTCAGTTAATTAGATACGGGTGGACACATATCACGTTGTAGAGGCACTTCAAGGGCCATATAAGCAGGATACACCAGAACCCAACTGCATATGTCATAACAAAGTGTCTGAATCACAGCTACATTTATTTGTTGATTTATATTCTTCTAATTTGTAGGGTTTTTTGCAACGCTGATTTTCCAAACATGTTGGTTTAAGAACGTGCTTGCTGACAAAAGGACAGTTTGTTTGAAAGAGGGTTGATCACATAACAAGTCGAATGACATCTGAGAAATGACAAATAAATACTTTTCAATGATGCCATGGATGAACCACTTTTGTCGGCCTTAATGGATAAAAAGAACTTCTAAGAGAAAGAAAATTTCACTCTGCTAGAATTCAGAATTTCCAGTGTTGGCACGATCCATTAACCAGCGCAGTAGGAATTTGATATGAGTTTGTAGCAATGCCCTCTGGTCCTAAATAGTGCACCCAGTCATGGCTAATGTTTTCAGTGTTCCACCACACAGTGGATGTAATACTTATACATCACCACGTCTGTTTGTTTCTCCCTTGAAACCTCCATGCATTCCTGTCCAAATCAGAATGGCTTCTTAATCGCTTGATTTCTTGTGGGCTGTTTTGGAGTCGTCCGTGTGTTTGTTGGGCACTTGTTCAATGCAAATGGTTGTTACTTAGGAAAAATGCCAGATGTTAATTACAGCGAGGTTGATTTTGTAAATTGCACCCAAGACACGTTGCCTGGAGGAAGATTTATCCGGCGCAGTACAAGAGGTGTCTGCATGAGCCTGGCTAAAAGTCCTCTGGGCATTGGCTTGGCTCATCACAAAACAAACAAACAACCAACAACCCTGGCACTTCCTGCGAGCTCAATCTGCAATAAAAGGCTTTTTTTATTCCTGCCGCTTGTCACGTTCATCGCTTTTTTATGATGATATGACCACGAGTGCAGGTGGGAACGTGTACATTTTAATGCAATCAAAGCAGGGCGATATGGAAAGTGTACTAATAATAGCTCCATCTGGCAGGGACATTTTATACTAAGCCATACAGACACAGAATGTGCCATAAAGGCACGGTCCAATCTGGACATTTATATATATATATATATATATATATATATATATATATATATATATATATATATATATATGTGTGTGTGTGTGTGTGTGTGTGTGTGTGTGTGCCAGAGCACTACACATTTTTTTAAATTATCCTTGGCAAGTAAATATCTCATGGTTCCCTTTTTCTGCCATGCCTAATCGCACATGGGGGAGAAAAGAAAAAAAGAGCAAAAGTATGTCTAAAGAAGAATCTGTTTTCTCGTAACACTTCTCCCTGACGCCCAAGGAAAACAAACTGAAAAATGAGCTCATTATTTACTAGAGAGATGGTATATAATACCCATAGAATACTATGTTGAGAAATAGCTGAAAAAACTGTTGTTGGGACAGATAAAAAGTTAGCATCAAACACAATACTGGCTCTTTAAATAAAGGGCTGGTCTTGAGCACACACATCCTTCCCACTAGAGACATCGGTGGCCTCCTGCAAGACAGATTACAGTGCAAGCCATGCCACGTGCACGTGGACAGACATCGCAGCAAAAATTAATGTGGCCCCCAATGTCCCTGAACACACAATGCTTCTGTTGCTACGTGCTGTTTCACTTTACTGCTTCATTGCCTTTTAATAGGCTAGTTTTTATTCATTCAAAGCCATTAAGGCAAGTTTGACTTCGTGGATCTTTGGCAGTGCGGACCAGTGCCCATTGACAACACACCGGGCAGTCACCAAGCGGAGAGGAAAATGGAAAGGGAAAAAAAGCAAAAGAGAGTGTGTATTAGTGAAGCGCTTTCTCTACTTCTCATTTATGACTCTGCATTAAGAGCAGAAGGCATGACAACAAACTCCTGCTCAAACATGAATGGGCTTTATGACACTGTGCTATCATAATCCTGATACATGGCTTCATTGTGTGCTTTTCTGAGCACATCTGAGCCACTGTATTACTTCTAGGATCCCAAATAACTGCACCTAGTATAAGCAACCTGCAGACCACAACAAGCCTATAGTAACTGCATAAAAAAAATCTGCATTAGCCCATTATGTAATTTTCTTCTATTGCTCTTATATAACTAGCACTTATTTGATCATTTATTTTAACATTGTTTGAAATAGAAGAGTTCAATATAGTATTTAAAATGTATCTATTTATTTATTTATTGAAGGAATAAAGATTGGCTGGACAACAACAGCAGATGTTCAACAAGTTCAGCACTTTAGGGAATCTCAGCATTTTAAGGAAAGCAAAACTCCTTTCAAAGGATTTCCTTTTGTACATATTTCACTCTTTTGCTTGTTTTATTTTGTCCTTTCCAACATGTTGACAATACCCAAAAGTGTATTTTAACACACATCCTTTAATTATCTTAACTGCTTATCTTTAACCTGCAGGGTGTGTGAAGGCTTCTCCTAAAATTCAGGGGCAAACTGATGAAACCCGGAATCTCACATTAACAAGGAAGATGTGATATTTCAAGATGAACAATGGATATGTATTTCTAATTTCTAAGTCTCTAACTTTTAATTCATATTTGACTAGAGACTCTAAAGTACCTTGCTTCTCTACCCATAGAATGACAGGCCATCCGTGTTTAAAGCCATTTGCTTCTCTTAGTTAAAGCTGGCTTTTTAGGAAGGTTTTTATTGGTGAGTCTTGGTTCTCCCAAAATTTCTTTCTCCAGCTTTAGGGAGTTTTTCTTTGTCTCTGTTGCCTTGGTAATCAGACCTGGAATCTGTAAAGTTGCTTTGTGACAATGACTGTTGCCAATTTTCCAATTTAACACAATTTCACAATCCCTTCTGTTGGACCATTCGTCATAAAATTTGCAATAATGCAAACGCCAACTGATGCTCTCAACCATGCTTAAACATCAAAACAGGTAAGATCAGATAGCAACTATATGTATCTTGAATGTAACATTTAATGGGAATCTAAGTTCCTTCCATTGAGCTCAGAACAATTAGCCAAAAAGTCTTTGAAGAGTCAAATGATCTAATTTAAAAATGCCAATAAGTCAAAGTAAAAACTTTAAAATCCAAACACTTACAACCACCAATGAATCATCAAGCAGCTTATGTCTATGCCATATTGAAATCTTCCTAATCCACCCCAATATTATCAGCAGGAGAGACAGAGTGGGCTTCGTTTAGAGAGGAAATTAAGCTGGTGGCGGAGAAAAAAGGAGCAGCAACTTTAAGGTGGCTCTTTGAAAAATTCCAGTAGAAATTAGTGAGAAAAAAGTGAGCCGTGATGCCAGATCAAACGCGTTTAATCAGTGCTTGGCATGCCCCGGACGCCTACATGTATAATACGCCGATTTGCACAGTAACTACCTCTCCTATTACAGCCTGTTTGGAGTGGCCCGTGTTAATGGGATTAGCTAATTTACTGTTTAAAGTTGGCGCAAAAAAAGGGGGCCGTCCTGATTAATAAACGCTGCACACTATGCTTGTAATTGAAATAAATGGAAGGGCTTTCAAACCAAGATGCTACTGTTAAAGTAATATTGTTTCAAAAAATGTTATTATGATAATCCGCTGTAATAATTATATTCTGGAGAGGAGCGCTAATAATGTTTTGGCAAGGATGAAATGCAGTGGAGGATCTGAGTGTGGTGGGATATTACTAGCCAGTGAGGCTGTGTTTTATCCAAAAGTGCAGTTGTGTTCTCGTTAACTTGTTTATACGTGACCCCTTCTGAGCGCTTACCATCTGCTCTGAAGCTTGAGAGGATAATGCTGGAAGCATTAGCTTCGAGTGTGAAATCTTTTAGCTTCAAAGACAACAAGGACCGACTGTATTTACAATCCAATTTTATGGGGAAAAAAAATCTCTCATGTATACATCGTCTGAGCCTTCACTGAACACACAGCCGCATACAGTTTAATCCTCATTCCTGTATTACCTTGGATATACTGGACCAGGGTCCAAGTGGTAAAATGCCCATTGCCTACATTTTTTTCATATATTTATTTATTGATCTATCTTTTTATTTATATGCCGTTATGAATGAGCAGGGCTTAAACAGTGATTTCAGAACAGAAAGCTTGTCCATGGATGGTTTGTCCGGAAAGGGTGGTCAATTATACATATAACACCGGTATCTTGCCTGATCTCATCTTTTCCTTTGTCAAATGTCAGTTTGTTTTTTGTATCATTTGTCTCACAGCTGCATGGACGTATGAATGTGCCAGTTTCTGTGTATGTGACTTACGGGTGGTCGATGCAAGCAGTCCTCCACCCTGGCGCCGAGCTCCTCTCTGGCCTCCTCCAGGGCTGTGATGGATGTGGCCACGCGCACACTGGGCTCCAGGGGCCGGTAGCGCTGCTGCTGCACCTCCACAGCTGGCCGGAAGGGCCCCTGACAGGTACGGGGAAGGATAAGGTAAATGTTTTATTGCCCACGCCTGCCTGCCTTGTTATTGATGAGGCCCTCGGGCAGCCAACTGGCCCCCCGGCTCATGCAAACTCTACCGCTGTTTGGGCTCAGACGTTAAAGCTCCGCAACAGCAATGTCATGATAGCAATAAGTAAGACGGGTGGCCTAATATGAGGCAGGGTGCTGAAAAGCCATACTGGACACTTTAAGAACATGTTTGATGGCTAAAACAAAGCTCCAAAGCAGTAACAGGAAAGTGACATTGTCATTCCATAGCACTCTCTATGCTTCAGATTCTGTCATGATTATTTCTAGATATATAAAATTAAAAGTGTGGACTCAACTGCTATATAACGTAACCCACTGTAATTCATGGATATAAGCTGCTTAAATACATCTGGCGTGCCTGTAGTGAAGTCTGACCGTATAGCAGGTGCTACAAAATGTTGAAATGACACAAATTACAATATAGCAGATGGTCAGCAGTCTTGCTTGGCCCTGTGTTAGAAAGCTTTTGTAAAACTACCTCAAAGTGCAGATATATGCATGTTGAAGAATGTGTGTTTTTTTCATACTCTTTGTTTCTTAAAATGACCTTCAGACATTGTTGTTTTTAATTCATGCTGGTTCAAACGCTCCCTGCCCTTGATACTATCAAACCCAGATCAGCACCCGGTGCTGACTCAACTTTGCTTCCCAAATGGCACATATAATCAATCTATCACTCCCTGATGTTTATCACTGGGGGGGGGGGTTGCAAAGAGAGAGGGGTTTGTTCCACGGCCTTTGTAAGGGTAAAATGTAGATAAATAATGCATCTTCATCTACTGCACATTGTCTGTAGTGAATGTTTTTCTTTTTTTTTTATAATGACCTTCCACTAAACTGGCCCAGCTGGAGCCAGAGCCTACCCAGGGTGAAGAACTCAGGCTCTAATAAAAAGAAATGACTCATGCCTCATTTCTGCCCACTTACTCACATACTAATGTTTTACATTAATAGAAACCAATAATAGGAACCAGTTACCATAAAAGTCATAGACCGTAAATAACACAAATGGCAAATACGTGTATCATCACCCCTCTGCAGCTGGACAAGATGACATGCTAGGATTTGGAAGTACTTAAAGAAATTCTTTATCGGGAGTGCTTTTAAATGCCTCTGTATTCCCTCGCTGAGAGCCCCTTGATGGGATTCACTGAATAAAAAGAGCCCAGGTTGACAGGCGTGCTTATCGCTGGTTATCTGTCTGTCTTAATGCTTTGGTGCTATCTAGGGGGTGAGGAGGCATGCTTAATGACATAATTTTTTCAAAACAGCTTCATGAATAAATCTCTGTTTTAATCACAAGGTCTCGGGATTCTCCCTTTGATAATTGTCATTATGGTCTGCTATCTTTCACATTTGTTTTATTAGCAGAGCTATGAGGGGACTGGCAAACGCAGTGTTAACTCACACACACGTCTGAATACAGAAGGGGTGACTATTGAGTAAGCACTTCAATCAAAGGTGCAGGAGTGAAGGAGCGACTCAAACATCAGAACGCAACTATTGTGGAACATCTGAAGATCCAGTTATGACAATGTCCTTTGTACCTGAAGCATACTCATGTCAAAACTCAACAGAAATATACATTTCTTGTGTGTCTGGGTTCACTATGTTCCTTCAAACATTTGATGAAGTTTTAGCCCTACCTATATTAGACACAAATCCTTTCAGGACATCTGTCATCAATCAATGATCTTTTCTAATGTTTGTCATCATCTTGACACACATTCTCAAAGATTTTACAGAAGGATTTCCAAATATATTTCTAATAGCTGGATTTATGATACATTTCGTTTGTTTAAAATGTTTTTTTTTATACAAATACATCATGTTCTCAATAAAACAAATTCAGAAAATGAGATATTAATAATTTATTCTATTTTTTCCCTCTGGGGCCTCTTTTACAATTTTTTTTCAATTATAACTTTGGAGTTCTACACAAAAACTAGGCTACAAATGATGTTACCCCAGTGTTTTACAGTATTTTGTGTAGTGTTAATGTCTCTTTAACACCACAACATTTTTAAATGCAGATGACATTTTACACAAGTTTCTGTGGCTCAGCTGTTTAACTTAACAGATCAGCTACACCAGACTGGATCATCTGCATGAGCTGCTGCCACTAAGACCAACAAAGCTCCACTGAATCAACAGAACCCCCACTATTAGCTGACTGAACTTCCACCACAGACTCTAATGGACTCTTTTAGTGTAACTCATACTTAATGAACTTATCACTAAATCTATGAATTTTTTTAATTGCACTTTTCTTTGAAGGCGACCAGAGGAGGATGGGTTCCTCCTTCCCTTTTAAGTCTTGGGTCCCACCTGCTTTCTTTTTCCTCCAGCTTGCTGGGAGTTTTAAACTCTCCCCTTGGCTCTGTCACCCCGGCTTACTCACTTCCGGGCCATTCCTCAACCCAGATCCTGTAAAGCTGCTTGGTGACAACAACAGTAAAAAAGTGCTATATAAATAAAACTGACTTGACTTGTTGACTGCATCTGTTACTGACCAGCGTAGAGCAAGAGGAACCAACATTAAACATTAAATTAGAATTCTTCATTTTTATTACTCTTAAAATTATTTTGTTTGGAATTTGATATTGTTTCAGCTTGGTGACCAAAACCCGGCTCATCGGTGGTGCCCCATGCCTCAACTAGTACATTTTTACAATCATAACATCAACCTCTTAGCTTAATGTGCTGCTTCCAACTAACTTTATTTGTTTTTCTTTATCCAATGTATTTTAAGGTAAGCTTAGGGAATTCGCTTTCTGCAGGCTCTCTTTAAGGCTTTCTACCTGTGGTGTCTTGTATATGGGGGGTAGTCGATCTTTGTTGTGCAGAAAGTCAGACTGCTGCTGGTTTGCTGGCCGCGTCTCTTTTGGAGCAGACCTGGTCCAAAGCGGTTTAACTCTCCTTAGCCTCAGCTCCATCTCATCAGGCTCTGAGCGGAATGGCGAGTTGAATATACCTGGGCACCAAATAACTGACACAAGATACCAAGAAAAAGTGCTCACTGTTTGAGGGCTCATACTCATTACTGAGAGTTATGTGAAAATGTGACATATTTTGACTTTATGGATTTATAATAACAGCATAAATACAAATGGCATCAAATAAAAATACAAGCGCATTTCATGACTTCCAAAAGACGTGGCTGTCAAGACTGTGGAAGCATCCTCACACACCTTTGATGTTTTTTCCCACAATCGCCAGGCTTCCTCTACAGTCACCATTTGACCTTCTTCCGCCTTGCAATCTGACCACCTCTCATTGAGTC
The DNA here is from genome assembly GCA_017165825.1 of Hepsetus odoe. NCBI lineage: Eukaryota > Metazoa > Chordata > Actinopteri > Characiformes > Hepsetidae > Hepsetus > Hepsetus odoe. Next base: position 6,976,423 of record CM029374.1, on the reverse strand, counting down.
CCTCATTGCAGGTAACCATGCACAACCTGCTCTAAGAAATGCACACGGTGTTGCCGAAAAATGAACCTGCTTTTAATCACTCAACCTCAGCAAAACAATTACACTTGTCACCTCCAGTGAGCGGACAGATATCCACTACTTCAGCACTCAACAAGTCTTCCAGTTAGCACAAATATTCTCAGACAGGTGAACTCTGGAAGGTGGCTTACCAACATGCAGCTGCAATAACTAGTCGAAACGGGGAGGAGAATTGTTTAAAATGCTGCTTCAATCATACACGCGTTAAACTGCTAATGAGGCTCATCAAGGCTTTTTTCCTCCTGCCAGTGTGGCTTGAGGTATAGCTCGATGGGGGGTACACTGCAAACTCCCAACTTGCCTCAGACTTACAGGAAAAGAGCAATGATGTTGACCTCGTACCGAGGAACTACATCTATGTCAGCACAGCCACTTTTGTCCGGCAGAATTTTCTCTGGTTAACGATGAACCGTGGGAGACCCATCCATTTCCTTGAGACAAGGTCAGACTATGGGAACAGAAGTTGCCTAGCACACACACACAGAGTTTGAGTGCAGCAAGAGAAATCTAACGGGACAGAGAGAGACAGAGGAGAGAGAGAGAGAGAGAGAGAGAGAGAGAGAGAGAGAGAGAGAGAGAGGAGAGAGAGAGAGACAGGAGAGGGAGCGGAGGACTCCTGTAGATAGTTGTGCCTTCCTGGCTCTGAGGAGTGGGTATGAAGCCTTAGTCTGAGGTGCACAGTTTAAACTCCTTTGACTTTCCTTGGCTGTTATCTGTGCTGTCGACATGTCCATATGTGCTTTGTGCACATTGTGTGTTTACAAATGCTTTTCAGGATAAGCACTTATCGTGATCACGTCATCCATTTATAGCTTGCACAGCAAAAAAACAAAAGCAGAAATAGTGCAGTATTACTTTTTTGGCACACATCTCTAATTGTAACAAGTATTTTACTATGATTTTCATATAATGAATAATACGGCATTGTTGCAGATTGCATTTCTTATATGTTCCTTGTTCTTTTTATTTTTCTTATTTTTCTTTACATATATCTTTCTATATTCTTTCTGTCTCCTGATAAAGAGCCCTGTAACACACAAATTTCCCCATTTGTGGATAACAAAAGGATTATTCTATTGTATTCTATTCTATTCTATATGGTCAATAATAAAAAAAAAAGTCTTCTTTTGATTTCACTGTTTTGTAAAGCCATGAAAAGTGACACATATGCATCCACATACTCAGCATACAGCGATTTAGCCCCACTCGTTCACCTTTAGCCTGCACCTTCTCAAAGAGGGTGCAATAAAGAGCAGAACAGAGGTTATTTACACATTGCTGCTGTATTGTTAATTCAGGCTGGTAAGCTTACAAGAGAAACAAAAACTTTCATCACTAATGAAAGAGTTTTCCCAGTAATTTTAGAGCTTAAATTCAGGTAGCGGCATAGAAACTAATTAAACCTGTTGATAGAGAAGGTGAATCTAATGCAGATCCTTAATGAATTGCATAATTATGTAAATGCATTTAAACAGTGAAGCAAAACAGCAGTAATAAGTCCAAAGCAATCAGCAGCTTTAGCAAACACTATAAGCACTAATGCAACACCAGCCATTCTACCCACCCTCCACCCATTTGGATTCACTGTCATGCTGCTTTGTCACATCTGTTCTCCATTAGCCATTAGCCAGTATGTATTATTTCTTGATATCTGCCCACCGACTGCAGACAGCTGGCGACGGTGTCCTCTTGCCCTGGCTGCTGTGGCAAGGCTGGCGTGCAGCATGCGGCAAACCGCAAGGCAGGCTATGGGTGGTGACGCCGCGGCAGAAACTAAGCGAGGGCCGCAGAAAGGTGTCATAACCAGAAAGGCATGAAGGAGACCCTGCAAAATGAAATATCTTCCTGCCTGCAACTGCTGCTGAATCAACAGCGACCAACACACTTCATCATAATTATCAAGACAAGCCATTGCCAGAGGCTCTTCTGAGGAAAATTTATGCCTGTTAACATTACTCTGCTCTCCAACTACTGCAATGATTTGCTGAGTAGGGTATATATTTGTATTTTATGATCAAAATGGCCAGATGGAAACTTTTTAACTCTAGAAGGAGGTTGTTGGGGCTGGGAGGTATAGTAGTGCTGCAAGTGAACTCCAGTATAATGTTGTTCCATAATGTGATTTACAACATAATACACACACGTGCCATGATGAAATACCAGGAACCTTTTTTTCATCAGTGCATGTCTATGATCACAATAATTTGCACAATAAAGAGAAGAAGGCTCACTGACCACCTTGTTCAGCTTTTACGTGAGTTAAACCTAAACCCAGTATCATACGATCATTTTGAGGGCTTGGAACCTTATTGGACAAATGCTAGTTCAGTTTAAAAGTGTCCTACATGCTGTTAATTTATTTAATTTTCAACTAATTTTAAGTCAGCATAGAACTACATAGTTTCATTTTCTTACAGTGAATTTCGGTGCATTATAAACAAGTGAGAGAGAGAGAGAGAGAGAGAGAGAGAGAGAGAGAGAGAGAGGAGAGAGAGAGAGAGAGAGAGAGAGAGGCTGACCTGTTTGGTGCTGAGGAGGAAGTGGAGTCGCGAGCTTGATGTGTATTTCTCTTTTTCCTCCCTCTCCATTGCAATACGCCTCTTTCTTCCTCTGTTGCTCTGCCACCTCCTCTAACTCTCTCCTGAGAACACAGCAGCACACACTCTTTTCTCCTGAAACTTGCCTCTCAGTGTCACAAAATAGTGATGTGACAAATAATTACAGTGCAGCTGAAATGACATCACATAAAATGCTGCAATTACAATAATTCTTCTGATCATCTTTTACATCAATGGGATCTGAAGACCATCAAAAGGTCTGAGACCACCAAAATGCTTATATTTTGTCTTCCTTTAGGATTTAATATGTCTTTCATGATCGTCACAGTAATTTGAACAAAACGAAACATTTTCAACATGGGCTTTGAAAAGGACTCCACTAAATTGTGCAAGATCAGATCCAACTTTTTACTTATTTACTGATTTTACTTATTTGTTCCCAAATTTCCAATTTTCCAAAAAAAAAAAAAAAAAAGTAAAAAAAAAAATCTTGAATATTCCCTACTCATTTTACTTGTCATAACTTTTCCATTTAAAAATGTTCATAGTTCAAAAGCTTTAGAGGGGTTAAATTCTTCTGCAATGCACTGCAAAAATAACAAATGTCAAAAGTTACTGTTATGAATAATGGAAGACTATTACAATACTTTATTTATTTACAACTGCATTTCTTTTTACATAATAAATTCCTAAAAATTCACTTCCATTAAAACGGTACACATCTCAACTGTTTCTATAGCAGTTTTTTGACAAGCAAGTTAAGAGAGAGCAATATCTCATCAACCTTCTCTTCAAGCCAGCAAAAAAGTCTATATTAATAGTTCAGATTTTATTCCATTCCATATTAATATTTCAAATTCATACACACATTTCCCTGAGCATAAAACTGATATATTGACATTTGTACCATAAACTTTTGAGACACTCCCTCTTTTTCAGAGCAAGAATAAATGATGAAAGTGAAATATGTAGACTAATTTTGCTTTGCTATGAATAGCTTACAAGACTACCAGCCTTTTTGTTTTAATCAGCATTAGCTATTTTAGGTGAAGTGGTTCTTTATTAGTACATTTATAATAAATAATTATGATGCCATTCTTAAACATTATACACTAACTCCTTGAAGTCACGAGGCATTACTTACATATTATTTCTATGTAGGTACTCTGATAATTTAATTATTTAATGGGCCAAAAAATAAATTTATATTTTACAAAAACTGTTTAAAATTAAATTAAACAATTAAAACAATTAAAAATTGTTTAAGGGCTGTTTACAGTCACATTTGGCATCAATCTAAAATGTAAACATGGCAAAACCTTTTTTCAATGCAAAAATCACAATAAAATAATACAATACAATAATAATAAAAAATATATTAATATAATTTAAAAATCAGTTATATATTACAAAATATAGCCTCACAACTAGAATAGAGAGATTGATCAAAATGGTTTCATCTTTCAAAAAGATAAATTGAATAATTTGTGAAACTGCATCATTTGTGTTATCTCTGCTGCCAACTCTAAAGGGTTAATAATAAAGTTTGTTGTGGTGATCTTTTGCTGTCAAGTCTCTGGCCAGTTGCAGTTTCATTTTTTGCGCTAGGTGCTTCACTCCCTGTGACCTTTGCTGACCTATATCCCACACTTATTATTAATTGCACTGTAGTGACAAAGCTGCAGATTTGTAACTGTGAAGGGATCTCATCTGTGTCTGAGAGAGGATGGGAAACACATAAACCCTCATTAGTGCTGATGGACCAGCAGGAGACATGGGAGCAGCCAACACAGATGACCTTTTTGTGTGTCCTTACACTACAAACACACACACACACCCACTGGCCTAACTTCACTGACGGACAGGTCCTCTACAGCACGTGTTGGCGGTAACTATCTGAATGTCTATATTTCTGTGTCGTCTCTTATTAACTGAAGGTTTTGTCTAATATTTGCCTCCCAGTGGACCACACTCTGCTTTAACAGAGTTAAAGGCTTGAAGTAGGCTATAATATTGTGCATCACTCTGTAAATAACGCAGTTACACCAGAGAACTTCATTTAGATGTAAGTCAACAGAGAGGCAGATCGCTGATTCTTTTCCAAAGTGAAAAAAAAAAAAGTGCCACCGATTATTAATTAGCATTAAAGTAGTTTGAATTCTAATTGCGATCAATAACATGTCCTTCATGTTAGTAGAAGAGTAGAAGAGGAGGTTTTTATGATTTTTATTTGAGGAACATTTTTATTTGCATTATATTCATTAAAAATGTTTCTAAGGGGTCAAACAAATAGAATTTTAAATATAAACAAATCAAAAATACTTACTTGGATTATATTTAAAAATCTGAAGAGTTCAATAATGGAAGGGACACAGGCAGGCCATTAGTTAAAAAAAACGATACTCTCCCGGACATCCTAGATAGTATTTTTTATTGATGGTTTGCTGTTGCAGATACTCCTAATAGATGATAACAAAGTTAGCCATCTGATCAGACCCCACTGAAGTATCCAGTCAAAACACTTTGGCACAGTTCATGAAAATATGTAATGGGACATGGTATTACATTCCGGCAAGCCACAGAATCTCTATGTAGAGCTGAACGTTTTAGTTAGTCCATCAGTGGCCAAGCTGTCACTTTTTTGCTTTTATGAGAATTCCATTAATATTTCACTACTTTATTTCAACACCTTATCAGCCTCATCAAAGCTTCATCTCGAAACTAACATAAAAGTGGCTCAGGCACCATGTAAAACCTGTATGGAAGTGAGATGGATTGAGAGGCATTAAATGCTATAGACTCCTGGTTCTTACCACAGCTGTAAACAAGTTTTGACTCAGCCAGTTTATCAAAAATGGCACATTTTACATCATGCCACTTTGAATGACTTTGTTAACATCTTGTTTATGGAACGAATGATTTTAATAAAATAGGTTATTATATGAATACATTTACAACCTAGTTCCCTAAATATTTAATTTTTTTTACATACTGGCCATAAAGGCTGAAAAACTGCCCATTTGATTGTTAAAAGATTAGCTGATATTTTTAATTCTAAAAAAAAAAAAAAAAAAAAACCAAAAAAAAAACAGGCTGTTTACCAGCTTCACTTCTTTGCCACAATTAGTGCCGTAATGAGCTGTTAAGTATATGCATAACAGAGCCATATCAATCGCTTTATTATTGTGATAAAGCACTTGGCCTAAATACTCTAAATGTAAAAAGTCAGGAAAGCCTGCAGTTATGAAGCCAGTTTTTTTTTTAAAGATGTCCTTGAAAAGGCATGCAAGGGTGGAAAAAGTAGCCTAACCACTAGGAGCTCATAAATTCCCTTCTCTACACTTCCGAAGAGTTAAAGATTTGCCATGCTAGAATATTACAGAGAGACATTTATCTGATTATGGCAGTAATAATTACCCAGCTGTTTATTACAGATAGAGGAATAATTCATGCAGGAACAGGCCATGGTAGGCACACACTCCGTGATTTAGTAAATATGTCGCTTCACTTCTAATTACTCAAGCCCAGAGGAAGCCCTTATTAAGCCGGAACCTTAAGTGTCTTTTTGACAAATGATAAATTGTTATATTGCACAAACTCTTGCTGCAGAATTGCCGCAGTGAACTTGGGTCTTGACTTCATTAAGATATGCAGGAGAGAGCAAAGATGGACATAGAATACATGTGTCTTATCGCTAACCTCAAGCTAATGAAACAACATAAATGTTTTCTATTTTTTTTTTTTTTTACTGTGTTGAGACCCTCTTACTGTTGGCAAGGAGGAAAAGAAACAAAGAGAGAGAGAGAGAGAGAGAGAGAGAGAGAGAGAGAGAGAGAAAGGGGCTACCCCAACGTGGGCAGATGCTGGCTCTATCATTGGCATGTCGGGTTACGCTAAATGGGAACATTAGAAAAATTTGGAATAATTCTATTCAGTTGCTGGATCTGTGTGGATTAAAATCCTGGCATGGAGACCTTTGAAGGGTGACTGATCAGGCACTAGGTGATTCCATGGCCAACGCAGAGCAGACTCTCAGAATCAACACAGTTTTTTCAATGATTGATCACAAGCACAGAAGCACTACATAAACAAGTGATGAACTGGCTAAGAGACAAAAAGGAGAAAAAGGAGAGAGAGAGAGAGAGAGAGGAGAGAGAGAGAGAGAGTCTTTGTAACGTGGTTTGTTTTTACTGAGAGCAAAGTCTGATATGCAGATCTGACTTCCATGTAACATAAGGGTAGCAAGATGGCAAAAATATGCTACTTGAAGACTTTTGAGTTATATTTAGCTATGTGGCTTTATATATATATATATATATATATATATACACAGTACTGTAAAACGTTTCAGGGAGGTATGAAAATGCTGTAAACAAAGAATGCTTTCAGAAATATAAATAATGATTTGTTTATTTTATCAATTTACAAAAATGCAAAAGTGAGCTTAACAAAAGAAAATCTAAACAAATCAATATTTGGTGTTACTACCTTTTGCCTTCAAACCAGCATCAGTTCTTCTAGGTACACTTGCACAAAGTCAGGGATTCTGTAGGATTATAGTTGGTGTATGATCAACCAGTTTTAAGCATTTGTGGTTCAGTGGTAGAATTCTCGCTTGCCACGCGGGAGACCCGGGTCCGATTCCGCCAGTGCAATGCACTTGATTCAGCATTTATAAGGTGAGGGTGGTCTAGTGGTAGGGATACTTGCCTATGGACCTATAGTTCAAGAGGACCCAGGTTCAAATCCCACCTCAAGCACTACCACCACTGGGTCCCTGAGCAAGACCCTTAACCCTGAGTTGCTCCAGGGGGACTGTCCCTGTAATTAGGACATGGAAGTCGCTTCTGAATATGATACTGCTAAATGGCATACCACAGAGCCCTGATCTCAACATCATCAAGTGTGTCTGGGATTACATGAAGAGACAGAAGGATGTGAGGAAGCCTACATCCACAGAAGATCTGTGGTTAGTTCTCCAAGATGATTGGAACAACCTACCAGCCAAGTTCCTTCAAAAAATATTGATTTGATTTAGATTTCTCTTTTGTTCATTCACTGCATTTTGTTGATTGATGAAAATAAATGATTAACACTTCCATTTCTGAAAGCATTCTCTGTTTACAGCATTTTTTCCACACCTGCCTAAAATTTTTGCACAGTGCTGTATATATATATATATATATATATATATATATATATATATATAAATGAATTGTGTTTATGAATTGTGTTTATGAAATAAGGACTAATATCCTTATAAGGACATGATATCATGATAAACAAATAAGGACATGATATCATGATAAACAAATATATGTGTATATATGCATATATATATATATATATATATATGCTGCCCACCCCTGTGTCGACCTCTTTTTACAAAGTGTGCTAATTTTAGTAACTTTGAAAATTACTGTTAGAAATTTGTTTTCTCAAAGAGTTGATAAAATGGTTAGCATAACAACTTAAAAATCATTAATAAGCTGCGCATAAGAAGAGCAATGATGGCCTGTTATATCTGATAAATAAAAATATGTGATTTAGCTGATAGCTATAATTTTGACCTGTTGAAGGACAAAGCAAGATCTATAACCACCTTTTAACCATTTTAGTGAAACCACATTCTTTTAAATTGTTAAAGATCCTTTTTCATTTAAATGAATGTGGTTTCATTATTTGGCAGGGAATGGATCACAGTTGCTCTTTTTATTTCTGCATTATAAGTTTGTATTATACTGTACTGTATTTATTGATGTGTTTTCAAACTAATTAATTAATAAAGACAATCTTTTATACCCATTCTAGATGGTTATAAGTGGAAAAAACTACTTAATTTGCTGAAAATTCCCTAATTCACAAAAAAATGATTTCTCTGTCATCAGCCTCTGATTATTTCAGTCATATATCATTAGAAGTAGTGCAATAAAGTAAATACACTGCCTCAAGTTTTAAAAACTTCTCAACATGTGTTGACTTTCATTTCTTTCTATCTGAAGCCTTCAGTTCCATCAAACATTACTGAAATGTTTTTAGGTGCTAAACAACCACTTCATATGTATTAGAGATGTGACTCATAGGTGAGAAACCCCATTAAAAGCAAAGAGTGTCCATGTGTGGGGGGGGTGGGGTGTAGGTGGGAGTGGAGTTACTGATCCAAGGAGCACTTAACAAATTTACATTTAATTTTAGGCAAAGCCCTGAGATATTTTTCCTACAAAATATATTGGCCACATTAAAATGTGACTTCAAGTTTTTATCAAAGGTAAAAGATGGTATCTTTTTTTGCCCCCGAACCATGCATGTTTTATTAATGCAGGAGCTTGCTGAATGCAGGGGCTAATTTTTTAATTTCATAACATTATTCGCTTGTGTGTAACCCAGGGGCAGAGAAGATTATACACAGCATGCTACTAATGTGCATGTTCAACACACACTATTTTATAGAGAACGTTATTTTAAAAGAAATTTCTTTGAATCCCACAGAAAGACACCTTTATCTACACTACTGTTCAGAAAAACTTATTATATATTTAAGTGTTTTTAAGTTATATCCTGTAATGGTCTTTTTTACAATACTTTGGGGAAATAAATTTGATTACAGTTAAGGCATCCTGTAGTGTTACATATTAAGTAATGTATTATTTGTGTACTTAAACTTGTATCCTATAACTTTTTACTTTTAAAAGGCTTCTGTGACTCTGGTCAATGTTCTGAATACATTTTTTAGCTTTCTTTTTCCTGTAAAATTATCTTCAGAAAGAACTTTCACTCGTTTTTATGAATATAATTTATCGACTTTTTTTTTTTTTTTTGAAAAGCATTGATTCCAATCCCAATATGATGTAAAATTGTGTCTGTTTGTTGAGAGCTGAGAAAAAAAATGAAAGGCCTCTTGGTGGCCCTTCCGCTGAATGAATAGAAACTGATTCTTTGTGGACTTAAAAAAAATATTTATTCAGATATTTTACTTAAAAAAGAAAAGTAAAATAAAAATAAAACTCATGGCTAAACCAGGGGAGATCCTGAAAAGTGTATCTTTATGAATCTATTATGACTTTTATGACTATTGAGAAAAGGAAAACAGGTCTTAACATCAAAACGTTTTTAACAGCTAAAGCTTTTCTGTTGTATTTTAATTTCTAGCTAGAGTTTGCACTGTAATCTTAGAACAATAAATCATAGTTATACTTTTTAGCATTGTGTTCCTACCTGGTTTGTTCATTCTTCTGGATCAATGCCTCCAAGTACCTTTTTCGTGCATAGTAATTATGAACATATTTTCTTACATAGTATCCTCTCCATCTCTGCTGTATCTGTTCAGAAAAAACATATTGTTGAAATATAAGCGAATGTTTGTCACACCAGATTTTCCAAATGCTTGCCATGGCTCTAAAAGATAACTTTCATTAGGCTCATGTGGTTGACTTTTCAGCTTGCGTCTTAGAAGAATGTGGTCATTAGAATCATTAGCAACATTGATTGAAAGCAACTACACAGCTAAGGAACCCTTTGACTTTCCATCATAAAAACTTGTTTGCTTGCTGTCACTGTCACAAAAACAAGATGAACATGTTGACTTGCACAGCTATAAATCAAGCATAGGAGACCTGCACCAGAGTGGACAGATGTCCTTCAGGCCAATTAGAAGATGAAAACAATAGCCAGAGAAAAATAATAAGGCAAAAACAAAACAAAATGAGAATTGCCATTGATCAGCAGTCAATAGATAATTCTAAATAAAGTAATTGCAGGCTCAGATTCCAAGTTCTCTGTGACCTTTCAGACAGGTAAAATCAATGATGCATATTGCCCAATTAGATCTAATACAAATCTGCGCAACCTTGTAAACACTAGTTTCTATTAAGAGGCTAACATATTGGCCTTTGGTAAAGAGTATGATTAAGACTGAAGGAATAAAGATGGTGGTGCAAAAAGCTCTTGTTCAAAAATGCATGCATGACCTTCACATGTTCTAGACACATGTCAAATAAATCAGTTTATAAACCATGTCTTGTCCTTTGAAATATTTTGTAACTGCAAAATCTAAGACTGAATATGGAAAAGTATCCAGACTGTAATAAATGAAATCTTTTTGTTTTAGTGCGTCAACATTAATTAACCCTTTAAAATGTTCCATATGTCAGCAAAAGTTTTAAGATTTTTATTCTTGTTCATTACAGAAGATGAAGAGTATTCAGAATTATTAAACTGGAGTTTCTTTTTATGGAAAATGGTCCACTATTACATTTCAGTGAATGGCAAAAGTATATGAACATATATTCATTTGAAGGTAAAATTAGGTGCTTGATCAATGGGATGTTAATTGCGTGTGAAAGGCTGTCAAAGTCTGATCTTCACAACACATGTGTGGAAGAGTTTTGACTCCAACAATCCACAGTCAGACAGATTGTATAATTATATAATGATTATATAGTAATTATATAATGGGAGGAAATGCAAAAGTATTGTTGCCTTCACCAGTAATGGTCTAGCATGGTCTAGGTGGTGCTGGAGGCGGGATTCAAACCTCTTGGTCTCTAGGCTAGCATCCTACCACTAGACAAGATGTGTAATAGGCCGCAATGTCACCAAAAAATGTTGATTTTTTGATTGAGCATCTCCTAATTGTCCCTCGCATAAATAAATGTATAGGAGCACGAGCCTTCAGTTACAGGGCCCCTAGATTGTGGAACAGCTTGCCTGCTTCTGTACGGGATGCCGATTCAGTCTCGGTCTTTAAATCACGGCTGAAGACTTACTTCTTTAGTTTAGCTTACCCGCACCAATCACCATAGTGCACCACTAGTAATGTCGCTGGTGCTGCTGTACATGCCATCGCACTGTTTCATTTCTGTGTCTGTCACTACTGGATCCTGCTCATTACTGACCCCCTCATTCCATTTCTCTCCCCACATGTCCGGGGGGGCCCGTTGTGGTCATCACCTGAGTCCAATGCCGAGCTACCATCTGGTCTGTGTGATGCATCTGATGCGCCAAGGGACCCTGGCGGCTCATCGGTACCTGGAAGCAACTTGGGACTCCTCACTGATCCTGGAGTTTAAAACCAAACTAACTCTGTACTGTTAGTATACCCAAGGGGGTTGGGTAGCCGGTTGACCTTGGACCCTCAGAGGTTTTTTTTTCTCCACATAGTGGAGTTTTTGGTTCATCTCCTCCGTAGTCGTCCGGCTTAAACATCTTAAACATCTATTACTGTAACCTGTTTTCAATGTAAAGTGCCTTGGGGCAACTTTGTTGTAAAAGGCGCTATACAAGAATAAATTGAATTGAATTGAATTGAATTGATTCATTGCCAAGTAAAAGGAGACAAACTCTGTAAGAAACAAACCTGGCCGTGGCCGTAAGCACAAGATTTCAAGAACTTTGGAGAGTAAAATAGTCAGAGATGTCAGCAAGGAGCCCTGGGCATCTGCCAAAGCGATTGTTGCTGGCCTGGCCTCTTCTGGAGTTGATGTTTCAAGGAACACAGTTGTGAGGGCTTTTCATCGTGGTGGGCTTCAGGGCCATCGTCTCAGAAGAACCCCTTTACTCAAAGAGCGGCATATCCCAGCCTGACTAAGGTTTGCCCATGAACATTTGAAAGGTAAAGATGAGTTTTGGAAGTCTGTTCTTTCGTTTAATGAGACTAAACTGGAACTGTTTGGGCACATGGATGTTGCTTATGTTTGGCAAAGAAAGGGAGAGGCCTTCAACCCTAGGAACACAGTTCCCACAGTTAAACATGGTGGTGGGAGCATCATGCTGTGGGGATGTTTTGCAGCCTCAGGCACAGTTAGCCTTGTTCGGGTGCATGGCATCATGAAAAAATAAAATTATGTTGACATTTTGAGGGAGAATATGCAGAAATCTGCTCGGAGTCTAGGCTTAGGTCGTCGCTGGGTCTTCCAACAAGACAATGACCCAAAGCGTACATCGAAATTATTCGAACAGTTCCTCAAGGATACCAAAACCAAGATCCTGGAGTGGCCCGCACAGAGCCCAGACCTCAATCCTATTGAGAATCTGTGGTGGGTGCTCAAAGTTAATGTCCATGCTCGGAAACCATGCAATTTGGACAAGCTAGAACAATTTGCAATGGAAGAATGGGCCAAAATCCCTCAGGAGACCTGTGCCAACCTAGTAAAGAACTACAATAAGAGATTGTTGTCAGTTGTGGCTCAGAAAGGGTACACTATTGACTATCAATGGCCAGGGGGCTAATAATTTTAGATGTCTCATTTTTGTCCTTTCTTGTTTCAACTCGGTGTATCAATAAAATATCCTAATTAAACTTAGTGGACATTGCTTTTTTATAGTGCGTTTGTTTCCAAAATAACAGACACTTGTTGTTAATGGTCATTTTCATGAAGAATCAAGAGTGTTGTCTAATTTCAAAAGGGGGGCTAATAATTTTGGCCTCAACTGTACTAAGCAATTAAAGAATCACAAACTGGCTACTGTTAATGTTCTTGAGTCCAACATTTGGAGGATTTTGAAAAACAGTTGTGAGCATGGCAGGTGTGCAAGGAGAAAATCACTGAAAACATTTCTGCCTGTCTAGAGTTTGCTAAAAAGGATGTCAGATCAATTCCCCATATGTATGTGAAACAGGTGCAGAAAATTGTGGTTGGACCTAGACTATGGATCTCCAGAATCAGGTTCAGTGATTACAGTGATCAGTGCAGAACGAGTGTATACACAGCTTGTATAGTCTTCATAGAAAAAGTACCCTCAGTAGAATGGGCTTAGTGCCACAATTAGCCTTGTGCTGACTGTCTTTCTAGTTTTATTTATTGTGTCCATTTTATATTCTGCCCTTGGCTACCACTCTTGCATGTATGTTTCTGTTGATTGCGTTGTTGTTGTCCGTAAGATTGAATTATTGTTTTATTTACTAAGTGCGTCTCTGAACAGACCACAAGTTATAGTAAACCCTTCAAATTACTTGTCATAAGGTAAGTTGAAAAAATAGGGAGACGTCTATATTATGTCTACTTATTCAGTGATTAATAATATGGAATTAAACAACAGATCTTAAGCAATAAACACATTAAATAATTAAAGAAATGTGATATTTTTTTTAAGCAGAGATGTGATATATTCTGTATATTCAGTTTGAGAAATTCATTCCTCCATTTTCACAACTGCCCCTTATTTCTCCCTTATAAATTTTTATATTCCCGCTTCTTCCCGGACATAACACTCTATCTTTTACAAGAGCTGTAAAACACGTCTGGCCTGTTGAGCTGCTTCTGTTGGTGTCTAAGTGGTGACAGGACCTTCGCTCTCACAGAAGAGAAAAGGTCAAGCTCCATCGCTCCAATTAGACTCAAGTAACAGAAGTGGACAGAGAGCATGGACGGAGGGCCTAGATCCGCTCATATAAGTCCAGATAACTAGTAATGCCAGTAATAGCATTCCTCAACAGCAATATGCTGTTCTTCAATAAACTATGAAATTTTGTAAGACTTGTAAAAAGTTTCACTTCAGGGAAAAATGCAACATGGAATTGTAAAGCTACAATTTCAGTGCATATCTCTTCCTCTATAAAAGTGCCAAAGTATCACTCAAGCAGAAACGTTTTTGATTTATATGTCTTAAAATTCAGCATGTTGAAAAAATAAAATTGTGGACGGCTACAAGGGAAAAATACATTTTAGTTTTGAGTTGTGATGATTTTGCTTATTATATATAGCTTATTACAGGTTTATTGCAGTTGAAATGTATATCTACATGGTAAAGAATGGCACAAAAAAATTACCTGCCATTTTCAGACACTATCAGTTTAATTGTAGTTTGTTTAAACATGTTGCACGGGTAAGTTATTGTGTGATGTTAAGTTGTATTTGTTAATAAATTATATTAACAAATACAACTTGGGGCAGCAGTGGCCTAGTGATTAGGGAATAGGCCCTTGAGGTACCCTTGAGCAAGGTACTGTTCCCATCACTGCAGCTTTAAATGGCTGTCCCTTGCTACATGGTGTGTATGGGTAAAAAGCAGATTTTGAATTTCCATGTATCTCACTGTGTGAAAGTGACTATTCTTGTCAATGTGATAAACAATGAAATTCAACCTCTGCCTTTCAACCATACACACACGGGCAGCAGGGGGCAGCTATTGAAAGCGCCCGTGGAGCAGTGACGGGGATGGTATCTTGCTCAAGGGTACCTCAGGGCAACTACTTGTGAGGGAATTGAGCCCATGATCTTCCGATCCGGGGCAACTCCCTAACCAGCAGGCCACTGCCGCTGTGCTGAGTTTCACAATGACTAAAAAGTCCCTTTCACCTTGTATTTTGGAAGATCTGTAATTTACTGTTATAATTGAATAATTAGAATTAAAACTGAATACTTTCACTAAAACTCTGCTGCCAGATGAATTAGGACATCTGTGAAATGTAGTTACTCTGTGCTGTGCTGTTAGTTATGCTTAGGGTTCAGGAGTAAACTGGCACATATATTGCAACTGCAGCTTTCTTGATTACTAAAAAAATGCCACAATAAATAAAAATGTTTAAACAAATAAAAAAACTTTTCTAAATGTTGACAGATTTTCTTTGCTTTCAGTATAACAGTTGAGTTCATGTACGGCTTTGTTAATTAGTCAAATTTCCATCCGGCATATATATTCCATCACAGTCATTGAAAAAAAAAATGCTATTCACCTGAGGGACCTTTACACCAGACAGAAGTATTAAAGTTAAAGCAGGTGCAGAGTTTTTCTTTTCTGAACATTTGCAAAAACTCAAAGCTGTATTACTGTTAGGGTGTAATCATGTATATCAGCTTAACTTATCAAATAGCAAGACAAACTGTTTGAATAGTTCATCAGATGTTTCATTACATGCTTGAGACCAAGTTACTTCCCATTTGCTAAACTGTGGGAGACGTATTTACCTTGACAGCCATCTTATTGTAGAAATTCATCTTCATAAGAAAATACGCTGTCTGCGAGGAGAAAGAGAAATAGTATTACAGTTCAGTCACTGGGCCAAAGCTTTCTGATCCACTGTCAACATAAAAGAGAGAAAAGCTACTTTATACATAATACATAATGAGTCATGGATGCCTAGTTGAGAGAGACAGCACAGAGAAGTCAGGCATTGAACTGAAGGGACATGGCTGTTCTTATAATGCATAATGCAGATATGGCCAGGGAAAATCTATGGTAGTCAAGCTAAAAGATAATGAAGATATATGACAGAATGCCGTACAGTGAGTTTGATAATCAATGGAGCCCCACCAGGAATAAACAGAGCATAGTGGAGAGTATTCACAACATGCAGTGCAATGATTTATCCATTGTTGATTATTCAGGAAGCACTTGAGAGAACTTTTAAATTGGTCCACAACTAAGACTGAATATCTGAATTTCCATTGTGATGCTAGGTGAAAGGATGAAGCAAGTGTTACCAAACAAAGAGAAGGTATTTGAACTTGATTTGAAGTAAAATATCAGAGTAAAACAAACTTGAAAGGCATAAAAGTTCACAATACACAGATCTCACAGCAAAGATCACAGCAGATCATACACAGCAAAGATACAAGAGCAGTTCTGTAGCAATGAAAGTACTGAAGAGCACAGTAACTTCTCTCATTATCAAAAATACGAGATGGAGAACCACAAACAATCATTCTAGATCTGGGATGACAGACCTTCTTTAGACAGGTCACTTAATGGTCACTATAAATGAGCTCCTTTGTGATTATATGAGAACCTTACAGGAGGGTAACATTTAGTTAATCTCCTCATTCAACACAGTGGAGGCAACATCTAACTAGTATGGGAGCTTTTCTGCCATAGTGATGGTAAGAATCACTGAATCCTAAATGACAATCTCAGGATCTCAGATTGAGGCAAAGGTTTATATTTCAACCCAAAGCAAACGGCCAATCAAATAAAGGAGTGACCAAGAGAAAACAGTGAAAGTAGTTGTGTGGCCAGGTCTGAGTCCACACTCGAAACCAAAACAAGCATCTCTGGAGAAACCTGGAAGTGTCTGTGCATTGATGCTCCCCATCCAAGCTGCATGAACTTGAACAATTTTGCCAAAGACAAACGGTAGAAACTTCCATAAGAATGATGTACCAGGCTTGTACAATGAGTTCCTAGAGGAAATGAGGCTGTCACTACTGCCAAACTTTAATCAAGTACTTATGGATGGGTCTTAATTCTTACCTAAATAAGAGTTCAGTTATTGATTTTTAAGTTTTAAAATGCCTTGCAATGGACTGGTGACCTGTCCAGGGTGTTTCCCTGCCTTGTCCTGTGAGAGCTGGGATAGTCTTCTGGGACCCTAATCAGGACAAGTGGCGGGGAGAATGAGTGAGTGTGAGTTTTAACTCGTTTAGGCTTTTTCATTAAGAAATAATTAAGAAGAATTTTTTAAGAAGAATTAGTTGTAGATTGATCAGAAAAACAGTCAGGTGCAAATCCAATTTCCATGAAAATTTAGACAATATGAAAGAGTCTGAAAACCTTCTGCTTGGACTGTAAGTTGTTTTAAAGAATCTCCCACCTCTTCTACACATTTTAAAGGATGCTCCAACCCTAAAATGAAGGTCTTAAATGTATATATTGACCTTAAGTATTGATCGGCCCTCAGTTCTGGCAGTTCCACTGACCCTCAGTTCTGGCGGTTCCACTGACCCTTAGCCACGACCACTGCACGAACCATGAAAACTCCCAATATCATAATGGAAAGGATAAAACCAAGTGTAGTACTGCACTGGCATTATCAATGTTTTAAGCAATATTTCCCATATCTTTAAAAGAATACATTGGAAAAATGCATATGAGGTCTAAACAGAAACAGAGTAATGACAAGCAAAAGAAGAAGAGGTTAAAACAAGGCCCCCTTTTAACTGATAGGTGAGATAAAGGTGTCCCATAGCAAATCAATATGGATTGTCAAATTACAAAGCTACTTCTGATGTAAGTCATGGCATGCCTGTAACCGCTGAATGTTAATGAGTGTAATCATAACATAATCAATATTACATGCCTCTCCAGCTTACCTTTACCCTTTGCCTGAAGTGTTCCCGCGCTGTAAAACCCCGCCATGTTTTCTGTATTATAGTGGCGTTTCTGTGGATATGGCTGCAACAGAATGTCCCAGTTAATCATGTTCCATTATAAAATTAAGAGTACTGTGCAAGAGATTAACAACTCCACACTCAAACCGGAGCTGAGACCATTTTAGGGAACATTTAAAAACCTTTCTCCTGAGAGCCCCCAAATGGCTGGCACTCCTTAGACAAGTCTACATTTGCATTCATCATGAAAAGCTCCCCTCTAAATGCACGTCTATGGCGATTTTGAACTCAAGAAGGCCATCAGTTTCAAAAAGACCATTTATAACCCCAGAAAATCAATGCGTAGATGGGTAAGGTGCTAACCCAGGAGCTGCACTTAAGGAGTCTAGATTGTGCCTAATTAACCACTTAACATACTGATCAATTAACTAAAGTAATCTAAATTAACCTAGTGTCTGGAAGTTTGTCTGCTGAACACACAGAAATATATTGAGGTTATGTTGCAGGAGCACCAAGTGTTCTTGCTAATTTCTCAGTCCAAAGACTAAAACTGAGGTGATTTAGTGCTCAAGGCAGCATAAAATCGAGCTCAGGGCTGGAACTGCCCCCACCACTTTAGGCTCTTGAAAAGACATGATGAAAAGAAATGATGAATCCCCAGCACTTGAATGGGCGCTTGGACAATAAAACTTTTATTTTGTAGATTAATAATTTCCTAAAATTTTCAAATGCACAGCACTTACTTCAGGTAAGCTCGGACTCGGCAGCCTCTAAACCAGCTTTGAATTTTGACTGCAGCAGCATTCTCTCGCTGTCTGTTTTCTTCAGCAATCCTGTGACACACACACAGATATATATAAAATATTGCAGTTTTTCACAATGTAATATTATATTGTGTTTCAGAAACAACACACACACACACACACACACACACATAAATATATATATATATATATATATATATATATATATATATATATATATATATATAAATCTAAAATATATATATAATAACAACTATATATATATATATATATGTGTGTGTGTGTGTGTGTGTGTGTGTGTGTGTGTGTGTGTGTGTATACAGTACTGTGCAAAAGTTTTAGGCAGGTGTGAAAAAATGCTGTAAACAAAGAATGCTTTCAGAAATATAAATAACGATTGTTTATTTTTATCAATTTACAAAATGCAAAGTGAGCGAACAAAAGAAAAAATCTAAATCAGATCAATATTTGGTGTGACTACCTTTTGCCTTCAAACCAGCATCAGTTCTTCTGGCCCCCACAGAGCCCTGATCTCAACATCATCCAGTGTGTCTGGGATTACATGAAGAGACAGAAGGATGTGTGGAAGCCTACATCCACAGAAGATCTGTGGTTAGTTCTCCAAGATGTTCGGAACAACCTACCAGCCGAGTTCCTTCAAAAACTGTGTGCAAGTGTACCTAGAAGAATTGATGCTGTTTTGAAGGCAAAGGGTGGTCACACCAAATACTGATTTGATTTCGATTTCTCTTTTGATCATTCACTGCATTTTGTTGATTGATGAAAATAAATGATCAACACTTCCATTTTTAAAAGCATTCTTTTTTTTGGTTTTTTGTTTAATTATAAGCAAAACATTTAAGGTATCCCCTCTCATGAGACTTTTAGTTTATCATTTGCGCATTATCCAACATATACGTTATGCTGCTTAAACTACATTATAAAAAAGAATTTTTTTTTAAATAAGTGATGATTTCCACTGGTTTAATTACCTGTTTCTGAGGTAATAGTCCTCTTTAATCTTGTAAATGTGACTGTACAGCTCCAGCAGCCTGGCCATGTCCGCGTTGTTTACTGGTCTTCATGACAACGGACGAGACCAAAACGGAGGGGGTGCCAGATTAAGACGAAGCGAGAAAGAGCCGAGGAAGAAAATATTCGGTTTTTATTTTAATGCACTTTTATATTTGTTTCCTTAATCGGTCCTAATTATATATGATAATTTTTTTTGACAGGCAAAGACAAAGGTTTTTCTTAAAAATCTTGCTTTCAGGGCAAACCATTAAGGCAGAAGATGGGCAGCTACTTTCTTAGTTCCTTCACTCCCCTCTGTGATAGTACAGTCGTGTGAAAAAATTAGGAAACCCCAATAAATATTCAGTTCTTTATTAAGAAACGTTCACGTATCGATGTCTAATGTTGTTTTTATTTATCTCTGGAAAAGGAAGTTGCATTTAAACAACAAAATTAACCTTCATTTATTCATTAAACAAAAGATATTAACAAAAATGTATTCTGAGGAAAAAGTTAGGACACCCTACCCCATAATAGCTAGTGATACCCCCTATGGCTGAAATAAGTGAAACGCTTCTTGTAGCATCTACCATTACCAGATGTTTGAGAGATTTTTTGCATGTACAGGCTGTTTCAAGTCACCACACAGCATCTCAATGGGATTAAGATCTGGGCTTTGACTTGGGGCACTCCAGGACTCCTCATTTCTTAGTTTTCAGCCAGTCCTTGGAGGATTTACTAGTATGTTTGGGTCATCGTCATGTTGCAGGGTCACACGTTCCTCAAGCATCCTCTGATACACAATAGAATTCATGGTAGATTCTATGATGGTGAGCTGGCCAGGTCCTACTGCAGTAAAGCGTCTCCAAACCATGACACTTCCACCTCCATGCTTCACAGTTGGTATGAGGTTCTTTTCCTGGAATGTTATATTTGGTTTACACCAGCCATGTCCTCTGTTCTTGTGTTCAAATAATTCAGTTTCAGACTAATCTGTCCCAAGAACATTATTTGAGAAGTGCTGGTCTATTTTCTCTGGCAAACTTCAGTCTGGCCTTGATGATAATAATAATAATCCTTTATTTATAATCCCACGAATGGGAAATTCACTCTCTGCATTTCACCCATACGCAGCAGTGGGCTGCTATTGAAAGCGCCCGGGGAGCAGTCATGGGGACGGCACCTTGCTCAAGGGTACCTCAGGGAAACCGACTGGGAAGGGGTTCGAACCCCCGATCCTCCAATCATGTGGCTGACGCCCTAACCACTAGGCCACCGCTGCCCGGTGATGTTGATGATGTTTGATGTTTGATGTTTCTCTTAGAGAGCAAAGGTCCTCCACTTTTTTCGGGCAGTGGAAAGGCTGATTGCAAATTCTTTTAAGATCTTTTTAAATCCCTTACCAGACTTATAAGCTGCTACAATCTTCTTTCTGAAGGCAGCAGAAAGCTCTTTTGAACTCACCATGGTGTTCACTCTCACCTCAACAGTCAGGAGCCCACCAAACTAAATGTCTGAGGTTTAAAACAGGCAAACTGCTTCAAAATGCTGAGTAATGATGTAACTAATCATGTGCACCTGATGTGCTGCACCTGTCTGTGATTTGAGCCATTTTAACCCTCGGAAACTTTAGGTAAATTGACTGACATCTATATAGAACCCTCGGGTCACCCCTGAAATCCTCACCATGTGGGAGATACAGGCAAAAAACACCCTTGGGTCAGGGGTGACCCAGTGGTACTTAATCTGAGGAATAATTGGGAATAAAGGTGGGGCTGTCCTAATTTATTCCTCACCATAAATTACATTTTTGTTAAACTGCATTTTACAGAAGATTTTGAAAAGTCTTTTCTTCAGTTTAAATATATAGTATCTCGTATATAGAAAGTATATAGAATCTCTCAGTACTGTTAAAATTGAGATTAAATATTCAAATGTCCAAGAATGTTACAAAAACACACAGGCTTTCATAAGGTGTCCTAAATTTTTCAGAATTGTATATGTTCACGACAAGTATTGAGTTTACTTTTTAAAAAAAAAAACATTAATTACTTTTTTACTTTTGTAAAATTAAAGATCAAACTGAAAGGGATTATTTAAAATTAAGAATATATTATATTCCTTTGTATAATTTCTGGGAATTGATGATGAATATTTCTATAACATTTGCAGAACATTTTTGACCTGTAAAAATGCACCTACCTGGACAGTTTTGAAGGAGAAGTAATCTCTAATGGATTGGGAGCTGAGCCACACACGCACACACAAACACACACACGTACACAGTGAATTCTGAATGGATTGCGGTTCAGGCAACTTCAGTAAACATCATAAACATCATAAAATCTTCATACAGTTTAAAATATTCCCATATTCTGCATCTAGTCTCACCTGGATTTGCCATAATTCAATAAATTAATTGCCATAATACAAAACATGACCATCATGCTAAACCTCCTTAAAATGAACCCTTCTCAGTGTTTCAGTGACATTCAGACCTTGCACACAGCATAAGCTGCTTTTAGAAAAAGTTTTTTCATTTCACTTTTTAAAAATGTATTTATTTATTTATTAGTTTTTTATTGCTGAATGAGAAATTTACACACTATGTGGTTAATAATTCCCAGCACAAGGTTTCTGGTGCTTTCTGGTGGCGTCAGGTGAAACAATCTGAGCATCAGTCGATTCATTCGATTCATTTGAATCATTTGAATCATTTGAATCATTCCAGCATGGCTCATTAGCTTTGAGGTCTTAGTGTTATGGCCCATCCTTCCCCAAAATGGACTAGGTGGTCAAAGAGTTTACATTGTCAAGTTCTTTAATGGTCATGAGGGATTTGGACGTTGGTTTATTAAAGGTTAGGCATCTCTGAAGAGCCTGTAGATATATACTTGCAGAAATAATGTACCTCTTGTGTGTGTGTGTGGTTAAAGGAAACCTCCTTCCTTTTTTTGAATGATCTAACTTTGTCTACATAATCTCTGTGGTCTAGTTCAGAGTGGACCATAAAGCATTGATTCCCAGCTTATTGATCCCTATGGATCATAAACAGGATAGCAGGTTATCTCATTATAGCTTGGTTTTTTAAAATCTATCCTAGTGGGTGAATTAATTTTCTTAATGCAAATCAGTCAAAAAAGTAAAAAAATCTCCTACACTTGAGCAAAGGAAACTTTCTAGTTGTTATTATCACAGTTATTTGTCTTAAAATGACATTTAATAGGATTATTCATTTATACAACCAAAGTAGCTACTGCTTTAGAAAATAAACTACAATATTTTGCAAGTTTAAAATCATCTGACCCATATGCTGGCTGTATTCTTAATGCCCTTTCTCATTCATTCCCTATACTTATTTATATACTTATTTTTTCTTTTCGGTGCTCCTCTAAGAATTCTGTTTTTGGGGAGTGTATGTGGGGCTTTCAGCGACAGATCACCAATTTGCTGTTCCACTGCACTGGAGTGAGGTGCTAGAAATACGAGCTGGGCTATGACCCTTTGGCCGTGTGGCCCATTCATCCATGCTGGGTGCTGGGCATGCCGTTGCGGTAATGGCCTGCGAAGCTGCGTTTTGACAAGCTGGACGGCTGTAAGCCATCAGTTCAGCAGCATGGAGATGAGGTGGTACCTCAGGAGGCCACAGGTTTACAGAAGACCACCAGACCCAGTTTTATTCATTCAAATAAAAAAGTTCATTTAAAGTGCCTTAATTCCTCTTTACTTTTTTAATCTGAGTATTGCAGTCACGTTTTGAACATTTAGGAAATAAAAGCACGTGTGCACATTTTTTTTTGCAATAGACAAAAAACATTTTTCCTCATTTTGCAGAATCCGATGAAACAACAAATGCTATCTTAATATGTCTTTTTCCTCACCTTCATCAGAGGGAAGAAAATACTTTGGAAGGGATCTGTATGTATGCCATAGCCATAGTCTCAACGTTCAGGATATCATAAGTGTTCAGTTAACCTTTTTTGGCCTCTTAACGGCAAAATGCATTTCAGAGTTGTATTAAATTGGAGAGGGACTTGTTGAAAGGCCATATTTTGTGCAGTGAAAAGAAAAAAATAATATAAAATCTTATCGTACATCCTTACTAACCCATACACTGATATGAAACCTTGTGTCACAGAACTACAGCAGATTCTTCTAAAATTCGCAATTTGTTGTAGTACTCCAGTGCCCCAAGGAAGCAGTTTAATTTTATGAAATATAATACTCTACACATGAACCTTTGCATCATCAATCTCTGTGCCTTTTTTTGTCCCAACACTATGGGAGTGCATAATTGAAATGATGGTCATTATTCCCTCTTGCTTTTCTACCCACCTCACCTTCCCATTCCTTCTTTGTTTCCCCCTAATGGATAAAAAGCGTGACTGTTCTGGTGGAAGTGAAAATCATATTTTTATTAGCTGCTCCTTATCTGGGGGGGAAAAAAGGTAATGAATTGAGGATTGTGTAAGGTGGTTTAATCTGCTGGTGTTTCATCATTATTTGTGGCGTGGTTGCATGGAGACAGAGGTAATCCATTAAGAAGGGGGATGATCTTGCGAGGGGCCTTGATGAAGTCGAGGCTCCTCTGCCCCACACGGAAGGGCATTTAGTGCTGCCGGCCCCCACTGCCAGCGCGCCAGATCCATCACCGGTGGGCTCCGGCTTATCCCTTCATCATTTCAGTTTCCCCTCAATGCCTCCTCCACTTTTCGGACCAGGCCAACCAAAGTCAATCATATTATGCAGCTCTTTTTTTGTGTGCATGCACAGCGTTGCTGTTGTCCATGCAGAGAAGCAATTAAGAAGCGACTTTTGCCATGCGTGTTCATTATAATCTCATACCGGCGCAGCTTATCGCACAATGCACAGTTATTTGTGTCCTTCTCGCCGCTTATTATTCATCAGAAACTAACTCCAGCTATTCTCCTTTCCCCCCATCTATTTTGCATCTCCTCTCTTTTCTCTCTCCCTCTTCTTTCCTACAGTAATACTGGCTGGAGGGCTGCTATGTTTCATGTCCTGAAGAAAGGCTTAGCCCACGTTTGATTGAGGTCCTTTCCCATTCCATTGAGACGTGCTGTTTGGTGGCTACCACACCGCATCACATAGAAAGCAAAAGAGAGCTGATCTGGGAGCCCATTTGATGCAGGTGAATAACAAAAACCATATCATTTGTGCCTTGTCTGCAGCTTTAAGAAGTGCACAGTTGCCTCCCCTGGTCTCCAGCCTCTTTAGTTAATGGAAACAGGAAGGCTGTCCAATTTTAGAGAAAGTAGAAGAACAAGCCAAACCTGATGAACTTGCATGTAGACCTGTACACCTGAAACAGAACTTTTTCACTCTCTATCTGTTTGCCACTCAAAGATCAGTCATTCTTTTCATCTCTCTATCTTCAAAAGCTATTGTTATTACATCGCAGAGTTGTAGCGGTGGTGCCATTGCCTAGAAACAATGAGCAAACACGGCGGTAGTGTTGTGGCACCGCAGTAGGCTGTAGTACTTCCGTACTTTATTTACAGGTAGTCATGCTAATATTAATGATCTTGAATATAAGAACAAACATTTATGTATATATATTTATTTCATAAGAACACATAGCAACCCTTTGTCAGTAAGCCTTATGTCTTTTAGAGGCAACATAATAAAAAGTTTGGATGATATACATTACAAAGAAATTAGCTTTTTTTTGCTCTATGCCATTACTTAATTACTTGAATGAATCTTCCTTCCATAGTCCATGTTATTCCTTCTGTGAAGCACGGCTGCACAATATATCATCAGTGTTATCGCAGTATTGGTCTCTGCAATACTGATATTGTAGAAAGCTGTTATATGCAAATGGGTCTATAACCAATCAGTGTTATTGATGTTGTCACCAATCATGGCTCCAGGTGAGCATTACTGGGAATCAAGATATAAAAGTAAGTTCTTTTGGCCAGTCTTTGACCAGAAAAGACCCTGATTCACTTTGGTGATTTTAAAGAGCTCATATTTTCTCCACTTACTTTTCTCCAGTTTCATATTTTTCCATGAATTGCGTATATATTTCTAATATGTAATTCATTATTCACCTCTACATGACCATTTGTCAACCTCTTGTTTTCCCTTAGAATTAAACAGGCTGTTTCTGTTACAGTGTCTGCAAGACTAATATATGTAAATGATATCTTTTCTGAATTTGTTGTTGCCCTGAACTGCTGCTCATCCGGCAGGGTTGCAGCAGAGGTCTGAAACGTTCAATCAATGTGACTAAACTGCTGAACATCTGAAAACATGTTGACTTTGTGACATTACATTGGAGATCAGTTTACAAAAAGTAGTTCTTCAAGCCTTTTTAATGCCAGAAAAAAATAACATAGGCCCTTAAATATATTGAAAACCATCACAATATGTAGGAGTATAATTGCAACTCTTATATTTTGTCCAGTTTGTGACTTTATAACCCTTTTATGAAGTTGCTGCAGAAAACAAACAATAATTATACATGGAAGTCCACAAGGTAGCAACAGAATATCCAACACTAATGTTAATTTAACTCTGCGCAGTGGGAATTTACCCAAAGTTTCACTCATTATTATATTTCAAGACTGACCATGGTGTGTTAGAAGTTGAGCTGGTTATTGACATGGCTATATTCTACATACAAATACAGGAGACCTGTGACCTGGAGAGGGAGCTGTTTAACCCTTTTGCACACCAAGGTGGTAGAAATATGAATTAAGAAATGTTCCCTTTGTGTAAAAAAGTGTATTAGATACATTTAATTATTGTTATCTTTTTTAATACCCTGCATGCTTTATGTATTATGTGCTTAATACTTCATTTTATTATGCTAAAATGGAAAAAAAAGCTTCTAATATTACCCATTTCAACCTAAAGGCATTTTAAAACTATAAAGAAGATTGTGCTTTTTCTCTGAATGTGTGAATTAAAAAGCTGCTCGTTTGATTGGAGCTTGTTTAGTCTGAAAGTGGCTGTAATTGCCGTGAATTGAACTTAATATGAGCAATACCCAGCCCATCCAGCAATTCATCTCCTATCAGAGCGAGAGAGGGTAAGGAAGGAGGGAAAGGTGCACCTCAAAAAAGACCTTGACCTATGACCCCAAGCTTTTTTTTTAGCCTTTTTTTTTTTCTAGTCACGGTTCAGCCTTCTCCATCCAGGGCCCGATCTCATTCCTACCTTTTTGGTCTGCTTCATTGCACGCCTGTGCCTGCCTCAGGATTTGTTGCCTATTTACTTGGCCTTATTGCAATGGCTTTGTCCAATTTTATAGGAGCTATTACTACAGATAGATTCGTTTTCATGGAGTGTGATGACATGGCACTCCACTAAGTTGTAGGTTTAAAAGACTGTTTGACACCCAAAAGTTCTCAAGTTTAACTATCAAATCAGCAGAGTAAGTGAGGCACAGTGGCTGGTCCTTTTGGAACTAAATGGGTTTTTGTTCTGCTCGAGATTCATGAGTATTTTGTCATCATTTGGAGGCTGGACTGGTAGATTTTTGGTGGTTCTTTTTGGCTGACTTTTATGCAACGTCTATTTTAAAAGTCTATTTCAGTAGCGAACCCTAGCCAACCTAGATAAGCAAGTTGTATGTAGCTCAATGTGTGCTACCGTGTCACTGTTGTTTTCATGTGATGTATATTTCAGCCCAAAGACAAGCGTTAAAGCTTGACGCATACTAATGGTTTAATGGTTTCCTTTATTTTTGACTCATTTCACAGTATTTAAATGTATTTAAATAATTAAATTATAACACTAGTTTGGGATCTGTCTTTGATCATTATTTGGAAAAAAGATGAATGGACCTTTGGTCTTCTACACATTATTTCATTTAGTTGTGATGGGTTATGAGTTGGAAAGGCTTTGCAACATATCACACATTTAATTTATTTATTTTTTGCTCTCAGTTCCAAATTGAGGTTTGGATAGTTTGCATTTTCATAGACAACACACACTTGATTATCCTTAATTAGATGATTTGGTTTAGCAGTTCATTTAAAATGCGGCAGGAAAATTCACCAACACTTTTCATAATGGGGTACTTGCTGAAATGATCATTTTTCTATTAGGTTATAGGGTCAGCCCTCCTGTTTCAGCCTTCCTGTTTCTCTCTGCTAGTGTTCCTTTTAAGACCAAATGATACCAAAGGAGGCAAAGCTATTCTTAGTTTTTTTGTTAACTCCAAATCCATCAAGTAGACTTAAAGCATAAAAGCATGGCATAACCACAGTGCAATAAGAAGCTGGATTGGCATTACAGTGTAATATATAATTTGGCTGAATAATAAATTCTTTTAATATCAATTTCAGCATCAATTTGAATTTGAAATTTTAGTCTAATTTTGAAAAAATGAAGGGCCTGAAAGGAAAAAAAAAAGATTTTAGAAAATGATCACATTTAAAATACATTTGAAATACAGATAAAAAAAAAAAATCACAGTTTGATATTTTGACAAAATCATTTAATCCTGATATATAAGTTTAATCTGATCATGTTGCCATAAGGCATTGTCTGATTGCACCCTCAGTCATAGCTGAGTGGCAGCAGGCAAGCGAAAGCTGCTTTCAGAAGAAAAAAAAAAAAAAGGTTTGAATGCGTTTTCAGTCTGCAACACATAACAATACCAGACATATCTTTCTGATATCTGAAGATTCTTAATTTACCCAATGTAAAGAGGAAAGTAAACATAGTGGTATCTATTTTAAGATAGTTGTTAATGTAAAAGGTTTGATGCAATTGCACTTTTATATAAAACAAAATAATGTGATCGGTTGAACTATTGCCTTCTGTCACTGTAGCAGAATTGATGCTTAACTGGGATATATAAAATCTTACATTTTTAACAAATTGGATGGACCACAGTATCAGTCAACAGCACAGTTTTGTGTGTTTAACCAAAATAAGCAATGCTTCTATGCACTGTTATGGAAAGTTCTGAAGAAATTAAAAATATCAGGATTGATTTAGGAAATGGATTAAAAGAGCATTAAAAGAAACACAGATTAAAATACACAAGCTTTCCTTTTTGCACCTTAAACTGCATATTGCACAAATGGTTCCATTTGCCCAGGGATTTTATCTATTGCTATTCTGTATAAGACTAATCTATCAAGTGACTAACAAGTCTGGGTAATACAGCCAATACTAAATGTCAGAGCTGGCTCTGATACCAGTCTTTTGGATGGGATTAAGATATGCTATTTTAAAACCTAATCCCACTGGGATATATGTTTTTTGTTCTGTTTTTGTTGGGTATTTCTGCAGTGTATTTCAATTAACTTATCACTCCCCCTCTTCTCTCTTTCTCTCTCCCTCCCTCTCTCTCTTGCCTCTACTTTTTTCTTAATCGTTATTGCAATGAGATCATTCTTTGAATTACCCAGCAATCATTTAAAGAGTCAACCACTGCCAAGTCTTTAAGCAGCAAAGGTCACACATGTTTCTAAAGGATTATCCTTGTTAAGGAGTCGGAAAACACTAAATATTTCTAATCCTGTGTTATTTGCCGCTTGGCTGGTTAAAAGCTACTTTAAGCCTCATAAAATTAAAAGGGAGCATTCTCTCAACTGTGGCAGCAATTGCATTTAGATGGAAAGGTGGAGAGCCAAAATATTGCTACTGAATTAAATGTCAAAAAATCTTCTCGCAGATATATTGTTCACAGCGGGCGGTTTTGATTAATACATTTAATCTAAATCGCTGAAAGTTCCTCTTCCTTTTGTCCATAAAATGCAATGGGACACAAATCAGTTTTACTGGAGCTTGATAGCAATCGGAAAATAATGCATCTTTCGCAGCCAATAAATTGTTGCTTATGCCCTAACCAAAATCAATTCATCTTGGCCGGATTTATTAAAATCCTGATCATATGTCTTCACCAATGTTTGTTCATCTGTTTTTTGATACATTTATATCACCTTTGTTATGGTCTAATGTTTTCCCTGTCACTGCGGCGTAAAATGGAAAAATCTATTTTGGGCCAATTTAATAATTAAAGAAGTGGAACCCGGCGAGGTAGAGTAAATGGAATCGATAAAGATGGCAGTGTGCAGCCCCAGATAGCACCTTTCCCCTTGAGTTTTTGATTAACCCATCCGACAGTGAACTTGACAGCAATATACCACTACCAGGTATGGGAGGTATTCCCTGAGGCCCTCTTTTTGTCTTTTCATAAACCTTTCTGGATATATTTGAAAGGGATTTTATGGGTGGATGTGTGTGTATGTGTGTCCCTGCTGTTGCTGTGCATGCATGTGTTTGAATGAATTTTTTTTTCCCAACTGAGACAGGCTTAAGGGCACTCTATTTTACAGGCCTAATAACTGCACTGAGTCCATTTAGAAATATTCTACAGCATGTTACCAGATCCCTACCTGAGGCTATGAATTGATAGCCTCACTGAACATGGCCTCACTGCATAATGAACCAAACTGGATGCTCAAGCAATTAAAACGTTGCAAATGCAACATCCTCTTAGTGAGCATTTAACCACTGATATATATATATATATATATATATATATATATATATATATATATATAAATGGTTTAGACACACAATGTTGTTTTCTTTTCTTTCAAATTCGATGCAGTAAAGAGATTTTTCTAAGTCCATCAGCTCGTTTACACCAATGATTAGGGTGTGCTTGAAGTAGAGGAAAACAATATGCCTCATTGCAGCACATTGTCTTATTTACTCTTGATCAATTACCTGGCCCAGCCAGACTGGGTCAGCCGAGAGTCGGACGCGTTTGTGATTTATTCTAGGTGTTAAAAAATAATTTGTTTTGGATTGATTAACATTAATTAATTATGGTAATTATGCAGGATGAAAACAGATGTTCCCCTCTCAAAGACTAGACTTTAATTACCACCTCTTGGTTTCCCTAAAAACAGCGCTAAGTTCTTAGCAGTTCTTGGCAGCATTTCAGATGCTGTCTGGACGATGTCAGTTAGCTGCTTCTCTGGGTTTGGTTACGTTTTAATATGAAAACATCTGAGATATGTACTAACCTCACTAATGGCATATACAATGAACAATCATAAGATTTGGACATGTAAGAGTTGAAATGAATAACATTAATCATATTGTTACCGTGGCATCAGGCAAAAGCAAAAGCGTAAGGATGACTGGTGTAAGTGGCGATGGCTAGACCATTGAGCTGAGAGCTGTTTTTTCTGATTTGTACCAACCAAAAGTGCTACAATCAATGGATCAGTGACAGGGACATGAGCCATCATGGCTCATTATTGTGTGTAAGTGGAATCAATGCTAGCTCACCTATGCTGATAACACAGAAAATCTACTGTTGCACAAAAGGCTTGAAATGTAAATGCTGGTTTTGCCAGAAATGTGTGTTTATGCTGATGTTTGTCCACTGTAGGGAGCACACAGAATAGACACATGAGCATCAGAATCAGACCAATCAGCAGTGGAAAAAGGGACCTGGTCATATGAATCAGTTTTTTAATACTTTTTCTTTGTGGACGCATATATGCATCATTTATCTGAGAAAAAGATGCCCCAGGGTGGAAGGCAAGCTGCTGGAGGCAGTGTGATGCTCTGGGTAATGTTTTTGTGAAAATTACTGATGGTCTTACTTTAACATGGACCACCTATTTAAAGATTTTTACACTTTAACTGCCTCCCTACATGGAAATCATAATTCCCTAATAGCAGCGGCCACTTTCAGCAGGATAATGTGCCCTTTCACACTGCAAAAATTGTTTAGGAGTGTTTTGATGATAGAGTTCAGGGTGTTATTATGGCTTCCAACTTCCCCACATATGAATTTGCTGGACAAACTAGTCTGATCCATGGGGGCCTCACCTTGCAACTTACAGGATTTATAGCATCTTGTGCAAATGTCTTAGACTCAGAGTTTCATTTTAATGATTTGTTTGATGAGTGATGCAATAGGAGGAAAAACACATTTTAGGGCCCTAAAGATCTGTTTTTAGCTAATTGGATGAGTGTGAGCTTTGAAATAATTACCTGTACATTTCAGTTTAACATAAAATTTTCAAACCTTTAACATGTGAAAATCACAATTTATTCAACAAATTATTTAACTAATAAGTTATGTAGAGCCATGGTTAGAGGCTCATTTAACAATTGCAGACTTTTACAGTATCAGTATTTGAAATATAATATTGCAATAAAGCCAAAGGAATAAGACATGTTATGCCCTATTAATAATGTGCACGCAAAATCACCTTACCCATTTTGAGGATAATGGTGCTATAAAATTGCAACATTTTTTAAATTTAAGAATCCATGTAAACATGTTCAATGTTCTGTAGCAGCATCTGGCCATTCAGGTTCTCCTTATTTTGTTTTACAAGGGTGTAAACATAATTTTGGGAATTCTGGCAGCCCCTCTATATAACTGAGTGCCTGTTATCAGAGACTTCCACTCTTTCACTCCTTTTGTCTGTCAGCCTGTGATATGGTAATTCACTCAGGCCCACTGCAATAATGACCAGTCTGCTGGGTGTTATTAAGCAGCCCCTTCCTATGTGTAACCCCACGAACTCACACACTCTGCTCTCCTGACCTCCATGTGACTGCCTGGAGGTCCCTGGTTCTCCTCTCATGAGCTCCACATGACTTGTGCAAGAACACAGTACACACAGTACACACACACACACACACACATGCTTATGAAATATACCACATACCTTGAAAATGAATTGGCCAAGTGTTTTTATATCTTTAAACAAAGTAAGAGAACATTATTAAATACTATTTACATTTGTTTGAGAAACATTATATCCAACCTATTTAGTGACATTGAAAGTACATAAAGACAATTAAAGAAATGAGACACAAAAATATTAAATTGAGCCATATATTTATTCAGGAAAATGATCAAATACAACATTGTCTTAAGTGCCAAACGTGTGTGAAAGATTCGCATTTAATTCAAAGGTATAATTTTATCTCATTTTTAGATCTTCATTGTTGTCATGATAACATCACAGATAACATCGTGACATCATAGATTACATTTCTATATTTGTGATATCATCAGTAATTGAAAGAGACAGACCAACTGCATGAAGAGCGTAATTAGCCTCGTTTAATTAGATTTAGGCAGTGCAGTGTGTGAAATGCTGATGAACAACATTGCATTCTTATTTTTTGGCACTTTTCTTCCTCCTCCATTTAAACTTAAAAAATAGAAATCATGAGATATAGTGAAATTCTTAGAAAAAGTCTCGAAGTATTTGGATATATTTGTGATATTGATCACAAAGCAGATATAATCAGATGTTACAGGGGATGAGTCCTTCTAAAATTCTTTCAAGATTTTTTTTGAATATTTTTATGAGCATGTACGAGCTTCTTAAATGCAAACATTAAAGCAATATTATATTATTAACTTTTTATGATTTAATTTCACTGCTTTACAGAATTTACTAGAATACATATTACAGCTGCGATAGGCTGGCGACCCTTCCAGGGTGTGTCCCCGTCCTTCGTCCTGTGTGAGCTGGGATGGACTCCAGCAACCCCCTGCATCCCTAATTAGGACAAGCGGCCCAGAAAATGACTGACTGACTGACTACATATTACAGTTAAATCAGTGTATAGAGTTTGTTAAACATATTTATAGGCATTTAGATCAGGTTTCCCTAACTATTCCACTGGTTTGCATGCACTTAGCAACCTGCAAATATCATTGATCCATTTCTTAAATAAATAACCCATATATAGATAATGTAGAGTAAAAAAAAAAAAAAAAAAAAAAAAAAATGTATGACGTATACTTGTTTTAAGAGCTCTTAGTCTGTTACTTAGGTGGTACTAGCTAATCAACAGTTCTGATCTGTGCTGGTTACCAAGATGACGATCGATTGTGGAAATAAAGCACTGTTGTAAGTCGCTCTGGATAAGAGCGTCTGCTAAATGCCGTAAATGTAAATGTAAATGTAAAAAAAACATAGAGCTTTATATATATTTATCCATCACACCGACAGATGATGGAGACTGTTGGCATTAAAAGACTACACTGATTAACATAGGTGCATACTGAACACATTGTGGCTACTGCATCTATTGTGAAACGAATTTTATTTTAAGGGGTCCTTGAAACAATTAATAGGCTTATTTCACTGGAAAATGGAGACATGAATGAGCTGTGGGTAGTGCGGTTTCCTCACAGTGAGAAAGTCCTGGGTTCAGTTCCCAGTCGGGACGGCCTGGGACTCTTCTGTGTGGAGTTTGCATGTTCTCCCCATGTCTGCTTGGATTTCCTCTGGTTGTTTTGATGTCCTTCTACAGTGCTGACATGCATGTCAGTTGTGATGTCTTAGGTGTGATGATGTGTGTGAACTTCTCCCGCTTTCCACCTATGTGCTCTGGGTTAGCTTCCAGCACTGTCCACAACCCTATGCAAGGTAAGCATCTGAGGTATTGATCTAATTAGTGGCCTCCACAGGAAAAAAGCAAACCATGCTGGACATCAGTCTTGAAAAACTGGAACCAAACACCCCTGTTCTCTTGTGTTGTTTGGGAAAGGCAGTGAGAGCAGTTTTTAGGTCTTTACATCCATCTAATTAAGCCGGCCTGATTTAGTTAATCAAACCTTCAGGAGTATAGGAGTGTGGGGCTGGAGTAGCTATGATTAAGTATGTAATTAGCGATGCACCACAAAGAAAATTCTTGAAATTTAGGACACACCATGCCTAAAATCAAATCCTTAAAATTCACAAAAACTACAATTAGGTTACATAAAAGGTTCTAGTTATTTCAGTATGTAGAATTTAACGTTTGCCAGACAATCCAACGTTCTCAACAACAGTGCAGTTGTTCATCCAAGGTAATTTGTTTTAGTAATCTTTCCTTCTTTTTCCTAATTGCACAGAATGGCTGCAGATATCAGTGGCATACCTGTGGGTGCTTTGCTTTCTGTATTTTTGTATTTTATATATTGTAATTATTATCATTTTATATATTATATATTTGAACCTGTGATGAAATTCTACCATATGATGCAAAGAACTAATAGTGACTACACTTTCTAATGTCTCGTAAAGTTGTTGCACACATGTATTTCTATTTTTTGTCAAGTTTAGGCCTTTTTTAGCTGCAATAAAGAAAATCAGTGGAAGGAAAACAAATCAAAGAATCAGTTTCACATGAATGCTTTAGGCACTTTTCCAGCCATAAGTTAGACTAATTTTAAAATTAATTTACTAAACCGCTTTCGGTCTATAGTGTACTGGCATGTTCTTTGAGACAAGATGAGTCACAGTAAGGTTAAATGTGAACAAAAGATTTTAAGCCTCCCTAGAAATGCTGGATCTCCCATGGAGCCTGAGTCCGCTCCCCCGCCCGTTTTGAACTGCAGGTTAAAATGTCCCCTCGGCCAGTCTATATCAGCCGACAGGAAATGTCAGAGCAGGGAAGGTTGGTCCAGAATTTGATCTAGAGCAAATTTCTATCTTGTCTGAACCCCCTCCCCTTCCTTATGGCTCTCTCAGTAGCTTAAGTGCATGGATTTGCTGTTGAAGTTTGAGCAGGTTTGAAATTAAAATGTATTGCTCATTCTCAATGTATTGATTCACACCTCTCTGTGTCAATATTAACTCCAGCTAGTTTTCCAATAAGAAGTAAAGATCTCTCTCTCTCTCTCTCTCTCTCTCTCTGTCTGTCTCTCTCTCTCTCTCTTTTTCTATCTCTCACTCTCTCTCTCTCTCTCTCTCTCTCTCTCTCTGTCTGTCTCTCTCTCTCTCTCTCTTTCTATCTCTCACTCTCTCTCTCTCTCTCTCTCTCTGTCTCTTGCTCTCTTTTCTCCCTCTTCCTCTCTCTCTTTTGCACACATGTCCATAATGCTACAGTTTTTTCTATTGAAGTGATGTGCTCTAAAACATCCACATCCACTGTGCGGTTCTTAGAAGAATGTGAATAAATGTAACTGTGAGTGTGAATTTAAAAAAAAATGTTTCTAAACCTCCACATATTGTAGATGAAGAGGAGCCCTTCAATGAGTAAAGAAACTTTACTTTATACCTTTAAACCATTTTCTCACACATCTTTTTAACACGTTCTTTTGTGTCTGCATTAATCTCTGAATTTTTCAAGTCTTATCCAGAGCGCCTTTTAAATCCTGATTACAGGGACAGTCTCCCTGAAGCAACTGAGGGCTAAGGGCTTTGCTTAGGAACCCATTAGTGGTGGTGCTGGAGGTGGGACTCGAACCTGGCACCTCTTGGTCCATAGGCAAGTATTCTACCATTAGACCACCGAGATTAGGGAGTTGGCCCCAGGATTGGAAGGTTGTGGGTTTGAATCCCAGACCAGTAGGTTGCCCTCAGGTACCCTTGAGCAAGGTACTGTCCCCATCACTGCTCCCCAGGTGCTTTCAATAGCTGCATGTGTGTAGCTTGAAGCAGAGAAGAAGCAGAGGCTGAATTTTGTTGTGGTTCTTTGTGTGCTGTGCCGTGTTTCACAATGACAAGAATAGTCACTTTCACTTTTCAAAAACAACAACATCTGCATCCTGCTGCTTGG
Source organism: Hepsetus odoe (assembly GCA_017165825.1). Taxonomy (NCBI): domain Eukaryota; kingdom Metazoa; phylum Chordata; class Actinopteri; order Characiformes; family Hepsetidae; genus Hepsetus; species Hepsetus odoe. The sequence continues at coordinate 6,940,438 of CM029374.1, read as the reverse complement.
TGTGTGTATGAGTTAAATGTGGAGGAGGCATTTTGTTGTGCTTCACTGGCTTCTGTACTGTGTACTCACAATGACCGATAGTCACTTAAAAACAACAACAACAATAATAATAATAGTGCATGAAACCCCCCCACATGTTACAAATAAGCATCCCTTTCAGTCATGTGATCCCTTTATTATTTAATAAATGTCTGATTTAAGTCTCTCTCTCTCTTTCTTGCTCTCTCTATCTCTCTTTTCCCCTCCTCGCCCTGTCAACCTATTCCTGTCCCCCTTTCTCATTGTCAATACTGATCTAATTCTACTTTAACAACAGTAATTGGCTGATAGAGTAGAGGTATAGATTTGCTTTCCTGATGACTCCTTGACTTCTTTTTCCATTGGTAATTCTAATAGAATTCCAAATCCTCGCCCACGGTGATTGTGCCATGAGTAGGTCAACAGTTATGTCAAGGTCCTATTGGAAACTTCACATCAAACATCTTAATTTAGACCTAGCCACCCCCTATCTTCTCTTCTTCAGCTAGCCATATATGAACAATTGCGAGTGGCTTCCCCTCTCAAGCCAAGACACTCATTCCATTATTACCAAATTCATTTAATTCCACGACATCCAATTTTTTTGCATGTGAATTATTTGGTCTGGGCCATTATCAGAGCCGTTCCTGTCAGCAGCTGAAGGATTATAGATTTGATCTCCATACAGCTGGCACCTTTTGAGAGGGGATGGGACGAATGTCGCTCATTTGTTTTTATTTATAGGCTTTTGAATTGAATTTCTGATCAATGAGGGAGGACGGCTTGCACTCGCGCGCTCCATTTCAAACCTCAAAAGGGGAGGAGAGAAAGAGGGAGAGAGAGAGGGACCTGAGGAAGACAGAATTGATTGTATCTTTGTGCAGGGGACTAAGTTTCGTAACAAAGCCGACACTGTGCCATCCCAAAATAGCTGATCCACAGCTGGGCATGGGAGCATTTACCTTGTGAGGAGAGTGAAGGGCGACCAGGGTTGTTCTTCGGGCTTGCATGCACACCATTGCCTATAGAACCTTTTCCTTTGGGGAGTGGAGTTTATTGAATCGTGCAGAATTCCACTCTGCGTCGCTAACAAAGTGGCTTTAAAACCAGCGGCTCTTCATTTGCAAGGTCATTTATTCGTTGCTGTATTTTCTTTGAATGAATATGAAAAAATATTTATTTTAAAATGTATTTTTAGGTTGGCACAGTTGTTTTCACCAGATCTGCTTTGCAAAAGAAGTGCAAGGCTTTAGAATTCCTCTTTGTATTTTTTTTTTTAAGTTTTGCATTTACAGCTCTGCTTCTTAGTGCAATAGGTAAAGCATACATGGTTAAAGTTTCAAATAGCATTCACTTTCCCATTTTGTACAGTCCAGGTATGGGAACAATACCCGAACATCTTTAATGGATTCTGTGATCCCATGAAACCTTTGCATTTACATATCACTATGCAGCTTAAAGAAGATTAGTCTTCACATTAAGGTAAACCATGTATTAGTCTGCTTTAGTAAGCTAGCCAATAAGATCAGGAGGAATGTACATATACGTCTTAAAATGCACCAAATTAAGCAGTGCATTTAACAGTCTGTTTTATTCTAGGCTCAATGAAATGTGAGGAAAAGGTTGCAATTAAGGCTGTTTTGGGGCATAAAACCACACGGATGACATGTGAACCACAGAGAAATAAAAAAAAAAAAACAGCTTTTTATGTAGCTTAACATGCTGTTATAATATTAAATATTTTATCTAGGCTTTATCTAGGATATCTTTTGAAAGAATTCCAGACTTAATGTCAGACTAGCGAGAAATGAAAGAAAACTAGCATTTAACACCATGCACGAATGATCATTCTAAGTGAATGCTGCTGTCTTTCATTCATGATTGAGCACATTAGGGCCCTGGCTGTTATATTCCTTCAGTTCCCTGCCACAAAGATCTAACACGTCTTTGCCACTCTGCGATATTAAATAGTCATCTCCTCACTCGTATTATGATCCATCTACTATTTGAACGCCATAGCTCACAGGGGCGGCCTTAACTAGGACCGGTAACAAGGTCAGCGGCGAGAACAGGCTCCACATACGGCAGCTTAATTTCCCTTTTTACAGTAGCTCTTTCGACTTCCCCCCTCTTTTCGTTTCCTTTGCTCCGTTGGTGCAGAGCAGCTCTTAGTAAGCATCACTTCATTAGGTCAGCCTGCAGGCGTGAAGGGTCCACTCATTACTGCACATGCCACAACCGCCTCCCCCGAAGCTGATGTGGCTAATGGGACAGCACCTAGACTTAAGGCCCTGATAGAAGCCATTTTCAGATTCCTTAATAATTAATGTGGTCGGACGTTTGGAAAATGTTATTGGTCTTGAGTCAGTGGGGCAAAAAAGCATTTTTTTTTCTTTTTTGCTGACAGAGTGCTCTCTCTCTTTCTTTGTGTATCTATCTGTCCGTCTCTCTCTCTCTCTCTCTCTCTCTCTCTCTCTCTCTCTCTCTTTCTCTCTCCCTCTCATTCAGCTTGGGGAAGATCATACTCAAATGGGGTGAAAAGGTAAATTAGGTTGTCATGCTAATTTAGTGTCAGGTGACTGTATAATTGAATGCATAAGGAAGGCAGCGTAGGCAACCTGAACTTGACCTAGCTAAAACGAGCTGACCTTGACCCCCCCTCCACACACACACACACACACACACACACACCCTCTTGCACCAGTGCCCGACGCTTTACTCGTATGCGGCCCCTCAAGATCCACAAGCTAGAGGTCAGCAAATTAAGCCAATAAATCTCTTCGCCCTCTCTGTGGCTTTCAGCACCATTTCCATTAAAGCAAGTTTGCAAATTTGAGCCAGTTAAATGTCTATGTTGAGAAAATGTTTTTTTTTTCTTGTTTATGTACAATAACTTGTGCATCTTTAGTTTTTACGCGCTTGTCTTGTGTACAGTAGCTCATGCATTGGTTTTAAATTATGATCACTTTCAGTGATGTTTATGATGCTAATATATTAAATACAAAATGGGAAATTGCTTTTTAAGGAATTTGATTTACTTGGCCTCACTTGACCTGACTAAAAGTGTCAGGAGAAAACAAATAAATCCTATTGTTAAGAATTGCATGGGATTCCTAAGGTCATTTCTATTTCCATGCAACTTTATGTGCTACTATTACATATTAAATGTAACAACGTTAAAAATACCCATTTTGTGTTTACCTGGTTTGACTTCCTAGTGCTTTAACGCAACATCACATCCATGCATAGTCAGTGTATATTTATGTAGCAGAGTGTTCTTTTACCCTTGCCAGACAAACCGTTTTCAGTTAAAGTGATACAAAAATCATTTTCCGAAGAGCTTGTAACAGTTGTAGCCATGTTTATGCCAGAGCGGCTCCCAGCCTTTGCTTTGCAGAATGCCTTTTTAAATAATTCACGACACAATCACACCTGTTTCCCTACAATCAAAAGATGGATATCACAGGTCATCCATTCTTCCAGATAAAGGTGACCTCTGCCTTCCCTTGCAAGAAGTTCAGGATCACTTGTTCTCATGGAAACCTTCGCTGGCCAGAAAAAAGGACTTCAACTTTGTTTGCTTTTTTTTTTTTTTTTTTTTTTTGGTGACACTTTGCATTTAAGGCTTAATGACCTTCTGGGAAAGTGAGCCGGAGATTTATTGCTTTAAATGCAACTTTCCCAAGCTGCTGTACAACAATACAACGTTGGGGTCATTAGGAGAAAGAGAAAAGCAGAGAAGCGCACGGGAGTGTTCAGCGGCCGCCACGTTGAGTTTAATCAGAGACACAATGCCAGGACAGAAAGAAGGTGAGGACATCTAAGGGATAAGGACACAATGAGATGGCAGCGATTGAAAGTGGTGTGTGTGTGTGTGTGCGCGCGCGCGCATGTGTGTGTGTGTGTGTGACAGAACACAGGGAATTCATTAGCATGGGGGATAGAAGAACATGTGAGGCCTTTGAAGGACAGACATGATCTGTCCATCTCTGCTGAGATGAACTTCGGGAAAGTTAGTAGCACTTAATGCAGGTTAATACCCACTGATAACAAAAGTGTAAAATGAATTAAGAGATGCTCTTTGAAACAAGCAAATACATAATTTTATGGATTTTAAACTTGCAGTGCAAACCAGATTTGTGTTTGTGAGCGGATGTATAAATGATTTGAATTGGATTTTTTCCTTTTTTCAAAACAGAAATAGACGCATGTTGAAGCAAGTGCAGACTGAAACAGGTCATGCGGTGCAAAATGTTAAACAGAATAATTTTTTTGTTACCATGTCATAAATAGAGAGAAGCTTTAACTATTATTGCAATATCATGGGAAAATGATCCAAACTGTTATCCATGTTTAATATGGAATCATTTATGGAAGTTGAAACATGTTTCATTCAGCAGTAAAAGTGTGTTGTGTTGATTTTTTATTAAAACAAAACTCATGGTTTAATTGATGGATCACTATTTGATCTATTTAATAAGCATCGTGTCTTTGGATGGCCTAGATTTTACCAGTTGGTAAGCCCTCTAGCTGGCGAATAAATGAAGGAGGAATAGACCTTCAGCCTTTAATGTGTGCAGAAAATGCTCAGGCTGAGAAATTTCTGCATGTCAAATATGGTATGGCATTTCAACGTAGACTCTGGTGAAAGTGCAGCTCGTTGGTCAAAAACGCAGTGACACTATCTATCGGCATGATTAGCTATAGCCACAGAATCATTTTATATCAAAGCCTACTGTTATGAATAAATGACTAGCATAGTACTAGTTTCACAAATAAGTGCTAAATAGCAAGTGCCATTCAGCGTGCTGCTGACACCCATACCTGTTTTATCCCTGTACTGCGTACCAGCTGCCTGCAGCTACAACGCTGGGTGCAGATTAATGGAGCCATGTGGATGGAGTAGATTCACTTTGCCTGCCTGTCACACGAACTCTCTCTAGGCCAATTAATTATGATGGCCTAGTTATGATGTTTAATTGTGATGATTTATAGTCTAAATAAGCACATTTGTGAGAGGCGTCCTATGAGTAGCTTGCCCCCCCATCCCCCACTCTTGTTGTTTCAGTTTTGTTTGTTTATCTCTAAAAGACACAAGCCTCGTATCTCCAGGAAAAAAAAGAGCTTTTGCTCATTTAGTGGGGCTAAGGGAGAGAAAAGGGGAAAATTAACTTTGTTACAGATGATTCTAAGACGCACAGATTAGTGGCTAGAGGAGCCGTCACCTCGCCGGCTGTCAACAGTTGCACAGTTGAAGGGGCTCCTGGCGATTGGAGAGTACTGCCGTCCGAAGCTCAGCGGAACGCTGTGCCGTGAATTGCAAATGGAGCAAAGTTAATTTTCCACAGCGGCCTTGTCCTACTATTACACCACGCTGGACTAATTACCTAGCCCACAATCTAAACGGAAGGCTCGTTTTTTTCTATATAGGCCACAACTGTCTCCTTAAGTCACCTGGTTCTTTGACATAATGTCTGATCAAAATTCTAGGTTAATTAAAAGTCCCACCTTGTTACTCTTTTTTTTGTGTTGTATTGTCCATAGGGTCGATGGAAACACTTTTTGAAGGAGTTCTGAGCTGAAGTCATGCAATGTGTGCCCGTGATCTCTCCTCAGGTTGGGTACAGCTATTGGAATATACAGATCTTTTGCAATTTAGAGTACTGTGCTTACTGCTTACTGCTTACTGTGCTTGTCCTAAGCAGTAAGTGTCTTTCTACCAGCAATGGGGCAATTTAACATTTTGATAAATGCAGAAAAAAGTTAAATGTTTGCATGTTGAAGTCATTATTTTTGAGCTGGTTAGAAGAGCAAAGGTTTCAATTCAGAGTTTTCCAGATTCTTGATGCACCCAGTTATTAAATAAATGAATGAAATTCCATGAAAAGCACACTTGATGAAAAATGTAATAAATAATTAATTGAGTCAGATCAGGTATTTGATAGGAGCACATATCACAGGGCTTTCATAAGGAGAGATCTGGAAATGGATAAGCGAACACATTGTGAGCAATAGAATCACTAGGTACTGTTTGAATTTTTTTGTATTTATTCTGTATTGATGTTCTTTGAGCAAACAGGGCAGCTTATTGATGTATTGATGGTTTTAAATATGAGTTTAAATATGTTGTTTTAAACATGAGTTGAGTGTAAAAGCACAGATAACCAAAATAAAATGATAACCCAATAAATCAGGCATTTTTCTCCTTTTTGCATGCAAGTAAAATATTTTCTTGTGATTTAAAACTGATGAAAAGTTTTGATTTACCACACTGTCAATCAGGCTGAACAATTGATCATTTTTAAATAGAAACTGCAATCGGAAAGGGCGAAGTTTGCAAATCAAAAGGGCTTCAGTAAGTTATAGTCAATGTTATCTAATATTGACACATTGCATGTGGGGGAAATTTAATAATGATTAAATCTAATAATGCAGTGCTTGTGAACTAGCAATTCCCATACTCAAAGCATGAGTATTGAAAAGTAAAAGAGAAAAAAGTATGTATATATATATATCCAAATCGGTTTTGTTAATTAAAGAAAGACAAAATCTGTACTTACTTGGTAGTGCAAGCTCTGTTAACTAAAATCTGAAAGCAAAAAACCTGGAATTGTCTATCTCTACTGTATAGTGATTGCGTGCGGGGTTGAGAATTTGAGACTGAAATGCGAACCCATGTGGTTGAAGTGGACAGTCCCCCAAGCCAGCGGGCTGGACGGGGTAGTGGCGTGACCCTAGTGGATGACCCCCTCCTCATCATTTCCACAGCTGGGTGAAGCCAGCAATTATGGTCGCCACTGCCGGCCATGTGCGGCTGCTCCAGCAAAAGGCCCCAGTGATGAATAGCAAATGGCCAGCGCCCCGGCGCAGCACTCCAAACGCAAATAAATCTTGCCATGTAATAATGACAGGAAGCAGGGAGAAGACTGGCAGCTATAACAAGGCAGCCGGTGTCACCCACTTACGCCGGCCTTTCCTGATCCATCATTGCCTGGCAGGACACGCACTAAGGTGAGCCGGACATGCGGGCCCAAAAGAAGGATGTGTTGTTTGCACTGGAGCGTCCAGCCAGTCCCATCTGGCACACCGTAAATGGGATTTTTTTTTTTGCTCTCTCCCCACCTTTCCATCCGCCCTCGTATGGCTAGATCTATGACTGGAACTGTCCGTCATACCTCAGGATGGTATTGTCCACAGAGTGGGACACAAGACCTCATGCACTAAAATGGACTGTGTGTTACTAAAGTTAGAGAACTGTGATACTGTTAGTTGCACTGACTGGGACAAGCAAATGTAACATTCGTTTTTGTGTATGTCCTTCAGCCATGAAGATGATCACATTGCTGTGATAACTAATACTGCCACCCATCATAACTAAGTTATAACCATAGTTTTTAACCATCACATTTCTTATGCTCCGAATAAAGTCAGAATATTATTTTTATATTAAATTGAAACTGTCCCGGTGCATTAGAAGTTGTAATTAAGCAGTTTGATTACCTTTGTCTTGATGCCATCTCTTCACCCTTCCATCTTGAACTTTTTTCTGTCTGGCACTACAGACTATGGGTGTTTGAACGTTAACATAGGCAATAGGGATGCTGGCCTGTCAGGCCTTATATTATTGGCTCTTGCTGTTATGTATCTGTACTTTCCACTATTTATTATCACTGATGAGACTTTTGAGACTTCAGCTGTTAAATTAGTGGCATTACTTTTTGTGAAAAATTAATATTAACCTAAGATCACATTTCAGTCGTCTTTTAATATTTGCATTATACTTTTTTACATAAATAGCATATTGAATTGTTAGTCGCACTGATTTGCATTACCTTTACATTCTATACTGGCAGATTTAAGTCTGCACTATACACAACGAAATTAAAACAACAAAGTTAAAATATTTAAAAATGAATTTTAGCAGGATTTCAGAAATAATTAAAACACTACGCTTTTGATATTTCTGGCAGTATCTGCAGCCTTTAAGGGTTAAACTGATCACAAAGCTTGGGTTACACAAGGCTAGCATTAATGTTCACAAAATGACCATGAACTCTTTTAGATCATGATCTCCTCAAAGCAAAATAATCTGCTTTTCAGCCTTAAAAGAAGAAATGCCTGCTACTCTTATCACAAAAGTCCCCACATGTTTTAATCTGGAATGTGCTTAGATCTTAGTGGTCAATAATGTGAGTAATAGACTCTAAAAGTTAGCGTAGCAGTTGCTATAACCTCCTGACACTGGGTCTCATCAGTGACCTGCTGGTCCTGTGCTTGGACCCTGGCGTGCCTCTTCCCCTTGCAGTGCAGAGTGCTATAATAAATCTTTGCCTCCCTCATGCAGATGGTTGCGTGGGTGAGAGGGCGTCGGAGCAGGATCGCTCGATGGTCCGTCTCCTCCCACCCTCGCTCCTTCTCTCTCTCTCTCTCTCTCTTTATCTGTCTCTCTCTCTTTCTCCCTTTCTCACTGTCTCTCTGTGTCTCTCTCTGGGCTAGGATGGGCCGTGTAAACAGGGATGTCAGAAGCTGCGGATCTCTCCAGCTGAAAAAGCAGGCAATTTGTTTCAGCGCAGTCAGAGGCTTGTTCCATGGCCTATTTTTGGAAGCCCCTTTGGTGGCCTTACCATACGTTTCCACATAATTTATGGTGGCACTGTAACATATGGACTTTTCATCATTGTCCAGCCCCAAACTCCCCCTTGAATGTTGGGTTCTCTCTGCTTGCTCACTCCCCCTCTCTCTCATTTCTTTCTCCACCCTTTTTCTATCTCACCTTTCTTCTCTCACCTTCTGGTCAAACTTCTACAGCTAGTTTTATTCCTTTGCTTAAAATTGAAAAAAAAAAAAAAGTATAAAAAGACAGGTTAACTTGTTAAAATGGTACCTGCCAAGGTGAACGAGTTGTCAGTGAAGCTGACATGTGTTGGAGACAAGAACAATGGAAAGATATAAGGATCTGAACAACTTTTACATCGCCAATTGTGACAACTAGACAACTGGGTCAAAGAATCTCCAAAATGATAAATCTTTTGGGACGGTCTTATTTCACAGTGGTTAGTACCCTCCAAAGGTGGTCCATGGAAGAAAAATTGGTGAACCAACTTCAAGATCATCAGTGCCCGAGGCACATGGGTTTGCCTGGTGAGCAAAGGGTTGCCCATCTGGTCCGATTCCACAGAAGAGCTACTCTAACAAAAATGAATGGTGGCAATAACAAAAAGATGTCAGAACACACTTCCTAACCTCAGACCAGTCAGAGTGCCCAGACTGATTCCTGTCTGCTGCCAAAAGCCCCTCAAATAGTCATGTGAGCTTCATAATTGGACCATGGATGAGAGTGACCATCTCATTATCATTATTATTTTTTCATTTTTCATTTTTCTGGAGGTTAACTTTACATTTACCACTTGCCAAAATATCAGACCACATATACCCCTTCGTGGTAACAGCGATCCTTAATTGCACTGGCCCTTTTACGAGGATAATGCACTGTCACACTGGAAAAAAAAAATGTTCAGAAATGGTTTAAGGAACATGACAATAAGTTCAAGGTTTTGGCCTGGCCTCAATTCCCCCAGATCTCAAATCGACTGGCCATCTGTGGGATGTGCTTGACAAAGTAGTCTGATCCATGGGGGCCTCACCTCGCAGCTTGAAGGACTTAAATGATCTACTTCTAATGTCTTTGTGCAGATACCACAGCTATCTAGTGGTGTCCATACCTCACTGAGTAAGAGTTGTTCTGACAGCATGAATGGACCAACATTAGGAGCGTATAAAAAGTCAGGACGTTAGGAGGTTTTATTGTTATGGTTGATATATGTGGATTCACATTATGCGAATAAGCATCAAAAAAATTCTTCACACAAATAACTTTCTTTAGAGTAACCATCCACTTGAAGGCTCTGAAAGGTTCTCCTATGGCATATGGAGCTCTTTTTGGCACCTCTGTATTTAGAGGGAAGAATTACAACGAGGAAAACAAGTAGTGCAGTAATCACAATGTCTAATAATGGCAAGCTGTGAGAGTTTTTACTAGCGTTAATACATTTGTAACATCCTTGTTGGCTCGTTTCTATGGTAGCTAGTGGTGTTATGCTCCAAGTGCAATATGCTCCTCACCTGCTGCCATGTTAACACAGCCCGCTAATTAAGCCGTGCCAGGCACTCATGATCCATCAGTAGAATGCTGGCATGTGATCTGCCAGCATTTACATGACTGGTGCATGAAACAGCTCTGTCACTGACATGAACGAAGGTGATTCATACCTGGCACGCTGGCAAAATCCAGTCCACTGCGTCCGTCTTAAAAAGAGGGAAGGTTTTACTGATGCCCACTCTAATCAGCCAGATAATAAATAAAAGAACATTTTATTTATTAAGATAAGATTTGAATACTTTTTCATTTTATATTTGCACCTATTGTGTTGCCTTATTTGACAAGACCTACTTTGAAAAGAGTGGTTAAATTGCACTTGGGTATTTTTTTTTTTTTACTCCAAATAGAAATAAAAATGTATTTAATTATGTATCTCCAAAATACAACATTTTGGACTATTGTTATCTTCTGATTTTTAAATAAACAAATAAATAAATCTAAGATATATATCATATATTAAAAAATGCTACTTTTTAAAATCCGATGTGTCAAGGCTACACATTGTAAATGGGTCGGTTTTATATTTGCTCGAGCAGAATGTGATTAATGCAGTTAGGTGTTATTTATTGTGTCCTCATGCTTGGTCAGGCCCCATCTGCCTCAAAGGTTTCGTATTACACTAATGGTCCATATAATTCCATATGTAAAGCATCTAACTAGTGCTCTTATTACCCTCGAAGAAAGGCCCTGTGATGGAGGTTGGCATGCAGCGCGGGTACAGTAAGTATAGTGAATGGAAACTGGTGCTGCCGCCTCTGTCACGCTAAAACCATGAACTGCTCAGACAGCGTGACAGTGTGTTTTGACTCATGTACCTCACCGTTATAAGCATGAGCTATTGAATAGAGCATGAGGCTGCAGGAATAAGGCTTTGATGTCTGATGTGAAATTCAATGAGTGGAAAAAGGGAGTTTTCAGGTCACACTGGCACTTGCATTTCTTTCTTTTTTTTCTTTCCATTCCAAGGTCATGATGCCGTCACTGGTTTTACCAGACACTTTATCATTTTAAATCACTGAGCAGGTTCAGAGATGCTGCAATTAGAATTTCAGTGATCCTCAGGATGTAAAATAGATACTGATAAACTTAAATGACTCACAAAGGGGAACGCTTTGTTCAAGCTGACCTTAAAGGATCATGCGGTGACACATTATAGGTTTTTCAGCCAGAAAATAAATGATATAACCTAGTCGTTCTGCAGTCAGTATCAGAACCCTCTTAGGATCTTCGGCTTACTTTGAAACAAAAAATGATACCTAAATTTTATTTTAAAAAGTATTTTTATTCGAATGTATTATCCATGAAGGCTTATCATTTATTTTCAGTCATATTATTTTAGCAAAAAAAAATAATTGTCATTAATTTAGCAGTATTATTTAGTTTCGGAATGTAATTCATTGGGAAATTTTGGTTTAATAGTAATCCTGACTATGCATTTCCTTGTCTTAGTCTTAGTCTAGAGTTATTTACATTTAGTGTTGTCTTTTAAAGTAAATGGAATATTGTTTGCAATAATGGTTACAATAAAAACAATCTATTAAACATGTAAAAGTGGCTTCTGCCTCTTTTACAAATTTGTTTTGAGTTTGTTTGAATAGTAATTGATTTTTATCAAACTGTGCTCTTATGGCCTTCATCACATTTACTATTTTCTGTGTGAAAAAAGCTTATAAACAGCTTATCTACAGCTTAAAAAGCAAATCATTGTAATGAAAAAAACAGCAATAAATAAATAAATAAATAAATAAAACATGTTCAGTGCCTTTTTTTGTTTGTTTGTTTGTTTCTTTTGTGCTGTGTTGTCAGATGACTTCTTTTCCACTGACTTTGAGCTGATCGTAGGTTCTTTCAAATCATTGGTGAGCAAGTACCATTAAAGCGCTAAAAGTTGTGGATTGTTTATGTCTCGCAAAAGTAGAGAGAGGGGAATGCGAACCTCTGATAAATCTTCTCATTTAGCGGCACTATTGATTATTTTTGGCCAGAAGCTCCCCCGAGAATCTCCTCTGTGTCTTTACTGTCATTCATCTGCATCAGTGTATCCGTTCTGTTTTTATGCCACCCATCAAAAGCAAGGTTTTTCTTGTGAAAGCCAGCTGTGACGACAGCATCTTCTTCAGCTGCTCTGGTTAAAAGGCCAGCCTTTTGGAGTTCCAGGTGCCATGCACAAAGCATTCGCTTCTTAAGAAGGGAAGAGAGGATTCGCTTTTGTTTTTTAGGAGATGGAGTGTAGGGATGAGAAGGAATAAACGGTGTGTGTGTGTGTGTGTGTATCTCCCTCTCTCTCCCACTTTCTCTCTCTTTATATATATATCTCTGTATACATATATATGTGTGTGTGTGTGTGTGTGTGTGTGCGTGTGCGTGCATGCATGCGTGTGTGTGTGGGTGTGTGTGTGTGTGTGAGTACACCACTACAGTGTGACTCATGCTGCCCTCAGTTAACCAGCAGAGGCCACTCATAGCATGTCATACGGCTGATAGTCTGATGCTACACTTTGCTTTTACTGTGCACTGGCGCGCGCGCACACACACACACACACACACACACACACATACACACACACATACACACACGCATGCACATACTCACACACAAGCAGACCAGTGATGAGTGCAGTAGGAGAATTTTTTGCCACTATATTGTTATGTGCTCCAAACATTATGTCTATATTTTTCTCCTTGTTCACATTTCTCTCTCTCTCTTTCTCTCTCTCCCTTTCTCTCTTTCTCGCTCTCTCTCTCTCTCTCTCTCTCTCTCTCTCTCTCTCTCTCTCTCTCTCTCTCAGCATTGTGGGATGGTCCCAGTGTGAAACGCATCAATCACTCGCTCGTAAAAGCTGATAAATGATTTATCCATGAAAAAATATTAACTGCAGCGTGGACAATTGATCGGTTGATGATAAATGCGAGGCGCGTGGATTAAAGGAAAGAGGCGAAAAGCAGTAAATACATGTGTCAGTCCGTCCCGACAAACTCCACTCTCGCACACATTAGACAGCTGTCACCGGGACAGAGGGGCCATGCGTACCTCTTCATTTTACTGTACATTACAAGGTCATATTTTGCCTTTGCATAATATTATAATTAATCTTAATCTTAATTAAACTTAGAGTGAGTTTTTTTATATTGCTTACTGTCGATTCTAAAACTGTTGGTAAATCCGATTTAAAATGCTGCCTTTCTCATTTGGAAATGAAAACAGATTCGTAGAAGATTCTTGAACAACTGTCGGTTTATTGAAACAAACCTGCAGTGCAAACGTAAATCACACTCATTTTTGGAGCAGTACTACAATAGAACCTGTAATATAATAGAACATGTATGAGTAACCAGAAAATAAAGGTTCTAGACCAAGAATCAAAAAATATTTAGTTATATATTTTTTAGTTTGGGAAAAGAAAATGCATGAATAAGAAGCTGCAAAATTGTATATTGTGGTATTTATCGTGGTAGTTAATATTATAACAAAATGGCAAAATTTTAAATAAATACCACGGCATAAGATCAGTCTCTTTTTTTTTCAAATAAAAGAAGTTTCACTTCTCTGCTTTTCGGAATTTTTTAATTCATATCATAACCAAATATTACATTATAGTAAGCTACTTAAAGGTGGCTTTATTATCATTCCATTTTTTTTCTTGGACTTTTTCACCTGTTGAGACTTGGGCTTTTGCCTTTGCTGTAAATTTTTCTATGGTCTCTCTATTCGACCCATCTGGCTCATCCTGCCCTCCGTGATCTGCCTGAGAAATTAAAATGGGGAAGCATTTCTGCCAGAGCAAAGCTCAGGATTTCCAGCCCAAATCACCAAGGAGGGACTAATGAAATCATCATAATCCCCCCACCCCCCAGAACGTACGGCTAGCATGAAATCTCCTGCCTCCACATCCATTCGTTATTCCATCTTTAAAAGGGACAAGGGAAGCCAAATCAATATATCACACTTGTTTGAAATGAGAGAGGGAGAGCTAGAAAGAAAGCAGGAGAGAAAGAGAGGGGGAAAAGAAATAAAATAAAGTGGTAATTAAGACACACGTGGCCATTGCTTGCTCGACCTGCATGCTTTATGCAATCGGCAGCTAAGTGGTGATATGATGCTGATGAAGGTGTAATTGAGAAGGGAATAAACATTGTCCCCCTCCCTCCTTTCCTTCTATCATCATGTCAGAATAAGGCTGGGGACACTGTGGCCTTCTGAATTAACCTCCTACTGCAATCGGTCCCTGAAGCTGTGCTATAATTCTGTATACAGTAATACGGTAATGACATTCCGATAGTCATACGCGTCATAAACCCAGGCTGGTCCGATTTAGAAAGTGCAGAGGATCAGCTGCTCCAAGTCATGTGGATGATCTGTAATTTTATAATGAACTGCAGGGCCATAAAGAGCTCAGCACTGTATTGGTTTTATGATTTAAAAAAATGTTGGAAGATTCCAGGATTATGTGACTCTTCCTTTCCGTTCCCTTTGTTGAAATGGATTCAAGCCATTGATAATTAGCACCAACATTTACTTTAAGTTAATGACATTTTTTTCTTTTTCTTTTCCTTAGGGTACCATTTCTGAGATGGGATGTTTAAGCTAAATAGACAGAACAGTTCCTAGGAAAGGACTAAACTGATTTTTTTAATAACGTAAAGCTAAATTGTTTAAGATAAATGCACAGCAGAACTATTTATTGATACAACTGATCCCGAGTTTGATCAGTTTCAACTATTCTGAAACTGTAAAAAGTGAAACGTGTATAAATGTGTGTGTATATGTATGTATACCTATTATATATGTATTGTTATTATAGTATTACTACACCGTAATTGTTTTTTATAACAAAAATATTAACTTCGACATCTTTAAACTTACACTTTAAAGTCGATCTTATATCTCAGTTCATGTTGCTACCACTAAAACAAGGTTTTTTTTAAATCATACCATCATTCAAACGCTTGCGGTATTCATTTATTTATTTATTTATTGAACTGTTCGGTCCGTCTTCAATATTTTCAGTACCACCTGGCCTTCGGCTTAAATTCCATTTCCATTGCATTTCACCCGCTCCTCCCAAGCTCCCAGTTTGTTTTTTGATTTTCTTTCTTTCTTTTTTTAAGGCCACGGGTAGTAAACAAGCAATTTTTATTCTAGGGAATAGTTTCAGCCTCCATCACCCTCCCGTTTGCTTTCTGCCAGAGGCGTGCTGGAGCAAGCCCACCACCGAGCAGTATTGTGATATTTTGTGCTGCGATAAGTCTATAAATAAGATTAATATGGTGTTGAGAAGGTTGTCGGTGGGGCCAGCCTAAAGGAAATAAGTTGGCTGTGAACAGACACCACTGTAAACCAAATGAAGCGGTGGGTTCCAGGGCCAGATAATGTGATCATGAGCCCATGTAACTCAGCATGACAATGGGCGCTGTGCTGCTCACCCTCCACGCCACACTGTTGAGAATGGATTACCCAGCCGCAGTGGCACACTGCACAACCATTTTCAACCTGCCACTGAGATAGCGGACAGATTAAAGGCTGCATGCGTGCGCACACACACTCACACATGCACACAAGCACACAGTCAGTCATGTAGTTATTTCACACATGGAACTACATTCTCACGTATACATGGGTTCACATACTCTGCCACCACACACACACATACATTCAACATATGCTTCCAGGAGGTGCATGGTCACACTTACAGAGGCACATCCAGCTTTAACCTCCGATTCACATTACGTCACAATGCAGCTGGTAGAATCTCTCTCTCTCTCTCTCTCTCTCTCTCTCTCTCTCTCTCACTTTTTCTGTTTACCTCTCTCAATACATATATAGAGCAATTATGTATAGCTATGCACCAAATGTTTTGACCTACTGGAAAAGTACAATGTTTGTGGTGAGCTGAGAGCAAAAAGACAGGACAAATATATCACTTTATTGCACTTTAGAATTGTTTTTTTTTAGAATATTTATTTAGTTAGAATTTATAATATTTACTTAGAATTTAGAATTTATTTTCAAATGTATTCTAGAATTAAAAGCCATATTTTGTTGCTAAAATACTTAAAAAAAACATTTTAAAAAGAAGATAAACACGTTCATTAATTTATCATTTTAAATATGAATTTTTCTTATTCTGTGTTTGCACATTTCTGATGGAGTAAATCAAATCATCACAGCCAAATGTCGGCCATAGGACAGCTCCAGGGTTTTATTTCTTATTTTTGATGTATTTGTGTTGTTTATTTTTCTGATAATTAAAAAAAAAGGCCACCTGCCCTTTTTCATTCTGGAATGGAATAAACTGAAATGCTTCCAGATTACTTCTTACAACATCAACATACATTACATTTTTTCTTTATCTGGTTGCGTAAAGTTTTGTTCCAAGGGCATTATATATAATTTTATATAATTAAAAACTGTTAATAACCTACAGCATTAGTAGTCTAGGGTAATGGTCCTGCACTCTGTTCCACAGATGTGAACTTGTTCAAAAATCACTTAAATATTTATCCTTTTTTAAAACATACATGAGTAATCTAATAGAATTTGTTTAGATAACAATGCAATGAGGGGGAAAGGCATGTTTCAAGGGCACACAATTTTATAAGGCATCTCCAAATTGAGCAAGTTTGACAACACATTTTCTCCTTTGCTTGTTCAAGGTTTGTGAGGAGCCACAAATCAAGAAGAATTTCATCAGAGTGAGGCTTACAATGGGAGAGAATGATGTTCTCTGCCTAACATGATCACATCATTTCACTGAAATATACTGACAGACTGAGTATTTAAGCCAGATGCAGGCTCTTAGTTACTAAGATCAGGAACAAAATGTGTCTGTGATAATCTGTGCTCACGAGTGCAAGAAGGTTTCCACAGTAGTTCTCGCTTAGCCATTCAGGTTCAAGCTTCAATTTCCCAGTCATACCTCTGCAGAGAAATCCTCGAACTTCAATAGACCATTCATGTGGTCCCATTGTACAAACCCTGCAGGCTTACACACCCACACTTACAAAAACCTGTGCACGCTTCATTCTCCACTACTCTTCATCGAATTGCCGTATGGATTGTTATATTCACTGAAGTAATCCTTATTATTCACCGTCCTCAGGGAGCCATTTACATTGATTTTTCTCTTCTCCTCATTTCTTCTCACTTTTTAATGTTCATTCCGTGGATCATTTGCCTTTTACAAACTCTCTTTCACACATAAACTTCAAAGTCTTTTTATTCTCCTATTTAGTGGCCTTCTGTCGGTGCGATTTCAGTAACGCTGGTCCGAGCGTGTTTATTTAAATCACTCCCAGCAGAATGGCACAACAAACCCACCCCAATAACAAATCACTGTAGTGTCGCACGCCACTGCAATTAGGTTAAAGTGTGATGGAACGCGGACGCTGTGTAATTTGGGCCCGGCAGGAGGTTTGTGGGAGGCCGAGGCAGGATGATAAGAGCGTTTGGCTGTTTGGGGCTCGTGTGTGTGTGTTTGTGTTGTCTTTCTGCAAACCACTTCATTACGGCTGTGTGTGAAGCGTGCGCTCAGTGGGTGGGAGATAGCCTCCCTGAGGAAGAGCGCTACTGCATCTTTCCCCCTGCTGACACCGCCGCATACATCACCACCCTCCTTCCAGTCAGCCGCACCCCTCTCTCTCTGCTACTTCTCTTTATTATCCGTTTATTCTCCTTCTGCTCCCTCTGTCTTTCCTCCTCTCTCCTATTCTCTCCTTTTTTTCCTTTAGCAGACCCTCTATTTTTGTCTGTCTCCCCGCCGCAATATATATCTTCCTTCTGGCCGTAATGAGAGGCCTGGGAGAATCAAGAATCTCCCTGGACGCCCATCACCAGCATTGAGCATCATTTACATCCATGATCCCTCATCATTACCTGTGTCCTGCCTTATTCATTACCTGAGGGTCCACTTCCTCCACCCAGAACTCTCCACATCTACCTCTGCCACTGCCAGACCCCTATTTCTGCTGGCTTGGAGAGACATAGAATTCAAGATGCTACTTTTTAGTTTGCTATATATATATATATATATATATATATATGGACAGATTCCATCTTATCCAACATTTTTTTTACTTACTTCATTAAATGACTTTCTGATCTTTTCTTCAATTTCAAGTATGAATTATTTTTTTTTACAAACAAAAAGTATATTCATTAAAAGTTCAAATTAAAACTTGAGACAAAATGTATCTGCTCTGAGAAATGAGTAATGATTTTTAACACCTCTAGTTAGGTTTCTGGACATTTTGAGTTAATATTAATTCAACACAAAAATAATTCAGTAATGAAATATATTGCTGAGGCACAGTTATCCAGACTTACTGAATGACAATAGTTTTGGTTCTTCTTTTCTTTCCAGTCCCTCAGCTCAAGGCATGAAGCAGTGAAGAAACAGGTGCAGATGATGACAGATGATTAGGCCGATGATAAGTACTGGTGATGCTGAATGCTGAGTGGTTAGAACCTCTTTATGTAGACACTTTGTACCTTTAGGCACTTTCCAGCCTGTCACAGTAAAACAGTTGTCTTTAATTTAATCTACACAACATGCCACATGACAGTAAAAGTGGTATTTTTGCACCAATAGAAGAGATTTGCAAGCAAAATGTAAAGAAAGGAAGGTTGGTTTATTACTTTTTTTCTTAATACTGAGTAATTGTCATTGTGAAACACAAAAATATCCAGTGCGGGGAGCAGTGATGGGGATGGTACCTTGCTCAAGGGTGCCTCAGGAAACTGATTGGACCAGGATTTGAACCCATGACCTTCCAGTCCTGGGGCTTAGTCTTTAAACACTATGCCACTGCTGGCCTTTTGTGCAAGAAGGGTATTTCAAGTCATTTCCAGTAATTGTGCATTAAGTGTCTTCATTCTAGAGGATGTGTACATAGTTTAACTTACAAAATCAGGAAAACATCCAAACATCCAAACAACTGTAAGCTGTTCTAAACAGCCCTTTTGAATTTTAATAGTTATGATGTCACATTCCTGATAATATTTGCATATTACTGTGCCTTCGATCAGCAACAATGTTGCCCATCCATTCTGTAGCAATCAGGGTCATTTGAGTGGAATATATCAGGGAATAAACAGTTAAACATGATGTTACTGAATGAAACTAAATCAAGCTTTCTAAGAAATTGGCTGAAGTTCATTTTTTCCAGCTTCTTTAAGGCTTTGAGCCTGATCGTACCATCTCGTGTCATATATTTCATCACTTTTTGAAAAAGAAAAACAAAGCTTTGCTCAGAAAAGTGGCTAATCAGAATAGTGATGTTTACACATATCAGTGTTAAAAGGTGCACTAACAAGCACAGTTTGTTGAATTGAAAAGAAGATGGCAATAGAAAAAACAGGTTCTTGATGTTTTAAATTGTTCAACTGAACTTAGATAGAAATATCAGCCCTCTCTTTTTGATGTCTTGTGTTGTCTCCTCTTTTCCTACTCCAGTCTTGGTTCTTACTATGAGCTCAGATGATAAACCGGCTCATCATCAGGTGGACACCCCTCATGACATCAACTCTATGCCCGAATCACTCTCAGTTTTCTTCTCATGGTCTCTTTTTCCTGCTGTTTTTAACTTAATGTGTTGCACCATCAAGCCAATCAATATCATTGTAGCAAAAATATTGATATCAGATACTTCCCAGCTTCTTGATGCAGCGTCCCATTGAATACATAGATTACCATGCCGTGCTCTTCTTTTTTTGTTGTTGCCATTCCCAAGCAATAGCAGCAGTCACGCAACCGTGGCAGAGAAGAACTTAATAATCAGAAAGAAAATTGATTTTCCAGAAAGGGATTCAACTTTGATAAGGTATTAGTACAAGAGAGAAAACGCCTTGAATCTTCATTATCCTGCTTTGATTTGCAATGGAACTAGCGTTAATAGAGAGAAAGAATGAAAAATGAATCTAGAAAATAGATTCCTACTTTTTAAAGAAAGACACCAAAGCCTACGGTTGGCAAGTTGGTAAAAGCTAATATAATATGGGAATTGATTTTTGTTCCTCGAGGATGAGGTTGAAATTAGATAAAGATGAAGATTGGGTGAAAGTTCATTAGATTATATTTCATGAAGAAAGATCTCCTATGAATTTTTGAGTTGGTTTGGCTCAAACGGCCCTGCTCTTAAGATACTGCAAACAGCTTTAGATAGGAGTACAGCTGAAGACTTGCTGAAAGGTAGAGGGAAAATCTGCTGGCTTTGGCAGAGGATTCTGGAGCGCGTTAATGAGAACGTCCATACCTTCAGTCTGAGAGCTCAGGAAATCATAGTCATACTAAGTATAATCCAGTCTACTTTCTTTTTTTTTCTTTGTCTTGCTACAGCCCAAATAATCTAATATGTATATATGTATGTATGTTGGTATGTATGCATGTATAGATAGATAGATAGATAGATAGATAGACAGACAGAATGACAGACAGAATGACAGACAGACAGATTGGATTTGTTTATTTTATGAAATAATATTATATTATTGTAATTTAATAATTTATTATAACATGTATTTAATTCCCAATAGCTCTAGTGTCTAGTCTAGTTATTGGAACACTGAGTTGAACTTATGTTGGTTTGCCAGTGTGTGTTTTTATGGAATGTGCAGATGTCATCTGTGATCGCTTCACTGTTGCCATTGCTGATTTGAAAAGAATCCACTTCAACAGGACACACGTATACAAGGCCTGCGTGTGCCTTTTCCTGCCCCCTTATTTCCTGATCGTGTGCAACTGTGCTGATGTGTCACGAGTAACTCTCACTCTTTCTTGGGGAAATGCTGGTGTGAGGCCTTGAGGCATAGCGCAAATGTGCGAATGCAAACCCTGGAAATGACAAAAAATCAAACTGATTGGTGGAAAAAGTAATACTGCTCACTGTGTCCGGGTATCACTTCAAACTGTGCACTCAAACAATATTCAATTTGATCTTTAAACTGACTGATCAGACCCTGAATCTGTAATAAAAGCAAAAGATGCTTTAAGTACTTGTGTGTGTGTGTGTGTGTGTGTGT